>CM033476.1:269387760-269962760 GCA_019447015.1 Hymenochirus boettgeri
GGCGGGACCGGCAGCGCGCGTCCGTATTGGCTGAGAGGCAGGGAGGGCTGCTGAGCATGCCTCAACCTTGATGAGGTTGAGGAAGTCTCAGGCACAGCATGAGTCACACACGGCTCCTACACAGCAGTTTCCTGGACTTTGGAGGGGCAAGCCGGGGAAATATTTTGAGCAGAATGTAAGGTAAGATTGTTTTAAACTACTTGATGTGGCCAGTAAGGGGTTAAATTTTTAGTTTTGGGGGTGGACATGCCCTTTAAACGAACACTTTGCGTTTCACAGCCAGTGACCCAATTCACTGGGGCAGAGTCACGGATGTTAACTTGCTGGGGTCTTAAACTGGGTACACATAGTAGAATTTTTAAAGATGCAGATCTTGTAGATCCTGTCTGTCATTTTTCAAAGATCAGGGAACACATATTCCCGAGCATTCTCCCTATACACAGCATATACACAGCATGGGAGAACGTTCGGGACTGTGTGTTTCCCTCCACCACGTCCGACTCCTCTATAGGGAACTACCACGACCAAGGGAAATTTTAGGTCTTTCCCTAATTACCTTAAGGCTGTCAGCAACGTTCAGCGACCGCGCACTTCATAAGGAACGACCACACCACTGCTGATAAAGCCCTGAATACTTTGGATCCGACGTATTGGGGATTCATCGTCAGCAAGGGTGTAGGGATCACCCTAACAACCATAGCGATTGCTATGGGGCCCAGAGCAAAAGGGGCCCTACCAGGTCCCCTGCAGACATGTCCACCCTCCTAAGAAAAATTTTACCTCTCGTAGTTCAGTCACACAAACCCCCTTTTCTTTTTATTTTTTTTTTAACTTTTACTTAGTAAGCGTAAAACAAAAACGGGGTTTGTGGGGCTGAACTACCCAACGTTTCGCTGTATACAACAGCTTTCTCAAGGGTATATTTGTTGTGTTTGTTCACTTCCTATAAATAGTTTTCAATTTGTGGGTAAAACCATCCCGGTACTTCCCGGGGAATGGATAGATAAGTAATTAATACTATTTATTTGATTTTGCCTTTTGGGTGAGAGGAGGACAGCACAGCTACTAAACCTAACATATAAGATTCTGTGACTGTGAATAGTGATGTAGCTTAGCGCAGACTAAACTTGCCCAGGTTGGATGCAACTGCACCAAACTGTTTTTTTTTTGTGGGTTAAGGGGCCCCATCTAATATGCTGCTATGGGGCTCTGCGATTTCTAGCTACGCCACTGATTGTCAGTGTGTGTACTAAGCTTTACGTGTGTTTGAATACTACAACCCCAGCATTCCCAACCACAGAGAGTAGTATTTCAAACATCTGGAGGTGGCATATTGATCATACCTGCCCTAAAGGTATTGCTATGGGATTTATCCTGTTTAATTGAGATTTGTTTAGTCACCATGTGATGTGGGGCTAGGTTGGGAAGACAGTCAAAGACACCAGCAGGAATATAAACAGAAACACATTTTGCTGCACAAGAGAATAGGGTTTTCATTACATTTGTTGCAACTTACTACTCACATTCACACAATGAAATAACAGTCACAAGTGGTTTCTACACAGTGAGAACAAGTGCAGGTCAGTTGCGATTGGGAATTTATTGCATCTCCCCCCTTAAGTTCTCATGACTAAAGCCGTTAAGATGTACGACAGACAAATGGGCTTTATTGGCCAACAATTGTCCTGTGTCGCCATCAGGTGTCGTTGGTTAATCCACCAGGATGGACCACCAGCGATGCCTGACCAAGCTGCTACACACGTACAATTGTTTCCCCCACCAGCGGTCACAAGGTGTAAGTAAGTTGTGGCGTGGGCCGATCGGGGGCAGTCAACTTTGTAAAATCTCTACTAGGTTCTAAAATCCCGGTACACATTTATTCATTACTGCACTATAATGGCTTTTTTAAGCTCTGTTTAAATATAATTTAAAGGTGGTTTATCCTTGGTCTGTTTATTATTGATAGTAAATCTTTTCCCAACCCATAGTGTAAAAATATTCCAAGCTTTTTTAAACGGTCTTTTAATTTCTAGAAGAGAATCTATCAATGTCGTAAAATCCCAAATCGTTTAGAAGGAAACTACCTAATTTGCAGACAGGTGATTTTGTTAGTGCTACATTCATTTTTAACATTTCACCACGTTATTGTCTGTGTTTGTTCATTGTATCTGTGCTGTGTGTGTGTCAACAGCTGCACTCTCCTCAACCCTTTCATCCAGTAACATAAACCTTGTCTTGTGCTGGTAGCAGCAGGAAGTGAAACCAAGTCTCGTATTGTGAACCCTGTCACTGTCAGAACACTGATCGGTATAAAAAGTAGCACTGAACCAGGGGCATATCTAGGAATCACTGGGCCCCGAAAAACTATGATGAGGCCTTATCTCATCCACAGTGGCTTTCTGGGAGGAGGCTATATTTGTCATAGGAAAATAAGAAGATGGGGCCCCCTTGGCTCCTGGCCCCCCTGCGGTTGCTCATCCTGCTCCCCTGGTAGTTACGCCCCTGCCTAAAACTCTTTTTTTAAAATGGGGGAAAATAAAGTTTATTCTAATTCAGCAAATCTAAAGGAGAACTAACAGAATAAAATGATTGTCAGTGGATGGGTACACACATTAGCGATAAAGGACCAATCCAATCTGTCAGCAACTAGTGTTTTGGATGCCAACCAGCATTACCCCTGTAATAAAGGATAAGGCCTATACTTTACCTATACTCTACCTATACTTATAAATGGAGAACGCTCATGACTGTCTGTAGCCACATCTTTCAAAGTTGACAGCCAGATCTGTAAGATTGGTACTGTAAGATTAACCCTAATGTGTCCCATACACTAACAAATCCAGGTCATACGATCAAGTGACAGATGAACTGGTGATCGTTCAATATTGGGATTTTCCCCATAAGGCTGTAAGTCTTTCTAACATCAGTAGTGCCTGGAGCTTAATTTTCTGCTCCAAATATTATGCATCATAACAGAGCTAGAAACCTAAACCCATAAACCCAATCCAACCATTGATTTCTGGTACTTGGGGTATACAGGTTACAGAGGTGGCAGCATGCACAGGTGGGAGTGTAAGATGCTTTCAGTTCTTCATATCCGGTCTGTAAAGGGGTATAAAAAGTAATATTATCATGCCAGTGGATCACCCAAGTTTACCTATTTCGGTTAGGGAGATTACACATGTTAGAAATACAAAGGTAATATATTTCAATTTACAAGCCCGGTGTTTAAGTTAATAGAATAAATACTGTGCATTGCTTACTCTCTATCCTCAGAAGAAAACCCTTCATTCATGGTGAAAGAGATATCACTTCAAAGAAATGACTTCTGATGATCACATCACTGTCAATAAAGTGTCATATATCATTTTAGCCCTTATTAATGTATCTATATTGTATTTTCTCTTTGGCTTTACATCAGTTCAGTTACATGCAAAATGATATTCAGATCAATATTACACACACAGGAGGATGTTATTGCAGTTACAAAGAGAAGCATAAGTGCCCATTTACAGAAACAGGACTGTTCATGTTACTAATAGGAGATTTGCTGGGTTACATCATGTTTTTTTAAACAGAAACAAATGACACTTTAAATGACCTTATCTTAAGGGCAAGTAGGCGTTCTTACATTCAGCTTCAATACAATGGTTTACTGTAACAGCTGGAAATCTTTAGTTGACATTCCAATCGCCATCCCTTTTGTAGCTTTGTCCCCATCATGTCCAGGATCTGTCTACGGAAGACATGCTTTTGCAGAGATCCTCTTCTCATTGGTTAGGCTCCGGGCCAAAAGTGGCAGAGATACGGGCAGGCCGCAACATCCAGGTGTGTCTTACTACTATGATATATGATATAAAGTCACCTCAGAGTTGAATGTATGTATGTATAATTTATTTATAAAGCACCACTTGGGTATGCAGCGCTGTACATTTTAAAATACAGACGGGAGATGCAATAAAAGTTCTTATCATTAAAAATGGTCTAAATGTGCCCCAACCAAAGATGTTAGCTTTCAAATGGTAAATGACATCTGATTGGTTGGGGCACCATTTTTAAGAAAAGAACTTTTATTACATCTCCCTGAGAGTATACAAACAAGGGGATATGTGCAAGTCATTATACAGATAGATAAAAATTAATTTAAGTTAAATACAATTTCATACATCGGTTAAGAAAGCATATATATAAATTATGTATAAATGATATAAGTGCAACAAGCCTCAACACATTAGGTATGAGATCCCTGTCCTGAAGAGCTTACAATCTAAGTGTTCCCTGTCCTGTATAAAGAACTTGGCCTGCTGCCTTGTGCTTTAATATGGACAGAGAAATCCTCTGTTAATATGCCCCATACCATTATAATATAAGGATATTATACATAAGTGTGATATTTTATAACAGGAGCTGTAGTGGTATATATCCTAATAAAATCCCTCAGCTATGTCACTGAGTGACTCATTTTTTATATCCCACTGCGTGCGCCCCCCATTTCAGTCTTCATGAATGACACAGCGGATTTTGAACTGTTTTCAACTTCACTAATGGGACCTGCTGGAGCTGCTTCCTGTCACTTCATAACCAATGTCTCCCTCCTCCTCCACCGGATAGCGGCTGGGCTGGGTGTTACTTTCTACTGAGTTTAAGTTAGAGTTGGTAGCTTGGGGGTTTAAATTAAAGTGGTAATAGGGACAAGGCTAGAATTTAAAATGCAAATGGGGTGAAGGAATCAGAAAAGTATGTATTTACATAATAATATAATGATATTACACGTGGAATTTACAGTGTGTGTAATTATGGGTGTCTTATTTTAACTGGCTTTTAGAAATGGGTAAACTCCGTTCCATTTGCAGATTTGTGGTTTTCGAAAAAAATCCAAGAATCAGCAAGCGGCCCCTTTGAAGTCAATGGGAGTTAAAAAAAAATCTGAAAGTTCCACCTAAAATAAAGGTATAATAGCAATGGTCACTTACTGTAAATGGCTCAGGGACCTGGGAAATGTTCTGGGGAAAACGTATCAATGCCCAAAATCTTTAAAACCCCGTCCAGTACTGGAAATGTCCCACTTTTCCTGTTCTGGCATTCCACATTGTCTTTTCGAGATTTCTAGATATTTTGATAATTGACGATTTTTAAATTTGGTTTGGAAAAATCCCAAAAGTAAGATATCCGCAAAGTCCGAGTTCCCGGGGATCCATCAAAGCTGCTTCGGAACAGGGTTCGAGTTTTGGTACATCTCTACTGACTATACATCGTCCAATCATTTTACTTAATATTCTTTCCAAAATAAACTGTTTGGGTATTGTGGGCATTTCAGTGGCTCAGTGGTTAGCACTGAGGACACATTTGTTGGTGTGTGCTTGCTGGGGTTTGCTCTGGGCATTTCTGTTTTCCCCACAATTATTAAGACATACAAATAGGTTATATGTGTAAAATAAAGTGATTAGATTGTAAGCTCTTTGGAGCACGGCCAGATGTGACGTAATTGATTGAAGATGTTGCCGCTATATAAATCCAAAATTATAATAATTTTCTGTAAACTTTAAAGGACACACTTATGTCATAAATATGCCTAAAATTCCATTTATTTCCATTGATATAAAAGGTTTTGATAAGGGCCCCCATATTATACATATAGATTAATGCTATTAAACATGAGATTAAAGTGCTTGAGTTTATTACTCTTGATCTGTGCATTTTCCTTTGTCAGAGATGTTTTTTTTCCAATGTGATTAAATAACAGAAGGATGTCACAGAAGGGCCCCTGTTTTTTTATTAGACACGGTAGAGAGGTAACGACCATCTGTTCCGCTATTAGAAATCATCCTGAAACATGACCTTCCATTATGATTTAGGAAATGAGTTCGCTGTGTTTCAGTCTGCTGCTCTGATGGCTGTAGATCATGTGAGCTCTGTGCTGTCTCGTGCTAGTGGTGATCACTTAGTGAAAGGTTGTGTGCAGTTTAGTGACTGCCATTTACCTTAGGTAGCAGACCTCACTTGGGATTACCATGCCTGCTTATTTAAACTTAAGCCTAATAGAATTAACCAAGCGGACACAAGTTGGGTGAATAAATTTGGCCACATCTTTATTAACACATTTAGAACATGTGTTCACACATTGCCAATCATAAAGTGTACATCCTTGCCTTGTGATCCAATGACCACCCCCAGCCGTAGCCAAAGCTAAATGCCACGCCTCTGGGTCCCCAGAGGGCATGTAACGGCTCAACACCAATAACCATTGCAAGATGACACCGCCCCGCTGTGACTCCAACATAATTCTCATATTCTAATAACAGAATAACTAAAAACATAACATTAGGGAGGGAGGGAGGGGACCTCTCTGTTCTTCCAGCAATTTTAAAATGGCGCTGGCTCCGACCGCATGGCCGCCTCTTATAGGGCGGTGATGTCATACGTGACGTCGAGATCCCGCCTCTCGCGAGATCCCGCAACCAATCCCCTACCACCGCGCCTGCCGATGACGTCATCGCGGAAGCGCCGGACCTGCGAGAAGAGGGAGAATCGGACCAACCCCACTGCCTACAACTCCCAGCATGCCTGGAGAGACCACCCCCCGTCCGAGGTCAGTCGCCCCCCGCCCCCTAACACCGCCGGTGCTACCAGTTTAGTGACTGCAGAGGAAAGGGGCCTTTAATTCTTTGTAAGATATAATGGGGGTCATTCAAGGAGGTTTAGTATCGCAAAGATTGGAGCACAAGCAACACAAATGGCTTTGCAACAGTTTTGTGTGTGTTTGCTCCAGTTTTGTGGTGTCATTGTGCCGAATCATGTGAAATGGTACATTTCCAATAGCAACAATTTAGCAACTTTTCATCAATGTTGTATTGAGTTCACAGGGTTTTTTTGTTCCAAATAATGAAAGGACAACTCCAGCCTCAGAACAATACCGATTTAGAAAGCAGAGCGCCATGATATAAAAGCAGTTATCTATGCTTTACCTCTCATTTTGATGTGGGTGATGGGAAATGTGCCTTCCCAGCATCCCAATAAAAATGGTTTTAGTTTAACACCTACTGGACGCCAGGCACATTTACACGCGTCGCTCATCACCTCCCATAATGTTGTAGGGATTGGAGCGGGAGGATGGGTGCGCGGGCTAGTTGCATGCAATGCAGGATTTGCTAGTTGCTTATAAATGCAGCAAGGTCACGTGAATGCACAAAAATAATAAAGTCTTAATGACTTTAACAACAAGGATTGTCTGTGAATGTCCCCCTCCCATGAATTTCATTTTGTTACATTTCCCCTGTAACTACTAAGTAGCAATATTGTGTTGTTTTTTAAAACCAGAACAGTAAATGTATGGGAATACTAGTGCACATCCCCATTTCTAAAGATGCATGAGCCTGCTGGGAATTGCTGCCAGTCAAATCCAATGGTAACTTAAAACCCAGTTTCTATGGTCGAAATTCTGGTAATTTAGTCAGTAATTTGGATCACTACAATGTATTAGTTATTATTGATTTCAGTGGTGTAACTTGGAATCTCTAGCCCCCCTGCAAAACTATGACGGGGCCCCTTTCCGTACTTCCACAGTGGTTTTCTGGGAGGAGGCTATATCTGTCATTGGAAAAATAGGAATATGGGGTCCCCTTGTGTCCCGGGCCCCCAGTGGTTGCTCCTCCTGTTCTCCTGGTAATTACCAATGGAAAAAGAAGATAATGTCTCACCGTACATAGCCCTGTAACTACATGCGATCGGATAGAAATGAGACACACGTTAAAAGGCGGTAGTGTGGCCCAGCCATTATTGGGTAATATCATGCCACTTGTTACAGCTGATCAACCGTAATGGCAATGGTTACCCAAACTACCAAAGTATTAGCTGGGGCAGTGAGCCAAAATATCAATCCAACCTTTTCTTTACCCTTTTACAGTCTTTATCTAAATCAATTTATCATATGGCTCCATTCATTTACAGCAAGTTCTCCTGTGTGGGGCCCATCTTCTCTAACTGTCCCTGGAACATTCCTGAAATGGTTATTCCCACACAGCATAGAAAGGAAGTGTGATCATTTATCCCTGTAAGTAACCAAATACTCGCTAAGTGAAGGGTTCAAGTAGAAGGCTATACAAGAAAGTCTATTGGTGTTGTTTATCTATCAGGTTTATAGTGATAAAGCTGATTGCAGTTAAAGTAATATAATATGTAGGATGAAAGAAAATAGGGATTCATATTTCTCCCTCTCTGAATGAGGCCCATGTCTGATCTACAGGAAGTTTTATACCTGCAGTATCTAACCATACTAGTTCTGCTTCAAGTCCAATTCAACTTAATACAACAGATATACCTTGACCTTGATGAATGAGAACCTTCACAAGCATACATACAATTTTATTTTCATGAAGTTCTCTTTGGTGAATTCCTACCCCAAACTCTCACTTCATTGCATAAAAATGGATTTTCAACAGCAGCCCGGTAAATGCCCTGACATTTCCTTGTTACCTGTCCGTGATCTCGCGATGCACTAAATCTCACGCAGGGATTTTTGCATCGTGGGGCAGGTAAGCTGTGTCTGATTATCATTTTGCATCGCCCCCTAAGTTTCTGCATGATGCTACCACAGATGGATAAACCCAGAAATGTTAATTTGTAAAGCAATAAGACCACCCTGTGTTAAGAGAACTAAACTAAAAATGCTACACTCCATAATCTAGAAGTTTAGTCCATAAACTGTACATAACCGCTCCGTAAATAACATTACATTAAATGTAAACCCCTGAAGACCGGAAAACTGTGTGAGTGCGCCACTGTCTGGCCACACCTGCCTTGTATGAAATGTAACAGGATTGGCTAGAAACTACTAGTAGCACGACCTGCTTTATCTTACTGGGCATGTAGATTAATAATATGTAGTTGTCTGGACATTATATAGTTTACTGTCTCCATTTATGTAACCTACAGACTAACTCAAAACTGACAAGAGGAACAGCTGGATAATTTAAAGGGGATGAGATGTCCCAAGCAAGAAATAAAAAATGTTTTACCTCAAAAGTTTTTTTTTTCACCATGAACCAGTTACATTTTCGGACCATTTCCATGGATCCGCCATCCCAATAAATGCAGTATCATCCACAAAATACTATACTGTAAAGATAATCCACAGACGGTACCAGTCCACAGCTCAGTGAAGTGGGACCATTGTTTTACCCAAATTGGGGGGGTCCTTCTCTGTTTCCTGCCAGGTGGAAGCAAACATACAGCAATGACGTGCCAGAAATCCTGATACAATCTAGTCCATTAGATTTAGCATTTTATTTTTTATTTATTTAGCATTGTACTCATTGGAACATTGGATTCCTCTCAGTCCTTCCCTTTAATACCCCAGCAGACTGTTATTTTGAATCAGAGTAGATCAATGATGCAATTGCAAGGCCATTGAAATACATTATAATGTCAGAGTGGGGCTGTCATAGTCCAAAACTAATGGGGAGGCTGAATAAAAAAAAACTTTTCTACCTTGTGGACATTAAATGCTTTTATATTTGGCAATACAATTACGTATTCTAGGCATTACAATATTAAAATGTCTATGTAAACAAACCCCTTTTCATATACAGTGATAGTCTCATTTCTATAAATACATTTATAAGACAGAGTGTGTGGATGGCTGGACTTTTGTAAAGCTGCGCTATGTATCAGTCTGTAGGAACATATTTGCATATCAGCAGACCAGCATTCCAGGTCAAGTTCTTATTGAACAGAAGAAGATAACAGCCACTTAATGACTAGAGTAATAATTATTTTATGCTAATTGCCCCAGTTTCATTTATTTATAGGAACAAAATGTATAGAGCATGAAAACTCAAATACAGTAACTGCAGCCCTAATCCAGAAGCATGTCTTTTTTTTGCTGTGTGGTCTTTAATTATTTGCATATTTTCCTTCATTAATCCAAAGGAAGAGGAAAATACCATGTGCAGTTTTACAGACTGCCAGGCACGAAGGATTAACTTAAACAGTGTGTGGATGGCAGCTGGCCTGCTCTAAATTGATAAGTCCTTGCAGCCATATGTGGTACTTATCTGATGATATCCCCTTTTGCTGAAAATATTAAACTGCTAATAAATGAAAGAAATAGAAGCAAAAATATACAACGGACAGGTAAAGAAAATTCCTGGAAAAGTAAGATTTGCTTTGGGTAAGTGGGGTGTAAAAGATAATAAAAAAAACTATAAAACTGAGGGAATAGTGGATCTCGAGTCCTCCCACATCCTCTCATTGTCAATTTCATCAATTAGCATAAATGAAGGAACCCCATTTACAGTCCAAAAGCTGCAAAATTATACTTCCCTTTCGACACTCGTAGTAGCAATCGAATTACTGAAAATGCTTTGGACTATTGATCTTGAGCAAGCAGGATTATCCACAAGGCAACCCTAGGCACCTGCCTAGGCCCAGGAAACTTCTGGGGGCCCAGCTTCAGAAGCAGTAACAAAATTACAGTCTATACAATAATGTAGTAAAAAAGGGGACCCTAAATGATGGCCCTGCCCTGGGCCCCATATGATCTTAATCCATCTTTGATCATGGCATGAAATCTGCTCAAAGCTGTAGATGGTATCATGGAGAAATGATCTGTCAGGTCTGATCAGCTTCAGGTCGAATTCCACTAGCGCCTGATGCTCTATCATACAGACTAGTCCAATTTATTGGCCTTAATTATAGGAATGGTACACACCTAAGAACTGGGTGGTCAGGTACACCTGAGTCTCCCACTCAGGAACTTGGTCACACACCCCGAAAACCCGGGATGGGCGTGGCCGAGACAAAAGGTTGACAGGAGGAAAGTAAGGTTCCTCCTGTCAACGGAAGGGAAGTGATTATCTGACGAACAGGATTTCGTTTTTTGTCCAAAAAAAGTATTTCTTGGCTGTAATTCCGTCAACCCCTCCTTAGTCAAGCAATTTACAGAAACTTGGATAATCCAACTTTTTCACTTAACAATTCAGAGAATAATTACATTTCAGGCTGTCTGCAATGCATGGTGTCTGGTAAATAAACTGCAGGGTAACAGCTTTCAAGTCTTATCAGGGACTTCCATCAGGGGACATCTGTATAAACAGTAAGTAGTGGCTTCAGATACGCCTTTTGCCCACGTGTACGACGAGAGCACGGTGCAGTATTGATCCATTTGTACACATTTTTTAGGTGTGCGCACACCGCTGTTTTTGATATTTATCTCCTTCATTACTATATTCACCACACAGACGGTATACTCTTTGGATATCACTATTAGGAGGACTGTTTCGGGTGATCTTATTAATTTTTGGAACTTTTTAGCTACATGCTCCTTTTTATTCATTCATTTATATATAACTATGATATATATGTAATAACTTTGTGGTATGTTGGATTATGTACACAGTATATTCTATATGTGATATTTTTATACGTTTTTAATATTGTGACCGGCCGGTCATTTATTGATGTATTAATACAGTTGTTGTTATACATTATATTATTTTGGTGTGTGGTCTTTTGGTGGTGGTAGGTACAGTAGTTTTTCTTATTGGCCTTAATCAATCAAATTATTCAAAAACAAGAAATTAACCTGAGTATGGCTATCCTTCAAAAACCAATTACAGTCAAATTAAAGGACAACTAAAGCCTCAGAACTACATTAAATTAGAAGGCAGATATCCTTGTTATAAAAGCAGTAATTTGTGTCTTACCTCTCATTTTAATATGGTTGTTGAGAAATGTAACTTTCTAACATGGGTTTGTGTCTTATTTGTTCCAGTATCACATAGTGTGGTCACTGACCATTATGTTCTTCACACATGCTCATTGCTAAGATACTGCAGGAACTTGTTACAGTTAGTCACACCCACTAGTAGACTAGCCAATCCTTTTACAGAAAGAATAGGCAAGGGAGCATGTGTCACCATATATACACACAGGTATTCCATCCAGTTCTTCAAGTGGTAACATTTACTTTAATGCTATTTACTGTATTGCTATTTTAAAGTTTATTGGTGTTTTTTAGAGGTTATGGGCCCTATTTATAAATTGTTTATCGAAAAAATAACGATCGCTATCATAAAATAACGACCGTTATTTTCCGATAACGCCCGGTATTTTCCGATATTGGGAATACGGGCATTATCGGAAATACCGTGCGTTATCAAACATAACAGTCGTTATCGTGAAATAACGATCGTTATCGGAAATAAACGGTCGTTATTTTACGATAGTGATCGTTATTTTTTGATACGATAACGATCTTTTATAAATAGGGCCCTATATGTTAAGATTCTGGAGTGTAAAAAATTTGTGTTTCTTTTTCCTTTAAGCAACATTTTCACAGGGTACATTTGGGATTATTTGTAGCCCCTTGTAAGAGTATACCCTAACAGAACTACAATGCTCACTATAAATTGTATATTTGTGTACCAGCTGTCGGTATATTTTATTAGGTAAATGCCAGTGCCGTATTTCTGAAGCAAATCAAACAGATGTTTACTCTTTCTTCATCTTGAGCTTTTACAGTTCTCATGGCTACTTGGAGGACTTCCTTTGATTTCTATTTCTTTATATGCTCATTTTTACTTCATAGAGATCATTCAGCTTTCAGTGGTGCATGAACAGTTTTGATCAGCATATGGTAGTACAAGACAGTCTGCTGTTAATCGGCCTAATGTTTCCAAGGGCTGTGCCCCTTGAGGCCAACATGAGCAGCAGCACAGACAAGACTTCCAGATCTTGTAAATTGTGTTAGTTAAGTGTTCTTGACTGGTGGGGAATAAGAGCGAAATAAGCCAACACGTGGATTTGCTACCTTATTATTAGCATTAAAATGTTAACTTTTTTTTTTTGCTTAACTAAGTAATAATAGCTGTAATGCTGGCTATGCTATACATTCAGTGGCACTGCATGGTGCGGCAATGTACTGGGCACCTCACAATTGTTATCTATAGGCATGTTCTCTTGGTCACAGGGAGCCATAGAGATGTATTGACAGTGCCCTAAGCAGGATTTTCAACCTGCATAATTAGGAAAACCCACTTCCAATACCTTCCCACCACCTGGACTGATTATTTAGCTATCAATCGATGGGTAAGTATGGGGAATGTTGGGAGGTTTAGATATTAGATTTGATGATGAAATCTATCTAATATCAGGTATATGAACCAGCATTAGAATACATAATATCACTGTACTGAGTGCAGGGGCATAACTAGGAATCACTTGGGACCCCAGAAAAACTATGATGGGGCCCCTATCCATGCTTCATCCACAGTGGTTTTCTGGGAGGAGCTATATCTGTCATAGGATAAATGGCATCCAAGCCCCCTTGCTGTTTCTCCCCCTATGGCCCTGACTGAGAGCCACTTCAGCATTGGTACATTTGAATTGATTAACCTAACCTTTTAGTTCTCCACTTCTCTTTTAACATGTGTGCACAGGCCTGCCAGTTGCGTTTACTCGCACTGAGATGGACATGGCCAATGGCCCGTCTATAGCATAGATAAGGAGACCACACATGCACCAATATTGTAGACTAAACAGGTATTATGACCAGAAAACTGATTAAAAGTGTGATCGATGCATGTTGGAGATTTGTTTTTTTATTTAAATGGAACTGCCTGAAGGAGGTTGTGGCAGCACAATGGCTGTCTTAAGGCGAGGGACTGGAGGATTGACTGGAGGTACTGGAGAGATTGATTACCAGTGTAGAATGGGATGACACATTGGAGGTTCCTAGTCTAAAATATTCTCTGAAGTACAGTAATATGTAACACTTCTTTTAGCCTATGGACCTAGCCCTACCTATAGACACTCAGTATTAATCATTATGAGAGTCCTCGTCACCCTTGTTAGTACTTCCAGCATGTGTCATTCTTTTTGTAGGGACTGCTGTGCAGAGATTGCTATTGTATTATAAAGGGGAAATAAACCTGAGTCAAATCCCTTAAAGCTGCTGTCTGTGGAATCTTCGGAATGCCAGCCATGGTGTGATGTACAATTAACATGAATGATAACATTGAAATCTCCCATATCCCACAGAGAAGCCCTAGAAGAATAGCACTAGGGTTCCTTTTGGACATTTAACCACCAGCCACATCAAATGGTATGTAGCCCAGCATGCACCTTTCTGTGAATTTGCAGCCATTTTTCAAGCACAAGCAAAAAGTCAAACCCATGGGGATAATAAGGATTGTTCTGCTCGACTCAAAAACTTTTTTGTTTTGATTTATGGGGTGAATTCCCACATTCTCTTTCCTACTCTTTCAGACACCCACTCAGCAACTGCCATTTCTCAGCCTCCAGTTAAAGGACAAAGATGGCTTAGAGAATTTTGTAAATTTTAAAGCGCCATGTTGCTTATGGGAAAATTTGCCATTAATATCCCTCATTTAGCAGAATTATAGAGCGACATTGTTTGGATCCAGGGAAGAGGAACATGCAGTATACACACACTGGGATAACTTACAGTTGAATATAGATTATCTAGTGTAAAGGTACTGTATTGTATGAATGACTCATTGCATCCTATGACTTCTAGCACCACATTCGGATTCACTAAGCATTCAGAGGCTCCACAGCACTGCACTGCACATAGAAAGGTAACACGTGGGTTTTTTTTGCATTCATGTGCTTTTCCTGCTCGTTTGTATTTCATCTCTAGCAATGCAATTAGAACACAAGCCATCTGGACGAACGACAGAAAAATATGATCATGTGCGTTTTAAAAACATATTGTAATGCAAATAGTGGACTGGATCATGCGATTCCCATTGTAACCAACTGTCATTGGATTTCTAAATTAAAGAACAACTAGAGCCTCAGAACAACATTGAATTAGAAGGCAGATCTCCTTGTGATAAAGCAGTATCAGTGTCTCGCCTCATTATAATATGGTTGTTGAGAAATGTACCGTTCTAACATGAGGTTTGTGTTGTGTTCCAGTATCACACAGTGTGGTCACTGACCATTAGGTTCTTTATCTTACACTTGCTCGTCCTACCATACTGCAGGAACTTGGTACAGTTTGGTCACACCCACTAGTATCCTCTAGCCAATCCTTTTACAATACAGAATAGCAAGGGTGCATGCGACTGAGATCAGGGTGTGGCCATTCACTGTACATACCAGTTACATTTACTTGTTAATGCCATTTACTGGTATTGCTATTTATTATTGCTAGTTTTATTGGTGTTGTTAGAGGATGTATGTTCAGATTCTGGAGTGTAAAAATGTGGGTTTAGTTTTCCTTTAATATTACCAAAATTAGAAATAAGTAAACCTGTCCGCCAGGGCTATGCTGCTGTTGTGGGTTTGTGAATCCGAACTTCAACCATCAAACCTGACGTTCCAAGATGAAAAGATGAGATTTCAGTAGTCCTAACCAAGTTTCATGGTCAAATCTTGGTATTCCGAGGCCAAAATTTCATCTGCAGCTCGATTGACAGAATTATAAATGCAGAACCCAGGTTCGGGTCGAACTCTGCACACTCCCCACCCAAACTCATCAGTAGAGCTTAGCCCTAAGGCTAGGCCACACTCTGATGGACGGCACACGCGTTACCATCCCTTTGCTTGTGGGATCTGCACAATAGTGCACAATCGGAGCACATTCTTCTGAAAAAAATGGTGATCGACTTGTGCTCCAAAAATTTGATTGAAGCACGCTGCAGTAGGGCCACCCCCCACTGACATGTACTCTGCAGGATTCTCACATGCTACAGATCGCAAGTGTGATTGTAGCGTGTGTGAATTCAATGCTAGTGAGCCAGGCCTAAATGTCTGGCCTTGTGAAGGTTAAAAGATGAAAAAAGCAGAAACTTTGAGACAGTAACCAAGGTAATAGGTTGGAATGAAAAGTTAGTGGACTAAGGAGAAAAAAAATTAACATTTTTGTTTTGCATTAAAGGGCATGTCCACCCCAAAATTTAACTTTTGATATGTGGTAGGGCATGCTCCCCCAGCCCCAACCGCATTAATATAATTGTTAGAAAGTCCCCCGATTCTTACTTACCTGCCCTCTCTCCCCTGCTGCAGTGTTCAGGCCCTCTGCTTGCATGGAATTGAAAGCAGGGGGCGGGACCGGCAGCCGCGTCCGTGATTGGCTGAGAGGCAGGGAGGGCTGCACTGAGCATGCCTCAACCTTGATGAGGTTGAGGAAGTCTCAGGCACAGCATGAGTCACACACTGCTCCTACACAGCAGTTTCCTGGACTTTGGAGGGGCACAGCCGGGGAAATATTTTGAGCAGGAATGTAAGGTAAGGATTGTTTTAAACTACTTGATGTGGCCAGTAAGGGGTTAAATTTTAGTTTTGGGGGTGGACATGCCCTTTAAACGAACACTTTGCGTTTCACAAGCCAGTGACCCAATTCACTGGGGCAGAGTCACGGATGTTAACTTGCTGGGGTCTTAAACTGGGTACACATAGTAAAGATTTTTAAAGATGCAGATCTTGTAGATCCTGTCTGTCATTTTTCAAAGATCAGGGAACACATATTCCCGAGCATTCTCCCTATACACAGCATATACACAGCATAGGGAGAACGTTCGGGACTGTGTGTTTCCCTCCACCACGTCCGACTCCTCTATAGGGAGACTACCGCGACCAAGGGAAATTTTAGGTCTTTCCCTAATGACCTTAAGGCTGTCAGCAACGTTCAGCGGCCGCGCACTCGTTCAGGAAAGACGATACGCACACTGCTGATAAAGCCCTGATAACTTTGGATCCGACGGTATTGGGGATTCATCGTCAGCAAGGGTGTAGGGATCACCCTAACAACCATAGCGATTGCTATGGGGCCCAGAGCAAAAGGGGGCCCTACCAGGTCCCCTGCAGACATGTCCACCCTCCTAAGAAAAATTTTACCTCTCGTAGTTCAGTCACACAAACCCCCTTTCTTTTTATTTTTTTTAACTTTTAATTAGGAAGCATAAAACAAAAGGACAGGGTTTGTGGGGGCTGAACTACCCAACGCGTTTCGCTGTATACAACAGCTTTCTCAAGGGTATATTTGTTGTGTTTGTTCACTTCCTATAAATAGTTTCAATTTGTGGGTAAAACCATCCCGGTACTTCCCGGGGAATGGATAGATAAGTAATTAATACTATTTATTTGATTTTGCCTTTTGGGTGAGAGGAGGACAGCACAGCTACTAAACCTAACATATAAGATTTCTGTGAATGAGTGATGTAGCTTAGCAGCAGACTAAACTTGCCCAGGTTGGATGCAACTGCACCAAACTGTTTTTTTTTTGTGGGTTAAGGGGCCCCATCTAATATGCTGCTATGGGGCTCTGCGATTTCTAGCTACGCCACTGATTGTCAGTGTGTGTACTAAGCTTTACGTGTGTTTGAATACTACAAACCCCAGCATTCCCAACCACAGAGAGTAGTCATTTCAAACATCTGGAGGGTGGCATATTGATCATACCTGCCCTAAAGGTATTGCTATGGGATTTATCCTGTTTAATTGAGATTTGTTTAGTCACCATGTGATGTGGGGGCTAGGTTGGGAAGACAGTCAAAGACACCAGCAGGAATATAAACAGAAACACATTTTGCTGCACAAGAGAATAGGGTTTTCATTACATTTGTTGCAACTTACTACTCACATTCACACAATGAAATAACAGTCACAAAGTGGTTTCTACACAGTGAGAACAAGTGCAGGTCAGTTGCGATTGGGAAATTTATTGCATCTCCCCCTTAAGTTCTCATGACTAAAGCCGTTAAGATGTACGACAGACAAATGGGCTTTATTGGCCAACAATTGTCCGTGTGTCGCCATCAGGTGTCGTTGGTTAATCCACCAGGATGGACCACCAGCGATGCCTGACCAAGCTGCTACACACGTACAATTGTTTCCCCCACCAGCGGTCAAAAGGTGTAAGTAAGTTGTGCGTGGGCCGATCGGGGGCAGTCGAACATTGTAAGATCTCTACTAGGTTCTAAAATCCCGGTACACATTTATTCATTACTGCACTATAATGGCTTTTTTAAGCTCTGTTTAAATATAATTTAAAGGTAGGTTTATCCTTGGTCTGTTTATTATTGATAGTAAATCTTTTCCCAACCCATAGTGTAAAAATATTCCAAGCTTTTTTAAACGGTCTTTTAATTTCTAGAAGAGAATCTATCAATGTCGTAAAATCCCAAATCGTTTAGAAGGAAACTACCTAATTTGCAGACAGGTGATTTTGTTAGTGCTACATTCATTTTTAACATTTCACCACGTTATTGTCTGTGTTTGTTCATTGTATCTGTGCTGTGTGTGTGTCAACAGCTGCACTCTCCTCAACCCTTTCATCCAGTAACATAAACCTTGTCTTGTGCTGGTAGCAGCAGGAAGTGAAACCAAGTCTCGGTATTGTGAAACCCTGTCACTGTCAGAACACTGATCGGTATAAAAAGTAGCACTGAACCAGGGGCATATCTAGGAATCACTGGGCCCCCAGAAAAACTATGATGAGGCCCTTATCTCATCCACAGTGGCTTTCTGGGAGGAGGCTATATTTGTCATAGGAAAAATAAGAAGATGGGGCCCCCTTGGCTCCTGGCCCCCCTGCGGTTGCTCATCCTGCTCCCCTGGTAGTTACGCCCCTGCCTAAAACTCTTTTTTTTAAAATGGGGGAAAATAAAGTTTATTCTAATTCAGCAAATCTAAAGGAGAACTAAAAGGAATAAAATAAAATGACTGTCAGTGGATGGGTACACACATTAGCGATAAAGGACCAATCCAATCTGTCAGCAACTAGTGTTTTGGATGCCAACCAGCATTACCCCTGTAATAAAGGATAAGGCCTATACTTTACCTATACTCTACCTATACTTTATAAATGGAGAACGCTCATGACTGTCTGTAGCCACATCTTTCAAAGTTGACAGCCAGGATCTGTAAGATTGGTACTGTAAGATTAACCCTAATGTGTCCCATACACTAACAAATCCAGGTCATACGATCAAGTGACAGATGAACTGGTGATCGTTCAATATTGGGATTTTCCCCATAAGGCTGTAAGTCTTTCTAACATCAGTAGTGCCTGGAGCTTAATTTTCTGCTCCAAATATTATGCATCATAACAGAGCTAGAAACCTAAACCCATAAACCCAATCCAACCAGTGATTTCTGGTACTTGGGGTATACAGGTTACAGAGGTGGCAGCATGCACAGGTGGGAGTGTAAAGATGCTTTCAGTACTTCATATCCGGTCTGTAAAGGGGTATAACAAAGTAATATTATCATGCCAGTGGATCACCCAGAGTTTACCTATTTCGGTTATGGAGATTACACATGTTAGAAATACAAAGGTAATATATTTCAATTTACAAGCCCGGTGTTTAAGTTAATAGAATAAATACTGTGCATTGCTTACTCATCTATCCTCAGAAGAAAACCCTTCATTCATGGTGAAAGAGATATCACTTCAAAGAAATGACTTCTGATGATCACATCACTGTCAATAAAGTGTCATATATCATGTTAGCTCCTTATTAATGTATCTATATTGTATTTTCTTCTTGGCTTTACATCAGTTCAGTTACATGCAAAATGATATTCAGATCAATATTACACACACAGGAGGATGTTATTGCAGTTACAAAGAGAAGCATAAGTGCCCATTTACAGAAACAGGACTGTTCATGTTACTAATAGGAGATTTGCTGGGTTACATCATGTTTTTTTAAACAGAAACAAATGACACTTTAAATGACCTTATCTTAAGGGCAAGATAGGCTGTTCTTACATTCTGCTTCAAATACAATGGTTTACTGTAACAGCTGGAAATCTTTAGTTGACATTCCAATCGCCATCACTTTTGTAGCTTTGTCCCCATCATGTCCAGGATCTGTCTACGGGAAGACATGCTTTTGCAGAGATCCTCTTCTCATTGGTTAGGCTCCGGGCCAAAAGGTGGCAGAGATACGGGCAGGCCAGCAACATCCAGGGTTGTCTTACTACTATGATATAATGATATAAAGTCACCTCAGAGTTGAATGTATGTATGTATAATTTTATTTATAAAGCACCACTTGGGTATGCAGCGCTGTACATTTTAAAATACAGACAGGGAGATGCAATAAAAGTTCTTATCATTAAAAATGGTGCTAAATGTGCCCCAACCAATCAGATGTTAGCTTTCAAATGGTAAATGACATCTGATTGGTTGGGGCACCATTTTTAAAGAAAAGAACTTTTATTACATCTCCCTGAGAGTATACAAACAAGGGGATATGTGCAAGTCATTATACAGATAGATAAAAATTAATTTAAGTTAAATACAATTTCATACATCGGTTAAGAAAGCATATATATAAATTATGTATAAATGAATATAAGTGCAACAAGCCTCAACACATTAGGTATGAGATCCCTGTCCTGAAGAGCTTACAATCTAAGTGTTCCCTGTCCTGTATAAAAGAACTTGGCCTGCTGCCTTGTGCTTTAATATGGACAGAGAAATCCTCTGTTAATATGCCCCATACCATTATAATATAAGGATATTATACATAAGTGTGATATTTTATAACAGGAGCTGTAGTGGTATATATCCTAATAAAAATCCCTCAGCTATGTCACTGAGTGACTCATTTTTTATATCCCACTGCGTGCGCCCCCCATTTCAGTCTTCATGAATGACACAGCGGATTTTGAACTGTTTCTAACTTCACTAATGGGACCTGCTGGAGCTGCTTCCTGTCACTTCATAACCAATGTCTCCCTCCTCCTCCACCGGATAGCGGCTGGGCTGGGATGTTACTTTCTACTGAGTTTAAGTTAGAGTTGGTAGCTTGGGGGTTTAAATTAAAGTGGTAATAGGGACAAGGCTAGAATTTAAAATGCAAATGGGGTGAAGGAATCAGAAAAGTATGTATTTACATAATAATATAATGATATTACACGTGGAATTTACAGTGTGTGTAATTATGGGTGTCTTATTTTAACTGGCTTTTAGAAATGGGTAAACTCCGTTCCATTTGCAGATTTGTGGTTTTCGAAAAAAATCCAAGAATCAGCAAGCGGCCCCTTTGAAGTCAATGGGAGTTAAAAAAAAATCTGAAAGTTCCACCTAAAATAAAGGTATAAATAGCAATGGTCACTTACTGTAAATGGCTCAGGGACCTGGGAAATGTTCTGGGGAAAACGTATCAATGCCCAAAATCTTTAAAACCCCCGTCCAGTACTGGAAATGTCCCACTTTTCCTGTTCTGGCATTCCACATTGTCTTTTCGAGATTTCTAGATATTTTGATAATTGACGATTTTTAAATTTGGTTTGGAAAAATCCCAAAAAGTAAGATATCCGCAAAGTCCGAGTTCCCGGGGATCCATCAAAGCTGCTTCGGAACAGGGTTCGAGTTTTGGTACATCTCTACTGACTATACATCGTCCAATCATTTTACTTAATATTCTTTCCAAAATAAACTGTTTGGGTATTGTGGGCATTTCAGTGGCTCAGTGGTTAGCACTGAGGACACATTTGTTGGTGTGTGCTTGCTGGGGTTTGCTCTGGGCATTTCTGTTTTCCCCACAATTATTAAGACATACAAATAGGTTATATGTGTAAAATAAAGTGATTAGATTGTAAGCTCTTTGGAGCACGGCCAGATGTGACTGTAATTGATTGAAGATGTTGCCGCTATATAAATCCAAAATTATAATAATTTCTGTAAACTTTAAAGGAACACACTTATGTCATAAATATGCCTAAAATTCCATTTATTTCCATTGATATAAAAGGTTTTGATAAGCTGGCCCCCATAATTATAACATACAGATTAATGCTATTAAACATGAGATTAAAGTGCTTGAGTTTATTACTCTTGATCTGTGCATTTTCCTTTGTCAGAGATGTTTTTTTTCCAATGTGATTAAAAAACAAAAAGGTCACAGAAGGGCCCCTGTTTTTTTATTAGACACGGTAGAGAGGTAACGACCATCTGTTCCGCTATTAGAAATCATCCTGAGAACATGACCTTCCATTATGATTTAGGAAATGATGTTCGCTGTGTTTCAGTCTGCTGCCTTGATGGCTGTAGATCATGTGAGCTCTGTGCTGTCTCGTGCTAGTGGTGATCACTTAGTGAAAGGTTGTGTGCAGTTTAGTGACTGCCATTTACCTTAGGTAGCAGACCTCACTTGGGATTACCATGCCTGCTTATTTAAACTTTAAGCCTAATAGAATTAACAAGCGGACACAAGAGTTGGGTGAATAATTTGGCCACATCTTTATTAACACATTTAGAACATGTGTTCACACATTGCCAATCATAAAGTGTACATCCTTGCCTTGTGATCCAATGACCACCCCCAGCCGTAGCCAAAGCTAAATGCCACGCCTCTGGGTCCCCAGAGGGCATGTAAACGGCTCAACACCATAACCATTGCAGGATGACACCGCCCCGCTGTGACTCCACATAATTCTCATATTCTAATAACACAGAAATAACATAAAAACATAAATTAGGGAGGGAGGGAGGGGACCTCTCTTTCTTCCCAGCAATTTTAAAATGGCGCTGGCTCCGACCGCATGGCCGCCTCTTATAGGGGCGGTGATGTCATACGTGACGTCGAGATCCCGCCTCTCGCGAGATCCGGCGCAACCAATCCCCTAACCGCGCCTGCCGATGACGTCATCGCGGAAGCGCCGGACCTGCGAGAAGAGGAGAATCGACCAAACCCCACTGCCTACAACACTCCAGCATGCCTGGAGAGACCACCCCCCGTCCAGGTCAGTCGCCCCGCCCCCTAACACGCGCCTGTGCTACCAGTTTAGTGACTGCAGAGGAAAGGGGCCTTTAATTCTTTGTAAGATATAATGGGGTGCATTCAAGGGTTTAGTATCGCAAAATTGGAGCACAAGCAACACAAATGGCTTTGCAAACAGTTTTGCGTGTGTTTGCTCCTTTTTGTGGTGTCATTGTGCCAATCATGTGAAATGGTACATTTCCAATAGCACAATTTAGCAACTTTTCATCAATGTTGTATTGAGTCACAGGGTTTTTTGTTCCAAATAATGAAAGGACAACTCCAGCCTCAGAACAATACCGATTTAGAAGCAGAGCGCCATGATATAAAAGCAGTTATCTATGCTTTACCTCTCATTTTGATGTGGTGATGGGAAATGTTTCCTTCCCAGCATCCCAATAAAAATGGTTTTAGTTTACACCTACTGGACGCCAGGCACATTTACACACGCGTCGCCATCACCTCCCATAATGTTGTAGGGATTGGAGCGGAGGATGGGTGCGCCGGGCTAGTTTGCATGCAATGCAGATTTGCTAGTTGCTTATAATGCAGCAAGGTCACGTGAATGCACAAAATAAATAAAGTCTTAATGACTTTACAACAGGATTTGTCTGTGAATGTCCCCCTCCCATGAATTTCATTTTGTTACATTTCCCCTGTAACTACTAGTAGCATATTGTGTTGTTTTTTTAAAACCAGAACAGTAAATGTATGGGAATACTAGTGCACATCCCCATTTCTAAAGATGCATGAGCCTTCTGGGAATTGCTGCCAGTCAAATCCAATGGTAACTTAAAACCAGTTTTCTATGGTCGAAATTCTGGTAATTTAGTCAGTAATTTGGATCACTACAATGTATTAGTTATTATTGATTTCAGTGGTGTAACTTGGAATCTCTAGCCCCCTGCAAACATGACGGGGCCCCTTTTCCGTACTTCCACATTGGTTTTCTGGAGGGAGGCTATATCTGTCATTGGAAAAATAGGAATATGGGGTCCCCTTGTGTCCCGGCCCCCAGTGGTTGCTCCTCCTGTTCTCCTGGTAATTACACAAATGGAAAAGAAGATAATGTCTCACCGACATAGCCTGTAACTACATGCGATTCGGATAGAAATGAGACCACACGTTAAAAGGCGGTAGTGTGGCCCAGCATTATTGGGTAATATCATGCCACTTTGTTACAGCTGATCAACCGTAATGGCAATGGTTACCCAACTACCAAAGTATTAGCTGGGGCAGTGAGCCAAAATATCAATCCAACCTTTCTTTTAACCCTTTACAGTCTTTATCTAAATCAATTACATATGGCTCCATTCATTTACAGCAAGTTCTCCTGTGTGGGGCCCATCTTCTCTAAACTGTCCCTGTAACATTCCTGAAATGGTTATTCCCACAACGCATAGAAAGGCAAGTGTGATCATTTATCCCTGTAAGTAACCAAATCTCGCTAAGTGAAGGGTTCAAGTAGAAGGCTATACAAGAAAGTCTATTGGTGTGTTGTATCTATCAGGTTTATAGTGATAAAGACTGATTGCATTTAAAGTAATTAATATGTGGAGGAAAGAAAATAGGGATTCATATTTCTCCCTTCTGAATGAGGCCCAGTCTGATCTACAGGAAGTTTTATACCTGCAGTATCTAACCATACTAGTTCTGCTTAAAAGTCCAATTCAATTTAATACAACAATTACCTTGACCTTGATGAATGAGAACCTCACATGCATACATACAATTTTATTTTCATGAAGTTCTCTTTGGTAATTCCTACCCCAAACTCTCACTTCATTGCATAAAAATGGATTTTCAACAGCAGCCCGGTAAATGCCCTGACATTTCCTTGTACCTTGTCCGTGATCTCGCGATGCACTAAATCTCACGCAGGGATTTTGCATCGTGGGCAGGTAATGCTGTGTCTGATTATCATTTTGCATCGCCCCCTAAGTATTCTGCATGATGCTACCACAGATGGATAAACCCAGAATGTTAATTTGTAAAGCAATAGACCACCCTGTGTTAAGGAAACTAAACTAAAAATGCTACACTCCATAATCTGAAGTTAGTCCATAAACTGTACATACCGCTCCAGTAAATAACATTACATTAATGTAAACCCCTGAAGAACCGGAAAACTGTGTGAGGGGCCACTGTCTGGCCACACCTGCCTTGTATGAAATGTAACAGGATTGGCTAAAACTACTAGTAGGCACAGACCTGCTTTATCTTACTGGGCATGTAGATTAATAATATGTAGTTGTCTGGACATTATATGTTTACTGTCTCCATTTATGTAACCTACAACTAACTCAAACTGACAAGAGAACAGCTGGATAATTTAAAGGGGATGAGATGTCCCAAGCAAAAATAAAAATGTTTACCCTCAAAAGTTTTTTTTTTCACCATGAACCAGTTACATTTTCGGACCATTTCCATGGATCCGCCATCCCAATAAATGCAGTATCATCCACAAAATACTATACTGTAAAGATAATCCACAGACGGTACCAGTCCACAGCTCAGTGAATGGGGACCATTGTTTTACCCAAATTGGGGGGGGGCCTTTCCCTTTTTCTTGCCAAGGTGGAAGCAAACATACAGCAATGACGTGCCAGAAATCCTGATACAATCTAGTCCATTAGATTTAGCATTTTATTTTTTATTTATTTAGCATTGTACTCATTGGAACATTGGATTCCTCTCAGTCCTTCCCTTTAATACCCCAGCAGACTGTTTAGAAATCATCCTGAGAACAGACCTTCCATTATGATTTAGGAAATGATGTTCGCTGTGGTTCAGTGCTGCCTTGATGGCTGTAGATCATGTGAGCTCTGTGCTGTCTCGTGCTAGTGGTGATCACTTAGTGAAAGGTTGTGTGCAGTTTAGTGACTGCCATTTACCTTAGGTAGCAGACCTCACTTGGGATTACCATGCCTGCTTATTTAAACTTAAGCCTAATAGAATTAACCAAGCGGACACAAGAGTTGGGAATAAATTTGGCCACATCTTTATTAACACATTTAGAACATGTGTTCACACATTGCCAATCATAAGTGTACATCCTTGCCTTGTGATCCAATGACCACCCCCAGCCGTAGCCAAAGCTAAATGCCACGCCTCTGGGTCCCCAGAGGGAATTAACGGCTCAACACCATAACCATTGCAAGGATGACACCCCCCCCGCTGGACTCACATAATTCTCATATCTAATAAACAGAATAACATAAAAACTAACATTAGGGAGGGAGGGAGGGGACCTCTGTTCTTCCCAGCAATTTTAAAATGGCGCTGGCTCCGACCGCCATGGCCGCCTCTTATAGGGGCGGTGACGTCATACGTGACGTCGAGATCCCGCCTCTCGCGAGATCCGGCTGCAACCAATCCCCTACCGCGCCTGCCGATGACGTCATCGCGGAAGCGCCGGACCTGCGAGAAGAGGAGAATCGACCAACCCCACTGCCTACAACTCCAGCATGCCTGGAGAGACCACCCCCCGCCGAGTCGTCGCCCCGCCCCTAACACGCGCCGGTGCTACCAGTTTAGTGACTGCAGAGGGAAAGGGGCCTTTAATTCTTTGTAAGATATAATGGGGTCATTCAAGAGGTTTAGTATCGCAAAGATTGGAGCACAAGCAACACAAATGGCTTTGCAACAGTTTTGCGTGTGTTTGGCTCCAGTTTTTGTGGTGTCATTGTGCCAATCATGTGAATGGTACATTTCCAATAGCACAATTTAGCAACTTTTCATCAATGTGTATTGAGTCACAGGGGTTTTTTGTTCCAAATAATGAAAGGACAACTCCAGCCTCAGAACAATACCGATTTAGAAGCAGAGCGCCATGATATAAAAGCAGTTATCTATGCTTTACCTCTCATTTTGATGTGGGTGATGGGAAATGTTCCTTCCCAGCATCCCAATAAAATGGTTTTAGTTTAACACCTACTGGACGCCAGGCACATTTACACGCGTCGCTCATCACACTCCCATAATGTTGTAGGGATTGGAGCGGAGGATGGGTGCGCGGGCTAGTTGCATGCAATGCAGGATTTGCTAGTTGCTTATAATGCAGCAAGGTCACGTGAATGCACAAAAAATAAATAAAGTCGTTTAATGACTTTAACACAAGGATTGTCTGTGAATGTCCCCCTCCCATGAATTTCATTTTGTTACATTTCCCTGTAACTACTAAGTAGCATATTGTGTTGTTTTTTAAAACCAGACAGTAAATGTATGGAATACTAGTGCACATCCCCATTTCTAAAGATGCATGAGCCTGCTGGGAATTGCTGCCAGTCAAATCCAATGGTAACTTAAAACCAGTTTCTATGTCGAAATTCTGGTAATTTAGTCAGTAATTTGGATCACTACATGTATTAGTTATTATTGATTTCAGTGGTGTAACTTGGAATCTCTAGCCCCCTGCAAACTATGACGGGCCCCTTTCCGTACTTCCACAGTGGTTTTCTGGGAGGAGGCTATATCTGTCATTGGAAAATAGGAATATGGGGTCCCCTTGTGTCCCGGCCCCCAGTGGTTGCTCCTCCTGTTCTCCTGGTAATTACCAATGGAAAAGAAGATAATGTCTCACACCGTACATAGCCTGTAACTACATGCGATCGGATAGAAATGAGACACAGTTAAAAGGCGGTAGTGTGGCCCAGCCATTATTGGGTAATATCATGCCACTTGTTACAGCTGATCAACCGTAATGGCAATGGTTACCAAACTACCAAAGTATTAGCTGGGGCAGTGAGCCAAATATCAATCCAACCTTTTCTTTACCCTTTACAGTCTTTATCTAAATCAATTTCATATGGCTCCATTCATTTACAGCAAGTTCTCCTGTGTGTGGGCCCATCTTCTCTAACTGTCCCTGGACATTCCTGAAATGGTTATTCCCACACAGCATAGAAAGGAAGTGTGATCATTTATCCCTGTAAGTAACCAAATACTCGCTAAGTGAAGGGTTCAAGTAGAAGGCTATACAAGAAAGTCTATTGGTGTTGTTTATCTATCAGGTTTATAGTGATAAAGACTGATTGCAGTTAAAGTAATATAATATGTAGGATGAAAGAAATAGGGATTCATATTTCTCCCCTCTGAATGAGGCCCATGTCTGATCTACAGGAAGTTTTATACCTGCAGTATCTAACATACTAGTTCTGCTTCAAAGTCCAATTCAATTTAATACAACAATATACCTTGACCTTGATGAATGAGAACCTTCACAGCATACATACAATTTTATTTTCATGAAGTTCTCTTTGGTGAATTCCTACCCCAAACTCTCACTTCATTGCATAAAAATGGATTTTCAACAGAGCCCGGTAAATGCCCTGACATTTCTGTTTACATGTCCGTGATCTCGCGATGCACTAAATCTCACGCAGGGATTTTTGCATCGGGGGCAGGTAAGACTGTGTCTGATTATCATTTTGCATCGCCCCCTAAGTATTCTGCATGATGCTACCACAGATGGAAACCCAGAATGTTAATTTGTAAAGCAATAAGACCACCCTGTGTTAAAGGAGAACTAAACTAAAAATGCTACACTCCATAATCTGAAGTTTAGTCCATAAACTGTACATAACCGCTCCAGTAAATAACATTACATTAATGTAAACCCCTGAAGAACCGGAAAACTGTGTGAGTGGCCACTGTCTGGCCACACCTGCCTTGTATGAAATGTAACAGGATTGGCTAAAACTACTAGTAGGCACGACCTGCTTTATCTTACTGGGCATGTAGATTAATATATGTAGTTGTCTGGACATTATATAGTTTACTGTCTCCATTTATGTAACCTACGACTAACTCAAACTGACAAGAGGAACAGCTGGATAATTTAAAGGGATGAGATGTCCCAAGCAAGAAATAAAAATGTTTTACCTCAAAAGCTCAAAGTTTTTTTTTTCACCAGAACCAGTTACATTTTCGGACCATTTCCAGGATCCGCCATCCCAATAAATGCAGTATCATCCACAAAATACTATACTGTAAAGATAATCCACAGACGGTACCATTCCACAGCTCAGTGAATGGGGACCATGTTTTAACCCAAATTGGGGGGGGTCCTTCTCTGTTTCCTGCCAGGTGGAAGCAAACATACAGCAATGACGTGCCAGAATCCTGATACAATCTAGTCCATTAATTTAGCATTTTATTTTTTATTTATTTAGCATTGTACTCATTGGAACATTGGATTCCTCTCAGTCCTTCCCTTTAATACCCCAGCAGACTGTTATTTTGAATCAGAGTAGATCAATGATGCAATTGCAAGGCCATTGAAATACATTATAATGTCAGAGATGGCTGTCATAGTCCAAAACTAATGGGGAGGCTGAATAAAAAAAAAACTTTTTCTACCTTGTTGGACATTAAATGCTTTTATATTTGGCAATACAATTACAGTATTCTAGGCATTAACATATTAAAATGTCTATGTAAACAAACCCCTTTTCATATACAGTGATAGTCTCATTTCTATAAATACATTTATAAGACAGGAGTGTGTGGATGGCTGGACTTTTAGTAAAGCTGCGCTATGTATCAGTCTGTAGGAACATATTTGCATATCAGCAGGACCAGCATTCCAAGGTCAAGTTCTTATTGAACAGAAAGAAGATAACAGCCACTTAATGACTAGAGTAATAATTATTTTATGCTAATTGCCCCAGTTATCATTTATTTATAGGAACAAAATGTATAGAGCATGAAAACTCAAATACAGTAACTGCAGCCCTAATCCAGAAGCATGTCTTTTTTTTGCTGTGTGTCTTTAATTATTTGCATATTTTCCTTCATTAATCCAAAGGAAGAGGAAAATACCATGTGCAGTTTTACAGAGCTGCCAGGCACGAAAGGATTAACTTAAACAGTGTGTGGATGGCAGCTGGCCTGCTCTAAATTGATAAGTCGTCTTGCAGCCATATGTGGTACTTATCTGATGATATCCCCTTTTGCTGAAAAATATTAAACTGCTAAATAAATGAAAGAAATAGAAGCAAAAATATACAACGGACAGGTAAAGAAAATTCCTGGAAAAGTAAGATTTGCTTTGGGTAAGTGGGGTGTAAAAACGATAATAAAAAACTATAAAACTGAGGGAATAGTGGATCTCGAGTCCTCCACATCCTCTCATTGTCAATTTCATCAATTAGCATAAATGAAGGAACCCCATTTACAGTCCAAAAGCTGCAAAATTATACTTCCCTTTCGACACTCGTAGTAGCAATCGAATTACTGAAAAATGCTTTGGACTATTGATCTTGAGCAGAGCAGGATTATCCACAAGGCAACCCTAGGCACCTGCCTAGGGCCCAGGAAACTTCTGGGGGCCCAGCTTCAGAAGCAGTAACAAAATTACAGTCTATACAATATATGTAGTAAAAAAGGGGACCCTAAATGATGGCCCTGCCCTGGGCCCCATATGATCTTAATCCATTTTGATTCATGCGGCATGAAATCTGCTCAAAGCTGTAGATGGTATCATGAGAAATGATCTGTCAGTCTGATCAGCTTCTCAGGTCGAATTCCACTAGCGCCTGATGCTCTATCATACGACTGGTCCAATTTATTGGCCTTAATTATATAGGAATTGGTACACACCTAAGAACGTGGTGGTAAAAGGTACACCTGAGTCTCCCACTCAGGAACTTGGTCACACACCCCGAGAAACCCGGGATGGGCGTGGCCGAGACAAAAGGTTGACAGGAGGAAAGTGAAGGTTCCTCCTGTCAACCGGAAGGGAAGTGATTATCTGACGAACAGGATTTCGTTTTTTGTCCAAAAAAAGTATTTCTTGGCTGTAATTCCGTCAACCCCTCCTTAGTCAAGCAATTTACAGAAACTTAGGATCATCCAACTTTTTCACTTAACAATTCAGAGAATAATTACAGTTTCAGGCTGTCTGCAATGCATGGTGTCTGGTAAATAAACTGCAGGGTAACAGCTTTCAAAGTCTTATCAGGGACTTCCATCAGGGGACATCTGTATAAAGACAGTAAGTAGTGGCTTCAGATACGCCTTTTGCCCAGCAGTGTACGACGAGAGCACGGTGCAGTATTGATCCATTTGGTACACATTTTTTAGTGTGCGCACATCGCTGTTTTATGATTTATCTCCTCATTACTATATATCACCACAGACGGTATACTCTTTGGATATCTACTATTAGGAGGAACTGTTTCGGGTGATCTTATTAATTTTTGGAACTTTTTAGCTACATGCTCTCTTTTTATTCATTCATTTATATATGAACTATTGATATATATGTAATAACTTTGTGGTATGTTGGATTATGTACACAGTATATTCTATATGTGATTATTTTATAGTTTTTAATATTGTGACGGCCGGTCATTTATTGATGTATTAATACAGTTGTGTTAATATGATATTATTTTGGTGTGTGGTCTTTTGGTGGTGGTAGGTACAGTAGTTTTTCTTATTGGCCTTAATCAATCAAATTATTCAAAAACAAGAAATTAACCTGAGTATGGCTATCCTTCAAAAACCAATTACAGTCAAATTAAAGGACAACTAAAGCCTCAGAACTACATTAAATTAGAAGGCAGATATCCTTGTTATAAAAGCAGTAATTTGTGTCTTACCTCTCATTTTAATATGGTTGTTGAGAAATGTAACTTTCTAACATGGGTTTGTGTCTTATTTGTTCCAGTATCACATAGTGTGGTCACTGACCATTATGTTCTTCACACATGCTCATTGCTAAGATACTGCAGGAACTTGTTACAGTTAGTCACACCCACTAGTAGACTAGCCAATCCTTTTACAGGAAAGAATAGGCAAGGGAGCATGTGTCACCATATATACACACAGGTATTCCATCCAGTTCTTCAAGTGGTAACATTTACTTTAATGCTATTTACTGTATTGCTATTTTAAAGTTTATTGGTGTTTTTAGAGGTTATGGGCCCTATTTATAAAAGATTGTTATCGAAAAAATAACGATCGCTATCATAAAATAACGACCGTTATTTTCCGATAACGCCCGGTATTTTCCGATATTGGGAAATACGGGCATTATCGGAAAATACCGTGCGTTATCAGAACATAACAGTCGTTATCGTGAAATAACGATCGTTATCGGAAAATAACGGTCGTTATTTTACGATAGTGATCGTTATTTTTTCGATAACGATAACGATCTTTTATAAATAGGGCCCTATATGTTAAGATTCTGGAGTGTAAAAATTTGTGTTTCGTTTTCCTTTAAGCAACATTTTCACAGGGTACATTTGGGATTATTTGTAGCCCCTTGTAAGAGTATACCCTAACAGGAACTACAATGCTCACTATAAATTGTATATTTGTGTACCAGCTGTCGGTATATTTTATTAGGTAAATGCCAGTGCCGTATTTCTGAAGCAAAATCAAACAGATGTTTACTCTTTCTTCATCTTGAGCTTTTACAGTTCTCGTGGTTACTTGGAGGACTTCCTTTGATTTCTATTTCTTTATATGCTCATTTTTACTTCATAGAGATCATTCAGCTTTCAGTGGTGCATGAACAGTTTTGATCAGCATATGGTAGTACAAGACAGTCTGCTGTTAATCGGCCTAATGTTTCCAAGGGCTGTGCCCCTTGAGGCCAACATGAAGCAGCAGCACAGACAAGACTTCCAGATCTTGTAAATTGTGTTAGTTAAGTGTTCTTGACTGGTGGGGAATAAGAGCGAAATAAGCCAACACGTGGATTTGCTACCTTATTATTAGCATTAAAATGTTTAACTTTTTTGTTTTTGCTTAACTAAGTAATAATAGCTGTAATGCTGGCTATGCTATACATTCAGTGGCACTGCCATGGGTGCCGGCAATGTACTGGGCACCTCACAATTGTTATCTATAGGCATGTTCTCTTGGTCACAGGGAGCCATAGAGATGTATTGACAGTGCCCTAAGCAGGATTTTCAACCTGCATACATTAGGAAAACCCACTTCCAATACCTTCCCACCACCTGGACTGATTATTTAGCTATCAATCGATGGGTAAGTATGGGGAATGTTGGGAGGTTTAGATATTAGATTTGATGATGAAATCTATCTAATATCAGGTATATGACCAGCATTAGAATACATAATATCACTGTACTGAGTGCAGGGGCATAACTAGGAATCACTTGGGACCCCAGAAAAACTATGATGGGGCCCCTATCCATGCTTCATCCACAGTGGTTTTCTGGGAGGAGGCTATATCTGTCATAGGATAAATGGCATCCAAGCCCCCCTGCTGTTTCTCCCCCTATGGCCCTGACTGAGAGCCACTTCAGCATTGGTACATTTGAATTGATTAACCTAACCTTTTAGTTCTCCACTTCTCTTTTAACATGTGTGCACAGGCCTGCCAAGTTGCGTTTACTCGCACTGAGATGGGACATGGCCAATGGCCCGTCTATAGCATAGATAAGGAGACCACACATGCACCAATATTGTAGACTAAAACAGGTATTATGACCAGAAAACTGATTAAAAGTGTGATCGATGCATGTTGGAGATTTGTTTTTTTATTTAAATGGAACTGCCTGAAGGATGGTTGTGGCAGCACAATGGCTGTCTTAAGGCGAGGGACTGGAGAGATTGACTGGAGGTACTGGAGAGATTGATTACCAGTGTAGAATGGGATGACACATTGGAGGTTCCTAGTCTAAAATATTCTCTGAAGTACAGTATAATGTAACACTTCTTTTAGCCTATGGACCTAGCCCTACCTATAGACACTCAGTATTAATCATTAGTGAGAGTCCTCGTCACCCTTGTTAGTACTTCCAGCATGTGTCATTCTTTTTGTAGGGACTGCTGTGCAGAGATTGCTATTGTATTATAAAGGGGAAATAAAACCTGAGTGAAAATCCCTTAAAGCTGCTGTCTGTGGAATCTTCGGAATGCCAGCCATGGTGTGATGTACAATTAACATGAATGAGTAACATTGAAATCTCCCATATCCCACAGAGAAGCCCTAGAAGAATAGCACTAGGGTTCCTTTTGGACATTTAACCACCAGCCACATCAAATGGTATGTAGCCCAGCATGCACCTTTCTGTGAATTTGCAGCCATTTTTCAAGCACAAGCAAAAAAGTCAAACCCATGGGGATAAATAAGGATTGTTCTGCTCGACTCAAAAACTGTTTTGTTTGATTTAATTGTGGTGAATTCCCAACATTCTCTTTCCTACTCTTTCAGACACCCACTCAGCAACTGCCATTTCTCAGCCTCCAAGTTAAAAGGACAAAGATGGCTTAGAGAATTTTGTAAATTTAAAGCGCCATGTTGCTTATGGGAAAATTTGCCATTAATAATACCTTCATTTAGCAGAATTATAGAGCAGACATTGTTTGGATCCAGGGAAGAGGAACATGCAGTATACACACACTGGGATAACTTACAGTTGAATATAGATTATCTAGTGTATAAGGTACTGTATTGTATGAATGGACTCATTGCATCCTATGACTTCTAGCACCACATTCGGACTCACTAAGCATTCAGATTCCCATTCTTTGTAAACCAAACAGCATGACTAAGGCTCCACAGCACTGCACTGCACATAGAAAGGTAACACGTGGGTTTTTTTGCATTCATGTGCGTTTTCCTGCTCGTTTCTATTTTCTATCTCTAGCAATGCAATTAGAACACAAGCCATCTGGACGAACATGACAGAAAAATAATGATCATGTGCATTTTAAAAACGGATTGTAATGCAAATAGTGGGACTGGATCAATGCGATTCCCATTGTAACCAACTGTCATTGGATTTCTAAATTAAAGAACAACTAGAGCCTCAGAACAACATTGAATTAGAAGGCAGATCTCCTTGTGATAAAAGCAGTAATCAGTGTCTCGCCTCATTATAATATGGTTGTTGAGAAATGTAACGTTCTAACATGAGGTTTGTGTTGTGTTCCAGTATCACACAGTGTGGTCACTGACCATTAGGTTCTTTATCTTTACACTTGCTCAGTCCTACCATACTGCAGGAACTTGGTACAGTTGGTCACACCCACTAGTATCCTCTAGCCAATCCTTTTACAATACAGAATAGGCAAGGGTGCATGCGACTGAGATCAGGGGTGTGGCCAGTCACTGTACATACACAGTTACATTTACTTTAATGCCATTTACTGTATTGCTATTTATTATTGCTAGTTATTGGTGTTGTTAGAGGATGTATGTTCAGATTCTGGAGTGTAAAAATGTGGGTTTAGTTTTCCTTTAATATTACCAAATATTAGAAATAAGTAAACCTGTCCGCCAGGGCTAATTCTGCTGTTGGGTTTGTGAAATCCGAACTTCAACCATCAAACCTGACGTTCCAAGATGAAAAGATGAGATTTCAGTGCCTAAACCAAGTTTCAATGGTCAAAATCTTGGTAGTTCAGAGGCAAAATTTCATCTGCAGCTTCGATTGACAGAATTATAAATGCAGAACCCAGGTTCGGGTCAGAACTCTGGCACATCCCCACCCAAGACTCATCAGTAGAGCTTAGCCCTAAGGCTGAGGCCACACTCTGATGGACGGCAACACGCGTTACCATCCCTTTGCGTTGGGATCTGCACAATAGTGCACAATCGGAGCACATTCTTTCTGAAAAAAATGGTGATCGCTTGTGCTCCAAAAATTTGATTGAAGCACAGCGCATGCAGTAGGGCCACCCACATTGACATGTACTCTGCAGGGATTCTCACATGCTAACAGATCGCAAGTGTGATTGTTAGCGTGTGTGAATTCATGCTAGTGTAGCCAAGGCCTAAATGTCTGGCCTTGTGAAGGTTAAAAGATGAGCTTTGGGGAATTAGGCAAAGCACAAATGGATCAGCCAGGGAGCAAAAAAAACTTTTTTTCTTCTTACTTTGTGCCGCTCAACCAGACTTTCTTTATTAAGCACTGCACACGCTGTAATAAAACTATTCCTATATAAATAGTTTCCCCAGGTCCTGGCTTTAACAAGAACTTATTTTAGGAATTTTTTTCTTCTTTTATAAATAAGTAGTTTATTGGCTATTTCAGGCTGCACTATAAATACATTGAATACATGCAATGTGTAATCACTGACAGATGTTCTTTTGGGACAGGGGTGGGCAGTTAAATTTCACAGGGGGCCACATGAGAAACTTGGATTGCGGCGAAGGGCAGGACAATAGGTTCAACTCAATTCTCATTATAGAGATTGCAAAACTGTATTTTATAAAAGATTTTTGTATAATATTCTGGGTTCGTTGGATTTTTTTTTTTGCTATTAGTTGCAATTTTTAATAGAAGGTGGGTAATATTGTAGGTCCATTCCATCAAATTCAATTAATCAGGTCATCATTTTTCTATAAAAAAAATCAATATTCCAGCCTGAGGCAATCAATTATTATTAATATTTTTTGGGGGGTACAGTTTTAGAATTGAGGGGCCAGTCAGGGGCAGCTATAGAGCCGCATGTGGCCCTTGGGCCTTACTTTGCCCAGGTCTGCTGTGGGAATAAGTTTAGCTCATTTCAATAACTAAGAAACAATATTTACTATTATGAAGTTTGTTTCCTGACCAGGTTACACTGCATATTATCATTGAATGTTTATGCTATAAAATGTTAAATTTGCAGAAGTAGGTAAACTCCTAAAACCCTCAATACATCTAAATTAAAATAATGGTGCTTCTTTATTAAGAGGGGTAGAACAGTTGCCCATGCTGTAGAGTCCTGCATCGGTTTGGGTACCCGCGGGTTACCCAATTTGCGGGTCGGGTTTGGGTAACCCGTATTGAGTTTGAATTGGTTGTGGGTCGGGTAAAGAGAACCGTGGGTCAGGTTTGGGTCGGGTAGAACAATTCCAGTCTTCAAAAAACATTTTTTTCCCTGTCTATGAAGAGAGATCTGTCTGTAATAACTGAACCTGACAATACATTGTTATCAAAGACAATGTGCAGTGTGTATAGCACCTTACACTATATCACACTATGGCAGATAAAGGGCAAATATATCTAGATGCAAAAGTTCCCAGCCACTTACTGTGTTTTTGGCTGGGTAAATATTGAGTTATCAACAGCTCTAATGTACTTAGAATGTTATACAGGATGGAATTGTGGATAGGAATACAGACAGCTATATTCAACTTTAAAGGAGAAGTAAACCCAATTTTTATACTCTAGAATCTGAAAACAACCCCCCTAAAAACACAAATAAGCTATAAAATCCCACTCCAGTAAATTGTATTAAAGTAAATGTAAGCCTGGTAAGAACTGGATGAAGTATCTGTGTGTATGTGCAGTGTCAGACCACACCTCCTGACACATGCTTCCTTGCTGCATCTGTCCAGTAAAAGGATTGGCTAGTGATTATTAATGGGTGTGACCAACTGTAACAATTTCTGCCATAGCTAAGGACTGAGCATGTGCAGAACATAATGGTCGTTGACCAAACTGTGTGATACTAGAATACTGGGAAGTAAAGCACAAACCATATGTTATTAAGGTACATTTCCCAGCTCCTGTATCAAAATGAGAGGTAAGACACAGATTACTGGTTTTATATCAAGGTGTTCTGCCATCTGGTTCAGTGTTGTTCTGTGGCTTTAGTTGTCCTTTAACTCTTGTAGTGCCTGGGTAGGTTTTGCAGAGATCACTGGGTAATAAAATGTTAATGTTGGAATGACTGGAAAGGCAGGGGTTAAAGTTCTGACCTTGGTTTTACTAGCAGAGGTCAGAGCCAAGTAACAATCTCCCACAGAACAAAGTAACAAACTTCTATCTGCACCTATGCATGAGAGCAGAGCAAGTGTCTGCATGGGAACAGATGACATGTAATTTCATTGGTCTGTGTAACTCTTTCTGGCCATAATGATTTATGGGATGTGGATAATTCTAGTGATGATAAGAATAATCTACCACTTGATGAGGCTCAGCTAGAACTACAGCAGGTATGTGGACCTCAAGATAATTGCCATTTTAAACTCCAAATCATTGTTTTGCAGACAGGGAATGCTGGGAGCTGTAGTTTTCAAAACAGAACATTAATATCTACACCCATATAAAGGTTTAGATATTTCACCGTAGCTCCACCTGCTCCCTACCCATAATCCTCTGTTGTGGTACCTGCTCATTGTAACTTTACTGTCTCCCATAATGCAAGTTGAGACAGTGGTTGGAGATTGAAATGTATATTCTGCAGGACACAGTTGTAAAATCATAGATAGGTGACAAGTAGATCTCCAGATGTTTGAAAACTCCCAGCATTCCTTGGCTATAGAGTGAATGCTGGGAGTTGTAGTTTTTAAACCATCTGGATAACTACTGGTTACCTGTCCCTGTCACATATCAACAAGAAAATAGTTGCAGATAAAGATTTAAAATGTGCTGAGGCCCATGGGTAGGTAGAAGGGAACAGTAGAGGCTTATGGGTAGGTAGTTGTGGAGATATATTATATAAAGTGTACATTGTACATATACCAGGAATCTCCTACCTGTGTTGGTATACATTTGTTTGAAAAATATAACTCCCAGCATTCCACTACAGCACTACAACACAATATCGGAAGACTTTCAGGGAATGCTGGGAGTTGTAGTTTTCACACCCTTGGATGCTTGCAAGTTGAAGACCCCTGCTATATATTTTAGTGGTATGGTAGGTTTGTTTCTATGAACATTTTGTTTATGAATAAAACATTTATTTTATCTTTTAGACCTTTTAAAACTACCCTGTACAAATTTTAGGAAAAAAGACTAAAAGCAGGTCGGGTCGGTTTCGGGTCCGAAAGCTTGCGGGTTGGGTCGCGGGTATGAAGCGGGTAGAAAAGCAGGTTGCGGGTCAGGTGCGGGTACGGGTTTTTAGGGTCGGGTCGGTCTGGAAAATTAGACCCGCGCAGGACTCTACCATGCTGTTAATTTTCAGCAACCAATCAGATTATACATTTTTTTCTGGTCTACTGCAGTTACAAAACATTTGGTAACATCCAGTGGCATAGCTACAGACTTATGGGCCCTGATGTAAAATTTGGGCATGGGCCCCCCAACACCATCTCAAACACAAATTGGCACCGCAAACCAAATAATCATTTCCATAAAAAAACATCCAAATGCATCATTAACATTTTTTTTAAAGGCATTCATTTTAAAACAGATAAACATACTTTACCCATACACCTAGTTAAATTATTCAATCAGATTCAAACAGTATTTCTCAACCTCAAACCTTCTAAAATAACTAACCAAATGACGCACAGAGAGAGTGGTAAAATGCTTTGTATATAACCACTGATAAAATAGTTGGCACAAAGACTGGTTAAATGCTTTGCATGCAGACACTGATAAACTGGTTGGGAAACTGGCACTGCACACAGCCAGACACTGGTTAAATGCTTGGCACACAGACATTGGTAAAAATGCTTTGTACACAGACCACTGGTAAAACAGTTGGCACACAGGGGTGAGGGGCCCGCCTCCAATCTCGCAGGGGAGGGCCAGGCCCCTGCAGGTACGCCCCTGAGGCTAGCCATAAACTGCTTGTCCAAATGGAAGGCTAGTCCTACACTGCTTGTCCAAATGCATGAAGCCTCATACACATGTCCGAACTTGGCACCAACCCACGCCCCGATAATCTCACATGTATGCGTTCGGTTGGGGGTCACATACACACATGCGGTTATCGCCCGATATGGCCATTTGTCACGGGTGTGCATCAGGGTCAGGGGTTGTGGGTCGGTGTCAAGATCGGGCATGTGTACGAGCCTTAAGGTTATATTCATACTACACAAAACAAAATGCACTAAAGTAAAAACACAATAAATGCTTGGCGATTGTGTCTGTGGTAGCATTTTTGTGAGTTTTTATGCGTTTTGTTGTGGGTTTTTATGCAGTGTGTTTTAGTGCGTTTTTGTTAAATGACAAAAAATGCATGTCTGCTTGTTTTAATGCAATTGTGTGCCCTTTATATGCAATTTTATTCATTGAGTGCATTATCGCAATAAACTGCAGCAAGCAGTGTGTAAAAAAAACGTAATGCAACATATAAAAATGCGGTAGTGTAAACGTTATTATGTTATTCCTCTGTGAAATTAAAGGGAATGTCCACCCTAAAAATGATTTTTTAATATTAATAAGATTCCTCCTGTCCCCCCAGCCCCAACCGCGATATTTATATTTTTAGAAAGTGCCCCAAACTCTACTTACCTCCCCTCTTTCCTCCGCCACACTGCCTGCCCTCTGCTTGCGAGAAAATGCAAGCAGAGGGGCGGGACCGGCAGTTGCGTCTACGATTGGCTGAGCAGCAGCCAATCAGGGACGCGGCTGCCGGGAGTGCATTTCGGCGGGGGAAAGAGGGAAGGTAAGTAAAGTTTCGGGAGCTTTCTAACAATATAAATATCGCGGTTGGGGCTGGGGGGACAGAGGGAATCCTATATATTAAGGGTTTGACACTAGGGGGAGGGAATCCTGAGAGGGAGGGGGAGAAGGGCTGCAGTACGCATGCCAAACTTCTCCCGGAGGCCAGGTAGGAGGCAGAGTCTTATATGGACCCTGCTATCCTCCTGGTGGGTAGTTTTTGGGACATTGGGGGGGGACTACAGGAGAACCATATGGAGCTGGGATGTGAGGTAAGGATTAAACTACACTACATGATGGGGCCAGTAGTTGGGGGGATTATAGTTTTGGGGGTGGACATGCCCTTTAATGTCTTTTAATGGATTTTTTCCCAACACAAAAGGCTAGAAAACGTGTGAAAAACCAGTGTGAACAAAGCCTTAGAGACTGGTCTACCATCTTGCACCATTTTAACTTGCACCAAGAAAAATGTTCCTCTGCATACTTCTAATCAGGGTTGTCACATTTATGGTTGCTGAAGATGGGACCAGGGTAATGGTAAGGGGCAGAAGGTGTGGGGATTCTGGGGAATGAATGGGGCAGCAGCTAAATGCGGGATCGTCTAAGCTATTGCATAGGGAGAATGCTAGGTACTGTGTGTTTCCCTCGGCTGTGGCAGACTCCCCTATAGGGAGACTACCGCAGCGGAGGGAAATTTTCTGTATTTCTCGAACGACCGCTCGTCTAACCTGAACATTTGGTGGGCACGTGCTTGTTCAGGAAAACTAGGTACACCGATAAAGCCCCGGCGGATCCAACAGAATATGGGCTTTATCGGTACTGTGTGCACCTAGCTTAAATCTTGGTATCTGTCAACTTTGCTTTCAGTGAATTGCTCAAAATAGACTAGTAGTCTATTGGTCGTAAAGCTGTGCACACGCACTAGCGATAAAGCACCAATCTCAACAGTACCTGTTGACCCCTTATCGATAATGTGTGAGGGCCGAGGAATGTTCACCGTCAGCTTCGGGATCGTTCAGAAGTACCCGAAAATTTTCCTTGCCCGTGTTCGGCCCCCTGTACTAAAGTATAGAGAGTTGGCCAAGGCTGAAGGACATGTGCAGTCCCCAGCATTCTCCCTATACTTTACATAGGGAGAATGCTTGTTTAAAACCGTGTGTAAAAGTAACAAATAGAAGCTTGTTGTTAAAGATAGGAAGAGTGTACACAGCTTAAAGGGTATCTCCACTCGTATTTTGAAGATTTGGTGATCCAGTTCTATTGAAGAACGAGAGGTAAAGGAGCTGTGCCTTACCTTCCGTTTTTCAACAGAACACACAGGAGCCAGGAGACAAGGTAAGAAACTTACCCGCTCGCTCGCTCCCCCGGCGTGTAGTCTGACAGGTCCCGACGGACCTTGTCTTCTATGCGCATGCGCGATCTATGCACATAGGAGACAAGGTCCGTCGGGACCTGTCAGACTAAGCGCCGGGGGAGCGAGCGGGTAAGTTTCTTACCTTCTCTCCTGGCTCCTGTTTGTTCTATTGAAGAACGGAGAACTGGAGTACCAAATCTTCAAAATACGAGTGGAGATACACTTTAAGGTTTCATGCACTTGTATTATGATATATCTTTATTGAAGGTCAACAATGGTCTTCAGAATTAACTCTGTTCCATGCCTCACAGAATAACCAATGTTCCACCTCAGTAATCTGGAGCTTTACATTGTGCATCTTCATCTTTACATTGTGCATCTTCCTCCCCAAAGGTAGCTTCAGTTACATCACATAACTGTCTGCTTATGACCTATGCTTATGACTTAATGCTGGGGCGGACCAAAACCATGGCTAGGTCTGACCAAGATCTGCCCATTCTGGGACCCAGTAGGCAAATCTTGGACAGCAGAACAGGTCCTCAGAGCCAAAGCAGATTCATGTGGTATCAAACAGTAATTTGTTAGCTTTAGATGGTCTGAACCACACTATTTCTAATAGAAAATACTTAATGGGACACTAAACTGGATTTAGTAAGTACATTGTATCTGAATCTATTATTCTATGAATAATAGAACGCCCAAGGGAACGGTGCAACACTTACCTTACCGGCGCTACACTCACACCTCCTTCTCAGCCGACAGGCGTGCTGTCCCGATAGCACACCTATCTTTTGTATTGGCGTGCATGCGCTGAAGATAGCGCTCGGTCGGGACAGCACGCCAGACAGCCTGTTACCCAGGTACTCAAAGTACATAAAATCTGTTTAGTGTTCCTTTAAGAATTCTTAGAAATGTATTAGCTTTTAAAAGTTTAAGATATAATGGTCTATATAACCTATATATTATATCTGATCTGGACTGTCAAGAAAATAAAACATTATTGTCCTTTATTGTAATTTGTTAATATTTTGAGGGAATTAACAGCAATTTGTTTAACCTACAGCCCTTCACTCTGGCAGTCTTGGCATATTAAGATGAATTGCTCCACATAGCCCATATGACAGAAATAACAGACTCTGCATGCCAGCCTGTCTAGTAAGTGAGCAAGTTGTTTTCAGCAACTGGTATAAAAGTATATTAAATCCCAGCGGAGTTCCATAACCATATAGAAGTGTGTGGCCCGTAGTCAATATCTTTATACAGATCAGGGAATTCACAATTTCCTTATATTGCTAGGCCCAGGCGGGCATTTTTTCTTATACTACATTCATTTTCATATTATTTAGGTTTTTTACTTTGGCTTCTTTTATATACCCGTATATACTGGAGTATAAGTTTATCAGAGGATAAGCCGAGGCACCTATTAATTTACTCTTTAACTTTTTATTTTCTTGCTTATTTTGGTAGAAGTTCTGTGGTCTGTGACATAGGGTCACGTGGTCTGTGACATAGTGTCACATGGTCTGTGACATAGTGTCACGTGGTCTGTGACATAGCTAAGATACTCTAATAAAGAAATACCCCACTGTTGCTCTCAATAATTGATAGTCACTTCTGTGTAATAATGCAGATTAATAGACAGAATGTCCTCAGATGGGAATTCTTTTACCCATTTGCACTCTCTGGCAAGATACCTGCATATCCATTTCAAATCAACAAACAAACTTAGAATTGCTCTCCAGTTATACATTCACTTTATTATCTTATATCTGATTTCACTTAACATCCGATCAATTCTTCTGAATAAACAAACACATTATAAGAACTTTTGGGTCAGTGAGGTTGCTAGAATGTTCGTCCTTCACAAGGGTTTAGTTATTTGGTTTGCAAGGGCAGCCAGAATTGGGCTCAGGTGAGTCATGCAGAAAACCATGTGTAGCACATTCAGTGCAATAATCTCTCCACACCTGAGTGGTCATCTTGAAAGGTCAGAGCCAAGGTCATTTTCTCATCAAGTTCAATATTTGCCTTTTCCTTAGGGAGAAAGATGAGTGCAAATACATCTTTACAGAACAGATTATTTCTTAGTTTTTTAAAATTATGTGTTACAAGTAATTGCAACTTTTACAATTAAGAAACAATTTTTTTTATTTTTTACATGAATTATATCTCTATATAAAGTGGCCCTTGAGGGGAACTTGCACTGGAGCCTAATGCCTCAGACAACTTCCCCTCCCCCGCAAAAACACTCATGTAAGCGCCTTCATTGTATTGCCACGGGTACAGTGCTCAAACGGGTCCTAACTTTTTACCCTTTTACATTAATTACAATTAACAAACTTTTGCATTTCTCATACTTTCGCACGGGATTTATTTAAAGGGCATGTCCACCCGCAAAACTGAAATTTAACCCCATACTGGCCCCACTGTGTAGTATACAAAAATCCTTACCTTAAATCTTTGCTCCAAACGGTTCTCCTGCTATGCCCCCCCAAAGTCAGGAAAACTGCATTGTAGAAGCTCCCAGTGACTCATCCTGCGCTTGTCTCTGCCTCAACCTCAACAAGGTTTGAGGTATGCGCAGGAGAGTCCTCCCCCCTCCCTCCCTCCTAGGTATAGGTCCCCCAGCTCCAACCGCCTTAATAGAATTTAGAGAAAGTCCCCCGATAGTTACTTACCTTACCTCTCTCCCCCGGTGTCCCGCCCCCTGCTTGCAGTTCCGTGCAAGCAGAGGGTGGGGAGTGCGGCGGAGGAGAGAGGTAAGGTAAGTTAAGATCGGGGGATCGGGGAACTCAAATTTCTATTATGGTGGTTAGGGCTGGGGGACCAATACCTACATTATATAAAAAGTTGTAAAAAGGGGTGGACATGCCCTTTAACAAGCATTCTCACTTCCCCCTGCCGACTGGCTTTTAATACTGAGGGAAGAGGTCATCCATCCAGTGCTTTATATTAAAGGCATAGGACCTCCAATTAAAGGGCCATGTTGGGGCTGTTACTACCACATGGAAGCTTTACCATGCTTCCTAATTAATACATACAATACAAGGACTGTGGAAGCACTCCTTAGGCTAAATTACAATTAAATCTTGCAGAAGTGCTACTGAGCTGGTCAATCATTTACTCAAATAAAGAAAAAATAATCAATGCACATTCCTAGGGCCCATACAATATCAAATTATCTGCACACCGGCATACATTATAAACAAAGTGGTTTTAGTATACATTAATGTAATCACATGAATGAAAAGCCTTCCAACCACGTCAAGGTAACCCCAGTCTGGAAGGTCCTAACTTCTAACCTTTTTTACATAAATCACAATTGGCAAACAATTGCATTTCTCATACTTGCACACAGGATCAATATTGCAGGCTTTCTCACTTACCCCCTTCCAACTGGCTTTTTAAAGTGAGGGAAGAGGCATAGGACCTTAAAGGGCTGTGTTGGGGGTGCTATTACCACATGGAAGCTTGACCATGCTTCCTAATAGACACAGTACATACAATAGAATAGAAATAGACCAGAACTCGAACCCGAGTTTGAGCAAAACTTATCGAGTTCGAACGGACTCAGACTTCTCGAACTATCCCAGACCCGGATTTCTCTGACTTTCGATAATTATCGAATTAGAAAATCGAACGATCTTAAAATTGTTTATGGGATAATTATCGAATGTTCGATCACGGGAGCTCGAAAGTACCACGCGTGAGAATAAAATCGTTTTTTTTCGTTTTGGAAAGTTCTGGATATTCAAACGTGTTTCCCAGACCATTTCCCAGGTCCCAGAGCTATTTACATTAAGTTACCATTGATATTTTAATTGTATTTCATTAGAACTTTTTGAACTATTTGACTCCTATTGACTTTATAGTTCAAAAGTTCGAAAACAGACCGAACTTTTCGGAAGGACTGTGGAAGCACTACTTAGGCTAAATTACAATTACATTTTACAAAAGTGCTACTGATCTGGTATAATATTCTGATAATCAATGTGCATTCCTGGGCCCCATACAATATCATATTATCTGCACACTGGCATATATTATATACCAAAGGGGCTTTAGTCCTCGGGTGCCTCCAAAGTCAGCAATATAGAACAAAAGCTTTGTGTGGCTGCGCATTTTTTAAAAAAAATAATTTTAAATAAATTAGAAAGAGAATAAGGATTCGCAGCTCCCCTTCAAGCATATTCAAATAAGGAAGAGACTTCTGGGTAGTTTCAATGTTTCCACAGCAGCTTTCAGGAAAACTATTCCTTTAACAAGGTATTTACAGTGTTCCACAAGCTGAATGCTAAACCTGAGTGCCAACTACAGACCGGTTTCAGCTTTATACTGAAAGGGACAGCATAACAAAACAGTAGAGTTGGATGTGGGTACCTGTTGTGTGGGTAGTAGTTTCAACAGTGAAGCTCTTTGAACTCACCTCTCTCTGGCACTAGTCTTCCCAGTCCCCACCTCCTCTGCAAGCTCAATTACTTAGAGGTCTCCTACTACTACAAATGAGGCCCAATTGTGTGTAGCAGTAACTCATTGGCTGTTACGTCACCATCATGGCAGTGTCTGACAGCTGATTTAAAAGCCGGTATCAGGAGATGTTGGTTTTACCATGGAGCAGAAAGATACCAGTAAATAGAAAGGGCTTCAGAGGACTGTGGAGAGGTAAGTAAGATATGATCTTTTTTTGTGCAACAGTTTGTGCCGAAGTATTCGATCTTTAACAATAAAAAGAAGCAGGAAATGAATGAAAAGGAAAATGTGTTCAAAAAGAACATGTAGGGGGATGGAAATGATCCTCAGGATAAAGAATATCACACATTGCATTTTATAGGCAAAATTGTCACCTCATCTCCTATACTTTCCTTTCTGACAATGCTTTAAGCTGAATGCTTATTCATGTGTTCAAATATCCATCAATGTACCACTTGCACTGAAACCCCTGCTGTGTTTATGATTCCAGGCGCATTACTCTAACAAGCACATTGTACACCCTCCAAGTGGCATTTTCACGGAACAGATGTTAGGCTGTAGCCATTTGTATTCCCGTGTCACTAGAGATGAGACATATGCGCAAGTCATTTGGTTACTGGGTCAAAAATCCTCCTAAAACCATAAAATGCAAATGCTAAGTCCACTACTGAATAAACACAATAACCTGGGAGACAGAACCCTATGAAATGAGGTAAGCAATGTTACTTTACGTGTCTAAGCCGTTTTCAGTGGCGTAACTAGGAATCACTGGGCCCCCCTGCATAACTATGATGGGGCCCCTATCCGTGCTTCATCCACAGTGGTTTTCTAGGAGGAGGCTATATCTGTCATAGGAAAAATAAGAAGATGGGGCCCCTTTGGCTCCCAGGGCCCCCTGCTCCCTGGTAGTTACGCCCCTGGCCATTTTCTAGCTTGCTGGACTCATGATCCTCAGTGTGATTAAAATTCTACAAATTGTTCATAGCAAATGAACCAGAGAACAATCTAAGGGATATCCCAGCCTTAAACCATTTAGTGACCAATATAAAATTATCAGTGTTGGACTGGACCACACAGTTACAGGGGAATCCCCCAGGGGGCCCACAGCCCACTCACCCAAGAAAACAGAGAAAACTGATAACATTTGAATACAGAGCTGAAGGGACAGAAAGAAATCCATTTTAATAAACAATAGGAGTCAGTATAGGAGCAAGATAGATATATAAATAAGAAATATGAAATGTTAGGTGGGCCCTTGGTCTCAGATTTCCTGGGGGGGCCCAATAGTACAGTCCGACACTGAAAATTAAAACAGATATTAATAGCAACTAGAAATTTATATCAACACCCAATCAGGTAACTACGGTATGTTAAAGCTGTTAATATAATTCTGGTAATAGATATAATTATTACATTGCTACATTTACTATATAAAGCATGCAGCACCGTAAAGCTGTTTTATTTATTCCCAGCAGGCTCTGCCCCGAGGAGATCACAATATAAGTTCCCAATCACATACCAACCTCAATCATCACATTTTAGCCGGGACCGACCCAATGTAAAGGCTTCCTGTCTGAATTTTTTTTAAAAATGCTTGTCAAATGATACATTGTTCTAATAAGCTGTAAATAGAAAACAAATTATTTTAAGTGGCATGCACACGGCTACAACATAATACTATCCACTTTTTATTTATCTCCCCAACCCTCCCAATAGATTTGCCATGACAGAGCTGATCTGTACCGGAGTACACCCACAAGATTGGCGGTAGAAGTGGAAAACTTCAATCAGTTTACAATCATTATTATTGTGCGCTAATTAAAAATGTATATATATATTTTACAATTAATCCAAGATCTTGCAATATATTTAAAAAAATATTTTACCGTAGATTATTTTGCTAAATATCTAATAATGGGGGAGTAAATTGCAAAATGTTACATAGTCAGACATTCTGGTACACCAGATAGGCCCCTCAAAACGCATCTCTTCTGGTGAAACTTGGGCGGTGGGTTACAATGTGCACGGTGGCTTATTCCAACCATTTTTTGTGTAAAGTTGTCTATAAATCTTCAAATATTTGATACAAATCAGAACAACTACAGTATATGGGCCAACATTTGCCCAATCAGATGTTACCTTTTTACTGGTCTAAAGTGAGAAAACATTTGGTTGTGCACCCCCTTTATAGTAAGCCTTATATTATTTTGTTCAGTCCTATCTTCTACGTGTCCTGTTAATACAGACCCTTCAGCAGGTTTTTCATGTGTGTTTGTGTTAATATGCGCTTCTTTGCCTCTGATATTTCCCTTTAAAACTCAAGAGTATAAAAAGTCTTCCTGTGTAAATCCTTCATGTCGGTGGGTAAACATTATGTAATCATAACAGCCGTTATTCCGTACTCTGTGAATCCTGACACTTTAATACCATCCCTCCTGTTGCTGACACAGTGGGATCTACGTACAGCTACAAAATTAAAGCCATTGATCCTACAATTGCAGCGAGAGTAAAGGGACGGGTTTGTGTCACTTTACAGACATAGATTATCACTAAAATTACAGGTATAGCCATGCTATGAAGTTTCCTGGATCAAATCTGATAATATCCAGGCTTACTGAAGATGTGAATTTGGCTTGAAATGTACTGTGACCCCCCTAAATAAAATTAAAGCTGGCAGCTTATGTCTAGATTAGGTCTGAAAATTGCAGAAAATGGTCGACGTTTGACTTCCTGTGGGCTTGAAATAGCCCAGCATGATAGGAAATTGCATGTCAAGGGTTATTGTCAATGCAACAAATCTATGTTATCATCATACTGGATACAGGAGAGGTAACAGAACTCACAGGAAGAGAAATTGATTCACAGTTCTTTGGTATTTGGAATGTTATTTATATAAATATTATTTATATTATTAGTTATATCATATTAATCGTATTCCCGGGGTTAAGGAGATTCCTACTCCAACCATTTATATATCTATTGTTTGCTAATGTAAAGCTGGGTACACACCAGCCGAGTTTTTGTCCCGACCGAGCGCTTGCTACTAGCCATAGTTTGGCCGGGACAAATGACTGTCGGTTGCGTCAATAGTGGCCACTGACGACAGATCGCGTGGTCCCATAGGGAACCGATCGATCGCCCATGATTTACCAACAGGCCCAATCACCCTTTCGTCTGATGCGGAAGAATGGGCGACCGAGCTTGGTTGCGGCCTCCGTACACACAATTTCAGACATTTTTTCTGGCCAATCCACGTCACTATATGATGGTGTGTACCCAGCCTAACCGAACCTAAATAATAAAAAACGAACTGCATTTCTCAAAAACTCCCAGATCTGGCAGAACATTAAAAAATTTAAAGGACTGAACTTTGCCGTATTTCGTCATAATTTGGCGTTAAAAATCTGAAACTCAAAATTTCATGTCAAAAATGTAAAAATGCCATTCCCATTGACTTTTGAATTGGGTTTGATTCATCGCCATGTTTCATTCATCTCCAATGGTGATAGAATGCATTAGATTATTTTGCATTACATTAGCCTCTTTTTTCTTTGCGCTACCCTCTGTATATCCTGAACTGAAAATGTTTCACTTTTTGCCAAATTTTCAGCTATTAACATTACTGCGTCATTTTTGCCTTTGCTGAAAATAATACCAGGGAAGCTCAGGTTGCAGCCCTCAAGATGTTTTTAAAATGATAACTCCCAGCATTCCCTGGCGCAGAGTTGTAGTTTCCAAACATCTGAAAGTTCAACATCAATAAGAGCTGTTTTATAAATATACTCCACTGTAATTGTACTTTGGTTGTTTGTCTTGTACACACAATGGCAATAAAGCGTATTATTATTATTATTATTATTAATAATAAAATTAAAAACCAAGTCAATGTACAGACATAGTAGCCCAGGATGAGATATATAGTATGGAGAAGTGTAGTATAATGAAAAGGAGTAGAATGGAATAAGGAAGAACAGAACCAAACAAGGGGGAGAATATAATGTGAATAGTGAATAATAAAAGAAATAGAAAAACAAAGCAAACTATAAAGACAAAAGGGATCAGCAAAGGAACAAGGACGGAGAGAAGAATAGAACATATGTAGGACATGTAAAACATGATAGACTGTGTTTTTATATGGATGGGGCATTTGTGTGGCAGTCTGAGGGGGTACACATGCATTTGGAACAGGCTGCTTAGATTACTCTCACTTTCAAACATGTTTCCAAATCTATTGAGGATCCAATGAACTATTCTTGATGTTCATTATGATTAAAAAACTCAAAATAAAAGTATAACGTCCACCAGCAACTCAGTTACATATATACATATTATCACAAAGCATGTAGGGTTACGTTAGCTCTATCTTGTTGCGTATTTTGGATGTCCATTACATTGCTATGCTTTAAACATTTTATTTTTGAAATAAAATTTGATTTAATATAGACCACCAGTACCCTGTCTTTATATTTATTCCCTTTAGATGGATGGAGCTGCACAGGAGGCGGAGATATAAAGGTGAATGAGCACTGGGGATCTGTCACCATATGGTTCCCCAGCTAGAGGTATAACCATAAAGGCTTTCCATGGTACACACCGATATTTCAGTCTGATCAATAACGTGACCTTTTAATGACTGGACAATGGGACTTGATTTTGGATTTCAATGGTCCTTTATCCTGACCTGCGGCTCCTGCTGATCTGAAACCCTCCCTTTCTCCTGTTGCTTCCCTGCATGGCGCCACCACCATCCCAGCAGCAGCAAAGGGTCCTCAGGTCGGAGTGGGATGGACAGCCCAACCTTCTCCTACCTCCAATCCCACCTGTGGAGGAGCCTCCAAATCGGCAAGTCCCAGAGAAGCAGCAGGAGGACAAGGGCCAAATGTCACAGTGCAGAGACTGACGGCTATAATTGAGATAGAAGAGACGGTGCCCGGGATGATTCAGTGGAGAAGAATCAAGGGACAAAACCAAGTGCTGAATCGGTTTTTTTCTTTTTCCCAAGCTTTGCTGCTCCGTGACTGTATCATTACTGCCCAAGTTTAAAGCAGCCCCAGCAGTGTCGCTGGCACCTTGAGCCACCTCAAAGAGCAGCTCCTTATGCACAGCAAAGGGAAGAATGGGGACAGTCACCAGGCGGGGAATCCCCCTCTGTCCCACACTGTCCTCGTCTCTGACTGTCTGGACTCTAGAAGGTGTCCTGCAACTACCTGTCAGCACCAAGGACAGTGACCCTGCCAAGCACAGGACCTGATCCTACAGCCTCTGGGTGAGTAGTCAGACAGGACACAGTCATGTTTAGGGCTGTCTGTGGTACAGTATATATGATATATATACAACTGCAGGTGACCAATTGTACCAATAGGAGGACAGGTTATTGATCAGTTTGTGTGTCAGTCATTGGAACGTTTTGGTGGAATGTATTGTAATTATTATGCAAATATGGGCACGCTCGGTGAGCTCTGAAGCCGACTCTGCCAGATCTGCCATGCAACTACTTGGTGACCTCTTTCTGCAGTTAAAGGAATAAGTATTTTCTAGGAGGTCACATACTTGAAGGAACACTTAAAAAAATGCTTATTCTCACCTCCCTGTGAATAATAGTATGCTTGGGGGACCGCCGCTCGCAGACGCTTCTTCACTGAACAGCTGTTTTCTCCCGATTGCGCGCCCTATCTTTTGTATTGGCGCATGCACCTAAGATAGGGCATGCGGTCGGGACAGAGCGGTTGTCAGCGAAGGAGCGGCTGCGAGTGGAGCGGCGGTAAGGTAAGTTCCAGGTCCCCCGAGCGTAAAATTATTCACAGGGAGATGAGAATAATTCACCTCCCTGTGAATAATAGAAACGAATGGCAAATAGTTGTTTTTCTGGATTATAGGAGTTTAGTGTCCCTTTAATTTATAAAGGCCTATAAATCTATTGTGTGGCCCTCAAAGGTGGTCAGGGGCTGCAAATGAGGCTCCTGAACTATAAACCACCGTCAAACACACGGATCTAACCATTTGTACAAGTTATAAACTGTCTGTCACTTTAATTCGGTTCTTTCATGTCTGCTGAATATCTGTAGGTGTAATATTGCATTATAAATACTGTTTCCTAATGTTAAATGCTATAGATTGGTCAGTCTGTACATTTTTGATTTTACCTCAAACAGATGTAGCACGCTCTAGACTTTCCAGTACAGGGAAATTCCAACCCTATAAGCTATTGCTGGACTTTCCCAACTCTTTGATCAGCTTTTATCAGCTCCGCTTGATATCCCTGAGGCACTGTACATGTGAATTTTGTAGGTATGATACATTGAAAGTGAAAAAAATGAGGTCCTATTGTTCCTATTTGTCCTGCTGCAACTAAAGCAAATGGTTGATCTGCTTTTGCACTGCGTGGATAGATTGCTGCTTTCAATTACCCAAAAGTTAATATTATTCACTATAGTATGTTTGTATGTATGTATTTATGTATGTATAATTTTATTTATAAAGCGCCACTTGGGTACGCAGCACTGTACACAGGGGTCCCGCCCCCCCCCCCGCGTGAGACTGGACTCGGGCACCTGACCCGCCCACTTCACAATCAGCTGTTTTAACAATTGATCGCGATCGCGCGTATGAATTAAATATACGCACGATCAGCCGCGCAAACACATCTTGCATCACGGGTTGGCCCCAGTAATCACACGTGTGTATAAAGCTTTACTCTTTAATTTTAGAGCTATCTCTGCTTAATCTATGTTTTGTTATTTCTAATGAATGCAATATGCTGGCAGGTATAGACCCATTTATATATAGCTATCATGTAGACTAGATAAGTAAAGGGTCACAGTTGGATCAAAAGGGATTAATTTGTTTCAGCAGCTTATAAGCTTCCTGTTCATCTACAGTGTTTTTGTAAATCCCCATCGCTCTGGGGCTATTTAGTGTACATATCTGATTGCTACATCCTGACATTCCCCTTTAAAGTTTATAGAAAATACATGATATAGATCTGTGATTATTTTCAGTCCTAATGGTGCATATGCACAATGAGTGAAATGTTTAAAGATATACAGATAGAAATAGAATACTGCATTAGGACAGTGACACAGTGGTAAATGCAATATTTTTGAAGATATACTTACAATTTGTTCTTGCAGAGTCAGGGCGACTCAAGGTCCATCTCTCCTGATGTGGTCCACCATTCATCCTAGGAATGTGTAGACCAACTCCCCTCCATCGCCTCTCCTAGGCATGATAGGAGCTAAACCACCATTGATGTCAATTGTGGCCCATCCATGTTCTGGGGTTACAGGAACAAAGTTAAATAACTACTCAAAGTAAGTTTGCACAAACACACTCGTTTTATCCTCCCAGGTTTTAATTCGTAAATTTGACCCTTGAAACTGAAATTCTGTGTCGAAAACTGGAAATTTAAATGCCAAAACCACATTTCTGGTGTTAAAGAGATGTACTGTGGGTTTGAATAGAACCCGGTTTCGAATCTAATCTGAGGGTTTCGAAGTTCCGACTTTCGGAACTCCCGGATTTCACAGATTTTTCGAATTGAAATTTCAAAGAAAATCGAAATTGAAAGTAGAGGATTATCGAAATCGAAAATCGAGTCCGGGAAACGAAAGTGATGATCGATTTTGGTAACCCTTGAAAGTAACAATCGATTTCGGTAACCCTCGAATTTGTAATATCAGTAACCCTCAAAAGTAGCGATCGATTTCGGTAACTCTCGAAAATAGAATGCAGAAGCTCGAAAACAGCCCATCATGAGGAAAAATAGTTTTAAAATAAGTTTTGATTATATTTACGGGTTCCCCAGACCATTCCCCAGGTATCTGTGTCATAGTACTATTACTATTTGTCCCTTAAAATGGACAGAAACTTTAATTTTTTTTTCTCTCATTGACTTCTATGGGTTCATTTTCGAATTTCGAAAATTCAAAAACGGAACGAAACTCAACAGTTTCGAACATCTCTAGTCAAAGGTTAAAACTCTGTAGGTAGTTTCAAAGAACTATATGGTTATATTATACCTACTTGTTGTAGCCATACATAAAAGGACTGTGGGAGCACTCCTTAGGCTAAATTCCAAATTACAATGAAATCTTGCAGAAGTGCTACTGATCTGGTCAGTCATTTACTCAAATAAAGAAAAAATAATCGATGCACATTCCTAGGCCCCATACAACAATATAAGCGCCACGGAAGATGTTGGCGCTATATAAATCAATAATAATAATAATATTGTCTGCACACTAGCACACATAAACAAAGGGGTTTTAGTATACATTACTGTGATCACATGAATGAAAAGCCTTCCAACCACATCAAGGTAACCCCAGTCTAGAAGTTCCTAACTTCTAACCTCATCATAGCCAGTTAGATCATTACCTCAGATGTATAAGCATTGTATAATTGTGTGTATGTATAGGTTAGCTAGCGCCACTTGGGAATTAAACACTACACAAGAACAAAATACAAGAAAGTCTTACAAGGGGGACAAACATAATTGCTCTTTATACTGTATCTGGTAGCCATAAATATAATGTTCTAAGAGCAATAACATGTACGTATTTACACATCTAGATTCATTGCACTTATTTGTATGGATTTTCCCATAAAATGGTACCAGCGTCTATCCTTAATCCATTTCAAACTATGTAGCTATTATTCCCATAAAGTTCATTCAAGCGCATGGCCTCCGTCATTCAATTAGGACTTCACAGAGAAGAGGGAGAGGGAGGTAGTGATTTCAGGTAATTAAGCTCTTGGGGCATTACTGTTATTACATTTATTACTTTCATTAGACGCCTAGCGAGAGTCTAAATTCCCTCAAAGGAGTAGACAGTTTCCGGAAAGTAACAATCATTTCATTGTCAGTCTAAACCATCTCCTCTCTCTGTGCATAACAAAGGCAGATGGTAATTTCAGTTATTAAATCCCTTTGACTGTTTGAAGGGCCTGTAGGAACCTGAGCAGGATTGCACTTAAGGACCCTCTGGCAGAAACAAACCTTGTTGGATCATTTTGTTGACATGAAAGAAACAAGTTGTTGAAACCTATTCGTTATTTGGTACAAAATACCTCATTTAGGAAAATCCCCCAATAATCGGCCTGGAAAAGGCCTTATCTCCCCTCAGAGAAGGATTATCCTATAGGCAACCTCAGCACCTGCCTAGGGCATAGTAAACTTAAGGTGGCCCACTTTTAGAAACAGTAACAATGATACAGTCTATGGAAACTTTGTGATATAGAAGGGGGCCCTTTATATCAGCCAGGCCTAGAGCCCATATGATCTTAATCCATCTCTGCCTCCACTTGGTGTTAAAGCGCCTTTCATTTCCTTGGCATCAGGGAGTGCTATAAATCAGTAGTAGTTACACTGAGGCAAGTCTTGTTGATTACTGATGATTCTTGGAGGACATTACACGTTATTGAGGGAGTGAGAAAATCATTTACAACCAGAAAGCAGCTAGTTACTGCATGATTGCAATTCACCTTTAAGCTATATACACAGGCTAGAATGAGTGATCATTTTCGATCAACAATGTCACCTGTGTGGGGGGCTCCTGTTCTTGCCATTTAGTTCTGATGGATTGCTAAACCAAGTTGGGGAGCCATGGGGGGGCTCCCTTATCTTTATATAACTTTCAGTTCCTAATAGCTCCTGTCTATACATACATACATTTATTATGGTTTTATTTACTTCGGAAGATGCCAGTAAATGCAGTACTACTAAGTGATTTGCTCTAACGCTGGATCACTAAATAACAGTACATTTCAGTCCAGGGATATTTCTGACAATATTAGAAATGCACAAACAAAGTAAAAACTAAACACGGAACAGAAGGCTAATACTTAGAAATCAGACAGGGTTCCTTGTGCTCCAAATCTGATAACACAATCCATTAATCTTCTAGGGTTTTAAACTAAAAATGTGTTAACCCTGAACATACAGTATGTCACGAAAGTGAGTACACCCTCACATTTATGTAAATATTTTATTAGTCAGTGTACAGCTTCTACAACAGTTCAGTTTCCTGTCACCTCAAAATAACTCAACACACAGCCATTAATGTGTAAACTGCTGGCAACAACAGTGAGTACACCTCTAAGTGAAAAATGTCTAAATTGTGCCCAAAGCATCATTTTTCCTCCCCAGCGTCATGTGACTGGTTAGTGTAATGAGGTCTCAGGTGTGAATGGGGAGCAGGTGTGTTAAATTTAATGTTATCACTCTCACACTCTTATACTGGACGTTAAACACCTCATGGTAAAGAAAAATGTGAAGATCTGAAAAAAAGAAGTGTTGCTCCACATAAAGCTATAAGACTGCCAACACCATGAAACTGAGCAGCAGCATGGTGGACAATACCATACAGTGATTTAACAGGACAGGTTCCACCAAGAACAGGCCTAGCCATGGATGACAAAAGAGGTTAAGTGCACATACTCAGCATCAAATCCAGTGGTTGTCTTTTGCAAATAGACTTATATGTGCTGCCACCATTGCTGCAAAGGTTAAAGGTAGCAGGTCAGCCTGTCAGTGCTCAGACCATACACTGCACCAACTTGGTCTGCATGGCTGCTGTCCCAGAAAAAGGTGTCTCTAAAGATGATGCACAGTAAAGCCTGCAAACAATGAGCTATAGAGAAGCAGACTAAGGGCATGGATTACTAAACTCATGTCCTGTGGTCTCATGTGACCAAGATAAACTTATTCAGTTCAGATGGTGTCAAGCGTGTGTGGTGGCAGGCAGGAGAGGATTACAGAGTGTATTACCTACAGTCAAACATGGTGGGGGGAGTTTAAGGGTTTGGGGCTGCATGAGTACTGCTGGTACTGGGGAGCTACAGTTCTTTGAGGGAACCATGAATGCCAACATTCCAAAGCAGAGCATGATTCCCTTCCATGGGAAGGGCAGTGTTCCAACATGATAATGACCCCAAACACACCTCCAAGGTGACCACTGCCTTGCTGAAAAAAAACGAGGGTAAAGGTGTTAGACTGGCTAGGCATGTCTCCAGACCTAAACCGTCTTGAGCATGTGTTGGGCATCCTCAAATGGGCGGTGCAGGAGCTTATGATCTCTAACATCCATCAGCTCTGTGATGTCGTCATGGAGGAGTGGAAGAGGATTCCAGTGGCAACCTGTGAAGATCTAGTTAACTCCATGCCCAAGAGATTTAAGGCAGTTTTGGAAAATAAAGTTGACCACACAAAATATTGACACTTTGGGCACAGTTTGGAAATTTTTCACTTAGGGGTGTATTCATTTTTGTTGCTAGTGGTTATGTCTGTGTGGTTTATGTCTGTTTATGTCTAGTGGTTAATGTCTGTGTGTTGAGTTATTTTGAGACTACAGCAAATGTATACTGTTATACAAGCTAAACACCAAATACTTTATATTCTATCAAAGTGTCATATCTTCAGTAGAGATGTTCAAAACCGGCGAGTTACGCCAAAAATTCCCTGAAATTCCAGAGACCCATTAAAGTAAATGGGGCAGAAAAAAATCTGAAAGTTCTGAGTAAAGTAAGGGTAAAAAAATAAACTTACAGTAGATTGCTCAGGCACCTAGGAAACAGTCACCGTCACACGTAAAAATTGCCAAAACTTGAATGATCTTCCTTTACACCCAAGCTATTTTGGAGTTTCCGTATATATACAAGGCTACTTTCAGTAAGCTTCGGTATATACGAGGCTACTTTCAGTAAGCTTTGGTAACCCTAACCCTTGAAAGTAGCCTCAGTAACCTTCGAAAGCAGCTCTGTATTTTCAAAAATAATTGAAAATACAAACGTTCCAAGATTTGAAAGTTCAGAACGGTTCTGACGGAACTTCGGTATCTGGAGTCTGGGGTCTGAATTGGACTTGGATTCCATCCCTAATCTTCAATATTGTCCTGGGAAAAGATATAATAAAATATTTACAAAAATGTAGGGGTGTAATCACTTTTGTCATATACTGTAAACTGGAAAAACAAATAATTAGTAACTAAGTACTTAAGGATTTTTTCCCCTATTTTTCCCAAGCTGGGAAAAGCATTAAAGGGACGCTAAACAGGATTTTCAAAGTACATGAAATTATTCACATGGAGATGAGAATGCTTGTTCCCACCTGCCTGTGAATAATAGAACGCATGGGTAACAGCGCAACACTTAACTTACCGGCGCTAAACTTGTGCCTCCTTCTCAGCTGACAGGCGTGCTGTCCCGATCACGCACCTATCTTTTGTATTGGCGTGCATGTGCCGAAGATAGGCGCTCAGTCGGGAAAGCCTGAAAGCTGGGAAGGAGGCATGAGTGGAGCGTCGGTAGGTACGTATTGCACTGTTACCCATGCACTCAATAGTAGTAGTTACGCCACTGTTGACAAGTGACACTGTCTCTTTAAAGACTGAGTCACCATTTAGTTGCTCCGATACAGGCTTCTTTGTGCAAAAAACACTTCTGTGCACAGAGTGGTTACAAATTACAACAAGGCCGTGTCACTGGAAAGCATTGTTTCACAATTACATTACACCCACCGCTATGGAATATTTATATTATTAGATTATTGTTTTGCTTCTGGCAGAAGAAGAAGAAAAAATTGTTCTTTTTATATTCTGGAAGTACAGCAAAAAACAGATTTAGACTTTTAACAGAGAACCCCAGACCACACGTGCTAAAGGGATTATCATAATAATCCAGTATCACACAGGAACAGTTACAAACACTTTATTCATTAATGTGCATTATTTTCTCAGTAGTGTTGGACTGCTATGTAAATTAGATTTCCACTGTGTACTGGGAGAGCCAAAGTGAATTAAATGAATAGGATTTTTATTCCACTGTGACACGGGAAGCTGTTTTTTGACTGATAAAGTGAGTGCAGAGGACAGTAACAGGGTGAAATATTAACCCTGAGAGAATGGGAAAAGGGACTCACATGTTAAAGGAACAGTAACACCAAAAGTGATTTTTTTTATATATTTCATCACATCAGTCACATCAAATGAAAATAAATGAAATAAAATATGAAATAAAACATAAATATAAAAAGTAATTATTTATTCAATGAACTGGTAATACATTCTATGCATATGCCCCATTGTTTCTATTAGGTCTAAAGCCTGAAACATATGAGAAGATGGTTCATCCCAACCGACCGTTCGGCACTTACGACCATTTGGCCAGGACGAAGGACTGTTGGTTGCGACAAAAGTAGCTGCAGCCAACAGTCTATGATCAGCTGTGGTTTTTGGACATATCTGATTGTCCATATGTCTGATACAGGCAAATGAACGATCGGACGTCAGTCTCTGCACGATTGACTGATACGGCCAAAAAATTTCATGGTGTGTACACAGGAAAATTTGGCTTAATGAAAGCATTGCAGTATACAGGTCTATACAGCATTAGCGAACTATTCCTCTGCTACTTGGGACATTTCATCTTCATTTGATTTGATCAACCTCACTTAACTTAAATGGGCCCAGCATCAACTGCTGCAGAGAACATCTGGATTCAAAAAGAAATAAAGCATCCGCAGTTTCATTGTTTACTAACATTTGTGAGTTAAAAGAATGGTGGTACACATTGTTCTTACATGGGAAATCTTACCTATAGATAATACATTATTATTAGGATTTAATTTCTCTTTAACCAGCACCCCAAAACCTCAAGTTCACAATACCTACAGCTTTCCAGGACATTGCTGACAAAATGTCTTCTTTATCCTCACTGTCTCTCTGGTTCTCTTCTTCAGGGATGCAGCCATTGTTCAAGGCCATGACAGTGATGTCACGGGCACAGAGCCAATGACTTACAGCTGCTTCCCAGGTTGACTCCTCTGCAGCTGAACCGGTCCATGCTGAGGAGTCATAAACACTGGAAGATGGAAGCCAGTAAGAATCAAGAAGATCTTTCTTTTGCAACATCCTAAAGAGCCATAAGTCACGAGAACATGAGGATTTGGGGGGTCCTAGTTAGAAATATGAAATAGTTATGAAATGTTAGGGGATGAGCATGCCAAGTTTTCTTGAAGAGGAATAAGGTTGAAAACAGGTCTTCCTGGAATGAAAATAAATTCCCATTGTATTTGGTATTCCTTTCCAATAAAAAATGCAGAAGTCCTGCCAGCTAGAGACTGGTCATTCTTTATACAGTGTGGAGATTTGGCAGGTGGATGTCATGTCTAATGATACATAGTACAAAGAACAGAAGAGACACCTCTTGTGTGAACACAAATTCTCTGCTGCTTTAATTACATAAAAGACAGCCCACAGGCCACGCATCAGGATGACAGTTTTACTTAACACAATTTACTGCCGTTAAGAAAGAGAAAAGGTTTTCTAAACCTCTATAACCTCATGTTCGCTAGGCTCCAGTCCACAAACTTTCCTCTCAATAATTCCCTGAAAATGACTAAAAAAATAACAATGACAGATGGGCTAGAGCATGGTCTAAATCACTGCCAATTACAAAACAATCCACCTGAAATGTAGAACCCATAAATAGCCAAGTAATCCTTGTTTGGTGCTTTTATCTATACAGTAACACTTGTTTTAGCAGAAAAGGGTTGATATTGTTTTGCTCCCATGTTCTTCTCTCATGTCACGGCTACATTTACACAAGCAGTTTTCAGGGGCTTATTAACTACAGCCGCTCCGTAAGTGCCAGGAAACACATTTGTCTCTTGTGTTTCTGTTCAACTATATGTTTCTGTATAATAAACATGGACTGAACTCAAACCCGAGTTTGACCTGAACTTTAATAGTTCGGATGAACTTGAACTCTTACGAACTAGTTCGGATTTTCAAACTCGCTGACGTATTTTCCATAATTATTGAAATTTAAATAATTATAGAATTCTCAAATCAGTAATCCTCAAATGTAGCATTCAATTTCAGTAACCCTCAATTGTATCGTTTGGTAACCCTTCATACTTACTGTAATTTTCATTTCCTGAATGCCAGCGGTCACTAATGGGTTAAGTCCCAGATCGCTTGCATGGACAGGAAATACGTAAGCTAATAAAAGACTCCTCCTCCCCTTAGCTCCTCAGTCCAACCTGAATTGAGCTTGGAATAAATAAATAAATAAAGTCCAGGAAATAAGAATTATGGTAAGTATGAACATTTTTTTAACATTCCTGGTCCTTCATGGCAGTGGTCACTAATGGGATATACCAAAGCAGTACCAACAAACAAGGGTGGCTATAAATTTCTCCACTATCAGATTGAACAACTGAGTATTCAAGCACCATTCCCCTGAAAGAATATGGCACCTGCTTAGAAAAACTGCTTCCACATTCAAACAGGACAGAAGAGCTTTCAGGCCTATCTTGAACCTCGGCCCAAAGAAGAATCTCTTGACAAAGGAGAATTAACTTCCTGCTCCTTGTTCTTCCCATCCAATTCACATAGGAGATGTCTCTGGCATTGTCGGACAATATCAACACAGCTTTTGAAAGAAAAAGATGTGGAAAACAGAGAAGGGCTAAATGGATAGCCTTCAGTTCCTTGAATTGTTTTAGAGGGATGATGGCCAAAACTCCTGTGTCCAGTGATGTCCAAAATGTGCCCCCCAACCTAGAAGACTTGCATCCTTGGTAACCCAAATCCAATGCTTTTGACCCAAGGGAATTGGATTGTAATTCCCTAGATCCATCCACCAAAGTAAACTCTCACAAACTGAATGATCCAGATAAATTGAATGAAATGGATGAGAATTGATTTTGTTCCACTGATCACAGAAATTCATTTGAAGATGCCTGATATGTGTCATAGCCCACCTGATGGAAGATACTAGCAGGGTTATTCAATAAAAGTTCTTATAGTTAAAAATGGTGCTAATTTTGACCCAACCAATCAGATCTTATTTAACATTTGATAGCTAACATCTGATTGGTTGGGGCAAAATTAGCACCATTTTTAACGATAAGAACTTTTATTGAATAATCCTGATGTTTCCATATAAGTTTTTGGCATAAACAAACAGGAATTACAGGTCTTTTTTGAATTCCTGAAACAAATTTGATAGTCTCTAGCTTTTTTGAAACAGGAAGGGATATTGGGAATAGAGACATATCCAGATGTAATCCCAGGAATTCTAACTTTTAAGTTGGTATTAGGGATTTTTCCCAATTTATGAGCCAGCCATGTAGTTGAAGTATTTGCAGAAGATCATCCATGTGTCTCATCAAAGTGTTGTATTTTTTTCTCTGACTAGAATGTCATCCAGATAGACAAAAGGAAAAATCCCTTGAGATCTGATGAAACCCAGAAGAGGAGCCAACACCTTCGTAAAAGTTCTTGGTCCTGTTGCTAGCCCAAAATGGAGACGAACATAATAATGATGTTTCATGATGTAAAACTGAAGGAATTTCTGATGAGGAGGCCAAATGTGAATATGCAGGTAAGCATCCTGAAGGTCAACTTCTATTATTCAGTCATTACTGACTTCAAAGTTTCCATTTTGAAGGACCGAACTTCTAGAAAGGAATTTAGCATTTTTCTTTACTAGAAAAAAATGAGAATAAACTCTTGAACCTATTTGTTTGTCTGGATCTCTTAAGGTTTGACCACAGACCTGCGACGCACGATGTGTCCGAACGTTTGTTTCAGCCGAAAATCGTTCCATGTATGGGCACTTTATCGTTCAAAATGCATGTTCGGTCAGGGATCATTGCCTGACCGACTGGGCGGATCTCTGAACGACCAGCCATTTTGGCCGATAAAGGGCCCATACACGGGCCGATTATCGGCCGAAACGAACGTTCGGACACATCGTGCGTCGCGGCTCGGGACCCGTGATCGCACATGTGTACGAGGCTTTACAATACCTTGCTATTGTTCTAATTCTGGCAAATTTTTTAGCAAAGCTGAAGAAGCAGAAAGGAGATTTGGAGGGTCGGATAACAGAAAAGTGTCCGGTGGTATCGACTTGAACTCCAGATGTTAACCCAGAAGAATCATATGTTTGACCCATTTGTCCTGAATGTTGTGAGTTCAAACAGGAAAAAAAACGAGACAGCCTCCCACCTACTGGTTTGTGCTGGACTCTCGCAACTTCATAAGGGCTTTTTAATTTGTTGTTTGGTTTTTTGCTGACGAGTGGAATTCATCCTCCAAGACCGTTGTGCCAAATTTCTACCAGGACGATACTGACTGTTTTTTTTTGAAAAAACAAATTCCCTTTTTGGTGAACGTTTCTTTCTGCCTTTTTCTCAGAAGAAAGGTGTCTGCCGCATTCCCAGGAATAGCTTCCTCAGCTTTTTTACAAACAGAAGATCCCCTTGGAAAGGCAGATTAAGTAAGGACATCAGCTTGCCATTGAGGAAGCCATAGAGAATGTCTAGCCAGAACTGCTAGAGAAGCAGAATGAGCAGCATACTTTAGACCATCCAAAGCAGCTTCAGCACAAAAATCAGTAGCTAGTCTTGTTCTTATATCTCTCTAAGCAAAGCGATAGCTAGGCAACGCAGCGGCTCTCAGTGTATAGCGAATGAGGTTTACCCATTCAGAATATTTAACGCCAGCTATCAGATAAACTAACTGTTAGGTAGGGTTAATAAGAAGGGTGAAAAGGTTGGACTTGATGGAGTACAGTATGTCTTTATTCAACCTCAATTACTATGTAGCTATGTCACTATCTGCTGGCGTTAAAGATTCTGTCTCGGTACATTCTTTAAAGGGTATGTCCACCCCCCAAAGAAAAATTGTATATGTTGCGGGAAATGGCTGAAAACCTTAAAGCTGTCCCCAACTCAAAGCTGTCCCTAAATGTACTTACCAGCCTTCGTTCACAAGCAGGACCTCAACAACTTTTTTCATTCTGGGACGCCTGATGATGAGGAGGACCATTTATTTAAAAATGTACTAACCTCTGTCACATCTATACTATTGATATACTGGATTTTGGACCTTGGTCATGTTATCGTCCATTTGTAAATATAAATACAGGGAATACATTTCTAAAATGCTGGGAAGTATTATCCATCATTGAGCAACACAACAGGTTTGCTGCCATTCACAACACAGAGAACTGTGGCCCTGGACTGTGAATGTTTGACAGCACAAGGCATTACCATGACTATCCATTATCTGATAATTACTGTGCCTTGCTTCGTGATGGGCAAAATGATTAAAACCCTGAACCTCATTGCTGATGTCTCTCGCTGTGTTTATTAAGTTAATTTGTTTTATCAAACCAAGTGAGAATCAAACTATTGAGCCCAGAGTCCACACTTCTCAATTTATTGCTGGATATTGGATGATGTAGATAAACTAAATCAAGCTAAAACCCTACATAACTTTATTCAATCAGGTATACATGAGAGATGAACATATTTCCACTTCCACAATAACATGCAATATACCAAATAAAATTGTGATTTGTATTGCACTGTACCTAACAGACACACAGTTCTACCCAGAAACGGTTTACTTATCCCATTATTTATGAGAGTGGATGGGAAATAACAGATTCCGTTTGTGTGACTGTGTGAGGACATAAATATGCCTGGCAAACAAAAGACATATGGAGAAGCAGGTGGTATAAACACATCAATATGAAGGGGTTCTTCTGAAACACTTTATTTACATCTTTCTATTTTTGTGGCAAAATAAATAAGTCTTTGAACAAATGTCTTTTTTTTTTCTTTTGCACATTAGTGCAAAACCTAGCAAGATCATTAAACACCAGTGTTACTGATCAATATCATAAACTATTTCACCAGTAATTTGGCTTACCATTTTTTGTTTCTGTCCTCTATTTCTTATATATCCAGTTTGAAACATCCTACATTTCTTCTGTCAATAAAGTGCCTTATGGGCCAATATAGTACTAAAAAAGTAACCTGTTACCTGACCAGGATCCCGCAAAGCTTTAAAGTCTTTGGCGAGACTTACTTTAACATGGGGTCCCGGTCAGGTAAGACAAAACATTTTTATTACTAGATCAGCCTGTACGCCACAGCAGTAATGGCATTAAATCAGTGCAAAATTGTTGCACTAATGTTAACTAACCCATTACTACATTAGCTACATGCACTATTTCCAAAAATAATTGGAAATGGCACAGGCTGTGCGATATTAGTTCTATATGCTAACCCAATAGTTAGCCGATATAGCAATAGCCCCTTACTATCATGCACTCTTATGTATAGTTTTGCTGCAGCTGGAATGGTGACAGTTGGTATGTTAACTGCATGGTGGGAAGTTCCCTCTCCCACAGAGAGTCAGATAGTCTGGCAGGGGCTGGAGAACTGAGCTTGAAAAGTACTGGATTGAAGTCATGCAGCAACACAAGCAAACCAGAGTGCGTGCTGCTTACATGTATTCATTTATAGATTGAAACAGGGAAAAGTCATTTTTTCAGTGTACAATTCCTTTAAAGTGAAGTTTCACTGACAAATATGTTGTAATTGAAACCAGGAATTTTAATCCACAAGTATTGAGAGAAAGCTTTGGTCTGTCTTGCAGGAATACAGATGCAAACAGTCTTATCTTGGTTTGGGTCCCATTTGAATCTGGCGATTATTACTTTAGGTTCAAACCCGAATAGTGACCTCTTACATCATTGTCAAGAGTTGAAGGAACTTGGTTAGGCTAGCGAGATGACGGACTACTCCCAAGGTGCTCTGTACCAACAAAAAAAGCCCTAAAAGCTACAAAACTGCAAATGCCTCCTTTACACAGCATTAAAAAATAAGACTACTGTGATACTTTTTCTAAGGACTATTTAGTTGACACGTTTTCGAGGGCTATACCCTCTTCATCAGATCAGCGCAGTACTAAGCAGTACTAAGTACATGTAACGCTCCGAATTCCCTCGTATTCCTTCATTCCGGATACCCCAATCTACAACCACTCTCTTGGTCAATAGACAAGCCTCCATATGCCGGGAGACTAGATGCGCCTCACCAAAAATGGTTGCCCCTGGACTTAGAGTGCAAGGTATCCGAACTGAGGCCGGGAATACGAGAGAAGTCCGGAAAGAAGACTGGCTAGGCACATGGAGAGATACCAAGGTCGAAGACCAAAATAGAAGTACAGACAAGGAGCAGGCAAAAGCAGAGCCTGGAAACAGAGCAGGAGGTCAGAACCAGTAGTCAGGCTTTTAGGCACGTTACAGAGGGAGTAGGCAAAATCGTAGTCAAAAACAGATCAGAGGTCAGGACAGGCAGATACGGATCAGAGTCAGAATACAGTCGGTAACAAGAAAGCACAGATAAATCACACCACAAGCAGAATAGTAAACTAAGCGCTATATCGGGCAATGAAACCATAGGCAGAGGGGTTTAAATTCACAGAGGAACCAATGGGAAGAGGAGAAGTATAATGTGCAGGGATAGGTCAATTTGGCAGACCGAGCCCTCCTCCGACCAATAGCAGAGGTGGAGGAATGGAGGAGGTAAGAGCCAGTGCCTGTGCGCGTCCGCACAGCTCTGGCTGAAGACCGGGCGCGAGCACGAAGGGACGTGCTTGCGCGAGAAGAAACCGTGACCGCGGAAGTACGCGTTGGGAGCTAAGAGACGCTGCGGGATCCTGACACAGGCAAGGCTTTTGTTACAGTACAGAGCAGGACTAATACGGCACTACAATAATGTTCTTTACTTTTAAAGAGCAGGAAGACTATGATTGTAATAGACACTTTCAAGCGAACATTTTGTTTTCCCAATATTTGGCATTGCCAAAGATTTAAAGCATTATTATGTGCTCATTTACCAAGATCTTTACAATAAACCTCAAACATGAAAGAGAAGGAAATTTGGAGTTCCACTTAAATCTAAAATACTATTTAAAAAGTGGTCTACCCATTAGAGTTTCAATAAGTGGTCCCACACCTCCAATATAAAAATCCATCAAACATACAGTATGGAAAAAGGTTTAGAAACGTGTGTAAAATATGACTGGACAGACATTACCGGTACTAAATATTAATGCACTAGTAATAGTCTAATGGGACTATATGGTGTATCCACAATATAATTTATAGTATGCTGGCACTTAATCTTTCAATTGTGTAGAGAAAATAGCAAAATCCAAAGTCCTCTGCCTCTGCTGATAAAGTGTACCATTTTTTGTAGATCTGTCCACTATTTCTTTGAAACTCTTTAGAAGCATGTTACATTTCAGATGTCAATCAAGTGCCTAATTATTATAAACTCAGCTGGTGTGTGCAGTTTTGCTGTAACTGAAATAGTGACAGTTGTCAAGAAGGTATAAAATTGCATTGCATAATGTCAGAGGGATGGAGTCTGTTAAGAGTGGGAGGGGTAATACTTTGGCTGAGCAAAACAAGCCATGGAGCAAGCATGCAGCCACACACACATGTCAGAGTAAGGATTTTTTACATGTATTAATTTATAGAGTAAGATGAGGCCAAGTCATTTTTACCATAAAATTGCCCTTTAAGCCTCAGATCTAGGTGCATTTCCTTCAGAAAGTTGTAGTTTGTGTTTGATTGCAACTCAGATCCAGGGGCATTATATTAAAAAAATGGCAGATAGCTTGGATTTGATGTCATTAAAACAGATGTGCTCCAGCTCAAAAATGTAGGTGGAGATAGGGTCCAAATATGGGAAGAGTAATGGCCATATTTATAAAAGTGCGGTAAATTATTACCGCACGGTATTTTATGACCGGTGTAACGCTCGTTGTAAATGTGTCTGTGTCGTATATAACCGATACCACACTTTATAAATATGTCCCTAAAAGACAAAACAGTGATTTGCCTTTTTTAAATCAAATAAATAAATTTACTGAAAATCTGAATCATGACTGTAATTAGGGATTAGGAATTAGGTATAGCCATGCAGCATTGTGTATCCTTGGTGAATTGTGCTGGGACAGTAAATGGGTTGTTACATTTTATAGTTGCTGGTTTGCTATTTCCACCGAAACAAATAATATTCTATGTGCTGTGCCCCCCTTGCCCAATGCCCCTTCTTGTCTTTCCCTTGGTTTTGTTACCTTATGTTTGTAATTAAATACAAAATAATAGAAATGATGGTGGATTAATATGAAAACCCTATAAAGAAGGCAAAATAAAAAACTGTTTAATCTGCTTGAAGGAATAGTTCACTCTCAAAGTGAACTATTCCTTTAATATATTGATTGAAGCCCGGTAGGTTAAGGAGCTATGCCTTACCTCCTGATCTTCAATCAATATTGCAGGGTCCGAGAACGAAGATACCAAAGACCTTACCTTTTACGCGATCCACCGCAGCCCAGCTGGAATCTCCGACCGCTTCATTCTCCTGTACAGCTATAGCGCGCATTATGCACATCTGCGCTATAGCTGTACAGAAGAGTGAAGCGGTGAACTATTCCTTTAAGAAAGGATATGATTACAAATATAGAGGTCATCCATGTAGCGGTCAGTTGAATTTGTGACAATGGAAGGAAATGTAATGGGCACCATTCATCAGAGCAAAAAGACAAATTAGGACCTTAAAAGTAAATCAAGGAGAATCTGGATTCTGGAAAATCTGGACCGGTTTTTGCAAGCACATCTGCAGTTAGTTTAATGTATGCATACAAAGTAATCATCCTCTCTGATTTAGGTTTCCAAAATGGAGAATGGAATTAATTAGGACAACATTCTCAATAAATGCATCACAGGCTTATTTGATTTTAGGGAGTGGAACAGTTCTGTAAGCAAAGTCATGAAAAGATCATTCAGTGATATTGTGTTGTCTGGTTAATCCAACAGAAATACCAAGGATTTAAAGGAGAACTAAACACAAATATTAACATTCCAGAAGCTGAAAATATCCCCCAATAAACTGTAAATTCCCACTACAGTAACTAGCATTAAAGTAAATGTAACCCCCTGAAGGATTGGATGAAATAACTGTGTATGTACAGTGACTGGCCACACCCCTGACCTCAGTCACATGCATCATTGCCTAATCTGTGCTGTAAAAAGATTGGCTAGAGGCTACTAGTGGGTGTGACAAACTAATAAGTCCCTGCAGTATCTAAGGATTGGGATGTTATAAGATAAAACACACATCCCAGGTTAGTATAGTATTTTTGAGGTTAAATAAAGACATCTGTCCATCCAGTCCAACCCATCTAGCAATATCCTCATTTCCTGCCTAATTGTTGATCCAGAGGAAGGCAAAAAAAAACACCAAATGGAAAAAATTCCTTCCTGACTCCAAGTGGCAATCGGAAATTTTTTGCAACATTCTTTGTTTGCAGAAACTCATTCAGCTTTCTTTTGAAACTGACCAATGAACCTGCCATAACTTGAACTTGAAGCGTAAACCTTTTTTTCTTCAAGTCTTAATGGATGTCCTTGTGTCCTCTGACATGTTCTATTGGTGAACAATGCCCCAGATAGTTTATTGTATGGCCCATTAATGTATTTATACACAGTAATCATATCCCCACGCAAGCGCCTTTTCTCCAGCGTACATAATTGTAACTTTTCCAGTCTCTCTTCATTTTCAAGCTCCCCCAATCCCCTTATTAATTTAGTTGCCCTTCTCTGAACCCTTTCCATTTTAAAGATGTCATTTTTGTACACAGGATTTCAAAACTGCACTGCATATTCCAAATGAGGCCTTACCAATGCTTTGTAAAGAGGGAGAATAACATTTTCCTCCCTTGAATCCATACCTCGCTTTATACAAGACAATAGCATGCTGGCTCTGGCTGTTGCCGCCTGGCACTGCTTGCTACCTTTAAGTTTGTTATCCACCAAAACTCCAAGATCCCTTTCCAACAGGGATTCACTTAACACAGAGCCATTTATAGTATAAGTAGCACAAGTATTTTTAAGTCCAAAATGCATCACCTTACATTTATCAACATTGAATTTCATCTGCCACTTAGCAGCCCAATGTGATAATCTATCTAGATCCCCTTGCAACGATTGCACATCCTCTGAAGTTTTTATGGTCGACAAAATTTTGTATCGTCAGCAAACACAGAAACCTTGCTGACAATACCCACTTCCAAATCATTAATATAATTGAAACTTATTAAATGATACAGGAGAGGAGAGATGAATAAGATCACTAAAAATAATGTGAAATGGGTGGGCCTAGCTCACCGCAGACCATCATCAGCCAGTTTGCTAAACAGGCCCCACCTTCTGGGAACATGCGCCACTTTATTAAACTCAGCTAGGTGAGCTGATTGGGCTTGTTTCCACATTCAAAACATGGCCAGGACTTGAAACAAGGGAATGCAATAGCAATCCTTTTACCAATAAATACTTGTCCTGGATCCCAAAGAATCCCCCATTTCTAAACTGCACCAATTATTAAATTGGATCGTTTGCCCCAAATCCAGACCAAATCTGTGCAGGAAAAGTAAAAAGGTCACTTAATCATGCTTAAGGCTGAGGCCCCACTACAACGCACTAAATAGCGCAATGCAATCATGAGAGTAATCACATGTGATATCTGTGCGTTGATGCGTGTTGCGCGCTTTTGTAATTTAATATAAAAACGCATGCATTTGCATAAAAATGGTGTAACGCAAGACGCAAATGCGTGCGCATCGGAAATCACATGAATGTTTGCGTTCCCGCGATTTCCATGTTAACCAAAAACGCACGCTCTAATGCATGCGCTAACGCACTAAAACGCGTTAGTGTGGCCTAGCCCTAAATATCCTTTGGATCTCACAGATGCAACAATGACTGCTATTGTACTGGGTTGGAATTTTACACACAATTGCCAACATACTTAAACGATTGCTAACACTCGTTAGCGATCACAAATGACAATTACTGCAGAATTGGACAAATCACTTATTTAGAATTATTGTTTTTTAAATAATTATTACATTTCTAATTATAAACCAAAATTACTGATTTTATATTTATACTCACTTCCCTCTTGCTCCATTTCCTCCTCCCGTTGATAGCACTTATGGGGCCTCATTTACCCAGAACCACAAATTGCCCTGGGCAAATATGGCTTTCGGTATTTAATACTGGATTTGCACCTTGTGGTAAATCCCAAAAGGAATTTTACCCCAGTGCCACTTTAAGACCAGCCATTAGCTGGTCTTAAATTTTTATTAATTTAAATCTTTTATTAAATACATTGCACCAGTTGCACAGGAGTCTTTTGTGAAACCGGTGCAGCCAGTGCAATTATGGAGTTCATATAAATTAGCACAATTTAACCCCTATTTAGAGCACAGCACATGTGGATAAATGAGGCCCATTGTGCTCATCCCTCAAGTCCTCATCCCTCAGTGCTTTACCTTACAGCTGAACTTATGTACACTCTGTTTCCTTCGTCTCTCCAGTCAGTTTCTTCCCTTAAGGAACAGGATTCTGCTGACCATGTGCTACTTTTTAAAGAGCTCAGTTATTTTCTGTGCATTTTGTTACATTCCATGAGTTTTAAAAAGCTGTGTAAATGTAAAATGACGGTTCAGAATTTATAGCACCTATAGCTTCAATTAAATAGCCAGACTATGTATCAAACTTGCCCAAGACGCTGTCTTGGGCATGCTCAGTATGCTTCACATGTTCATCAAGCCCCTTTGTGTTTTCTTGTGCAAAGAGGATGTACAGTGAAAGTGAAAGTAAATGCAGGACATGCTGTGGTAAAATATTTTGCTTATATTCCAGAAAGGGACATCTTTGGCCACAGATTACACACTTCTTGATAGATTTGCCAATTATCAGCCATTAATGTGGTGAAAAATCAGACAAACCACTGCATTGGCATCCCTCAGTTTTGACTGAAAATTTTCATTCACTATTGGCTCCCTCTACTATGTCATAGGGATCCCATAGGGGGTGCTCCTTTGTGTAGCTAAACAATCTACATATAGTCTGATTCATTAGTGGAATGCTTACTAGAAAGATCATAGGGCTTTGATTCTATTAATTGGCTTTTCATTCCTTCATTCCAACTATGTAATCCATAGCGCATGTACGTGTTGGACAAGCAAGTGAAGACAGTGGAAGGATAGAGGCTCTTTTAGCTGGGCTGATTCTGGGCTGATTCTAGAACAATGCCAACCAATTTGCGAAAAAAATATTTCTAATGCAATAAATGTATTTAAAGCCTCTGGGTAGAGACGCTGATTCCAAAGAGTGTTAGAAACCATGATGGTTCAGTACGGGGAGGGGGTGAATTCCATTGCACAAATTAGCACAAAGCACATTGCTGTTTATTGTTACCTTATAATGGGATGAACAGTTAATGTGCAGCAATTCTATGGGGATAAACTGCTAGTCTGGTCTAGTATTGCTGATCCGACATGTCTATACCGCTGCACGCTTCTATTTACACACAAGCCCATAGTTAATATTATTGCTGTGTCTAGGGGAATGTCCTTAGCAATGTATTGTTTCTCTGTGGATAATACAAACAGAACCGAACTGCTCAGTTGGACTCAGTTGCACAGGAATAATTAGTAATAAACTGATAAGATTGCTCCACGTTATTGAACGGTCCCACTATTACACTTCATCAAACGTAGCAGGATATAGATGAACCCACAATGGCCTGCTCGCATCCTTTCATTTCTTTGACATTGAAATGAATTCCTCTCACATCCAAGAGACTAGATGTTTTAATAAGGCAGCTAGGATGGCTCCAGGACAGTTATTGAGACATCACCAAATCCCAGTTGGGCACTACAGCACTGTAAATCCATTATAACACTGCACCGCTCTTGTAAAAAGCAGGAAACCCAATCAGACTGTCAGGCTATTAGATTAGTTACCAGTGGCAGGGAGCAAAGTGCATTCCTGAAGAGCAGGTGAAACATCACTTCCCCAACAATCGCCAATCAGTCGCAGTCTGATTAATGGCCGATAAAACAGACAGTATGTTTCCTTATTTTATATAAAGGTGAAAGGACATAAAGAGGAGAGGAGATTGGACTGAATGTACCAGCTGTAAGATATCGGAATAGAGGTTCAGTTTAATATTCACTGTCCATCTTCCAGCATGAACAAGGTAATGTAAAGGGCAACATGGAAAATTACTGGCAGCAAATTGGGTTTTTTTTTAGATTTGTCCCCTGTTTTTGGTCTGGTGAGCAATGAGTGTGATAGAGGTAGAATTATGAGGACACCATACGCCACACTGAGAGCAGTACATTATAATTTTAATTATTTTATAATTTTTTTATTGTCAAGACATTAAAGGATAACTTAACCCCAAAATATCAACTTTGAGAGTACCAAGGTAGGGAGGTAGGATTGATTATTCCTACCTCCCAATGTTGTTTCGTTGAGGAGCTACATTATGTAGAGTTTTCATTTGGCAGGTTAGTACTGGACTAATCCTTTATTAAAGATAGTGTTGAAGCCAGGAGGAAGACTGGCAGAATCAGCTTTCTTTGGACTGGTGTTCCTCACAGAAACAATATTGGGAGGTAGGAATTACCACTCCTATATCCCTGTCCCAAGTACTTTTCATTTTAACTGTATTAAAAAAAAAAACTTAATACACACGTTCTCATGCCTCCCTTCCTCAGGGGAGATCATTATTAATCTCTACCAAGTGATTGGCGATGTAGAGCAAGGCATTAGCTATACTGCACCTGGAGTCATTAAAGGGGATGTGGTTAGTGCGCATACCTACTGCTTGTTTATTGGACTTTGACCAATGAGCATGCCCAGGACGACAGCTACAAATGTTGGAGATGGGAAGGGTTGAAAGAAATTATAGTTATTGAAAAGTATGGGAAGATATTTAACATGTAAAATGGAATTTATAAGGTGGTGGTTAGAAGTGAGCACAATGTTTGAAATTATTGGTTATAGTTTAAAAAAAAAGTTACCAGTTATTAAATGTGTAATTTCTATTTTATCTGCTATAGGGATCTCCTGAAGTCCATGGCCCACCATTCCCACCCAATGGGTGCCTGTAGCCACCAGCACTAACCATAAGGGTCACCTGCAGGTTCCCTATGGCCTGTCCTTAACTGGTAGCTCCCCAATCTCTGCTACCTGCTAAAAGACTGGGAGCTTCAGGAACTAGTAAGTCCACCTTTAACTCTCCAACAGCAGCTACTGTACTAAAACTATCACACATCAACCATGTGTACATGCAATGCTTTGGTGAAACAATGTAATATGAAACAGGGCCGTTTGTAGCCATCTTGGTGCCCTAGCGTGATCAGATTGCAATCCCATTGCGCTTAAAATCACAGTAGTGTGGCCTAGCCCTCCAAGAGTATTGACATTAAAAGGCTTGGAGGGACATTACAGGAGAACCATTTGGAGCAGGGATGTATGGTAAGGATTTTTGTACACTACACAGTGGGGCCAGTAGTGGGTTAAATTATAGTTTTGGGGGTGGACATGCCCTTTAACACTTTCAGTGCCAGCACTTTCCCAGAGTATTGACATTATCCCTTCAGTTCCAGCACTTTCCCAGAGTATTAACATTAACCCTTCAGTGCCAGCACACTTCCCAAGAATATTATTACCACTATCAGTGCCAGCAGAGTATTACCATAAATCCTTCAGTGCCAGCAGACTTTCTTATTAATAATTTCAGTGGCAGCATTTCCCAGAGTATTGCCATTAACCCTTCAGGGCCAGTAGAGTATTACCTTTACGGCAACTAATGGGGTTCGGCTACCCAGATATAGAAACCGGAGACTAAAAACAACACATTTATTGATATATCTCTATAGAATCACACAAACTTGTAGCCGAACCCCCTGTTTGTTGCCGTATTGCCATTGGAATTGACCTAGCGAAGGGTCTGGGGCTTACGCGCACCCAGACAACTCATCACATTCGGTAAGCATGTCTTTTATGTACACATACTACAGCTGATTTCACCGTCCTTGTCCGCCGCTTGCAGCCGAGAACGTTTGTGTTCATTCGAGCAAATAGGGTCGGGGGTCTGGGGGGTCCACCCAGCCTTCTATAGAGGGAAAGTAAGTTAACTCCCCCGCAGCTTTGATCCATTGTTTACTTCTTGAGTGGCTATTTAGATACTTTGTTCTCATGTATTATGTTTAGAGTATTACCTTTAACCCTTTCAGCTGCCAGCATTGACAAGATATACAGTATGTACCTGCTTTCCATGTCTCTTCCATTGAATTGTTCACTCCGCACCCACTCTAAGTCCTAATTGGAGAGTTGGGTGGAAGGAAGAAAGAGGCAGGGGTAGGGATCCCATGGCTGCTAGTCACAGGGGTCACTGTTATAAAGTCTGCAGCAGCTTTTACCTGGCATTTTAGAACTGTTCTCCTGAGTACTATTAGCTGAGCTCATCCTCCCCCCTCCTTCCTTCACGTTCAGTTCATTTGCAGGCATCCCACCCCTCCCGGGAGTCACGGGAGTCTCCCGCACACCCGCGAGACCCCCCCAAACTCCCGTGACCCGAACCTACCTGAGAGTCCGCCTCCGTTACGCCTTCTTTCTTCTGGCCACGCCTCCTATGTGACGTAAATTACATCACACGGGCCAGTTACGCCCCCTAGCCACGCCTCTAATGTGACATAATTTATGTCACGTTAGAGGCATGGCTAGGGGCGTAACTGGCCCCTCCCCTGACTCTGCCCCCACCTCGCCAATTTAGTGATATCACATCACTCGGCCACGCCTCCTTCTCCCCACCCCGCTCATCTGCAAGTTTAAAAAACCCGAACTAGTTCATAGTTCTTATAGTTCGAACTAATAAGCATCTAACCAATAGTTTAGGGAAATATCCTGTCATGGGATGAAGCTAGTACCTTCTATTCAAATCCTATAAATGTCTTTTCTATGATGAATCCCTCATTGCCGTAAAGGGCATTTTTGGGATTCTTTCTGGTTATTGATTTTGGATTTTCCCTTTGCTGAACTGAGGATTCCTTGTTTTTAAAGCTCCCTCATTAGAAAAGGAGGATTTTCTTCTGCAGCCTATAAAATATGTTTAATTTGATTAAACATGCATAATCTGCAAAGAAAGAAGCAGTGTTGTGTATTTTACTGCATTCCAACTAAATAGGGATAAGAACAGTTTTAGAACAAAGAGGGGCATGTTTATAAAGTCTTATCACAAAACTGTGTCTTTACTGGCTTTGTAAACTACACACTGCAATACAAATTAACAATATCTCTAGATTGCGATAGTTGCGGTTGTGGCTATTGGTGTATTCCAGTATGGTTCTACCGAATGGGCAACTCTTAGAAGTCACGTTAAGAAAAGCCCCCCCATTCCAAAAAACTATGATAGACCCCCTCCCTGCTTTAGCGGTTTTCTAGAGGGGAGGCTATATCTGTCAAAGGAAAAGTAAGACTGGCCCCTCTGGCTCCCAAGCCATCCCCCCACCCCACCCCGCCGGTCACAGCAGATGCTCTCCTTGTAGTTACACCCCATAGCTGCAGTCACTAATAAAATAGCTGGTGTCTTTTTAAAAGCCTGTATTGTCGTTGCAACTCCTGTCACGAAGTCACTCTAATGGCTGATAAGTAGGCTAGCATAACTTTCAGTAAATTAGGCTGTTGATAAACAGTGTTTGATTGGGGTGTTAGAGACCCACCAGGCTACGTCTGGCGCACACTGGTCTTCTTGCTCATTAATCCATTTTGCTCCCTTTATCCAACTATTCTGGTTTCCACTTCTTATTTCTTATTCTTTCTCATTTAGCAATGGTATTCTATAGCGGATTGTAAATCTACGATCGCGGTCGTAGATTTACGATTGCTAACGTACATTTACGCCCGCTAAAAAGCGATACAGCGCCTTTATAAATATGGCCCTGTGTATCAATACCTGAAACATCCTCTGACATGTTCTGCTGGTGAACAATGCCCCAGATAGTTTATTGTATGGCCCGTTAATGTATTTATACACAGTAATCATATCCCCATGCAAGCGCCTTTTCTCCAGCGTACATAATTGTAACTTTTCCAGTCTCTCTTCATATTCAAGCTCCCCCAATCCCCTAATTCATTTAGTTGCCCTTCCTTTTTTACACAGGATTCCAAAACTGCACTGCATATTCCAAATGAGGCCTTACCAATGCTTTGTGATTTTTTTTCATACAAATGGAAATTAAACAACAAAATAAACATTTAAAACAATGTTCATTCCTTGGGCAGCCCCTATTGATTCTCTGTAATATGGGTAAGATTACACAATAGTAGGCCTAGGAGAGGCCAGTCACTGTATTGATCATATTATTATTATTATGTCTCTGAAGTTTGTTATTATTTAACAAAAAATATTTTATTTTTAGTACTGACTAAATAGTAAGTAAAACATAAAAAGTCTTTCAGGTATCCCCAGCCATCCGCCTAGAATATCAGTATTAGGGTCAGAGCTGGGTTCCGTGTTACAAATTACGGCAATTAAACTTCGGTAATTAAACTTTTGGTTTCAACAGGCGAAACAATATGTCAATCTGTGAAACAACTGAAACTGTACCTTTCAAATTGCATAAATGGCTCAGTGATTAGCACTGTGGTTAGATTGTAAGCCCTTTGGGGCAGGGCCTGATGTGAATGTATAGATGTAATTGTAAAGCGCTACAGAAGATGTAAGCGCTATATAAATCCACAATAAGATTGTAAACTCTTCGGGGCAGGGATCTCATTCCTAATGTATCAAGGCATGTTGCACTTATATCAATTTATACATAATTTATATATATATGCTTTCTTAACCGATTTATGAAATTGTATTTCATTCTTATTTACTGTATCTATATAATGGCTTGCACTTATCCCCTTGTTTGTATACTCTGTATTTTATAATGTACATCGCTGCGTACCCAAGTGGCGCTTTATAAATAAAATTATACATACATATACACACAAACAAAAATAATATAAGTAGATGATCATTTATTTTGAAATGACAGTTGACTAGAAAATGCCTTTTCCCCAGACAGACTGACACCTTTGTAAATCACTAACAGTTGAAGATTCCACCTTTAACCTTACATCAGAATGCTACAGTTTAATGAGTCTCTAAAGAAGATTTTTTCTGGAGAGGTAATTCAGTAATGGGAGTGAGTCATTTATACAGAAGCCATCTACCTGGACAGTTTGACTATGTGACATAAGGACAGACATACCTTATATCATAATTTTCAGACATCCCACCTTGCCAAACAGGGGCATACCTGAAGGGGCCCAGGCCCCCTGCGAGTTTGTTAATCTGCAACTAATAAGATGTCCGGCCAATGTTTGTACCTTTTACTAAATAATCCTGAAAGTCCTCTGCTACTCATGGTGGTTTCAAATGAAATTTTAGCACATGATTATTGCATTACATTACATAATTTTAAGATGACAGTATTTTCTCCATTTAACGTGGTCATTAGAATCAAAAGCCCCAATGATATAACTTCATTCTGGGAAAGTCCAAATCTCCCACTCAAACACCTTCGGAAGTTTGGACAAAAAATTCAAGCAACTTCCTCCTGCTGGACAGCTTGTTGGGTAACGGCAGCTTTAAACTTCCATAGTTTAACACAAACAGAAAAGTCTCCATCTATTGGTAGAGTTGAAGAGAAGATGTCATGCATTCCTCAGCTGGAAACCTCACTAGGAACCAGCCAGTACATTATTACTATAGGACTTAGTTAATGATTAATTCGGTTAACAATCAAGTCTACTAAATGATTTTCAAGATCTCCCAATAGACTTTTATCTGAAGAATGTGAGGAAAATTCCAAAGAGACTGTTATTACTTGGATGTTTGTTGTCATAGTCACTGTGCTACCCATTTCTTCCCCATTCACCTGATATTTATTATTTACAGTTTGGAAAGATGTAACGAACCAGTAACAGAAGAATATTAGGTATTAAGAAGGATTTACTCTAAATTGGAACATTTATGTTCTTGTAGCTCTCCGTATACTGAATAACTAAGGAGACATGAATCTCACTTGTTGGAAACATATAAAGAGCCCTTGTACAAAACAGTAATAATCAGGCAATACTCTGTATCAAGGGAGGGTTTTTATTTTGTTATTACTTTCTAATAGCGATGAACAAAACCAGTGGGTTCGGTCCTGCCAGTGGTTCTGGGGAATGAGTTGAAATTCCGGGGGAAACGAAAATCCGTTTAAAACCCAATTGAACTGGATTTTTAGATTAATTTTGCAATTCAACACCAATTTTCACCTTTTTAACAGGTTTTGCTAGATCTGCGAAATTTTGAAAACCCGCAGTTCTGCCTGAAAGCCACGTTTAGTATGAAACCATCACAAATATAGTCAAAAATATTACCAGTACAATTAGTAGACTGTCCAATAATATTATATCTAATATTATTACCCAATAATAATAGTATGGGCCCTTTTAATAGTTAGTGGCTGGTCTACATTTCCCCACACAGAACTTGATGTGTATGGGTGATGTCACTACCCTTTGTCTAGCCATACTGCCTTAAGAACATGGCTTTGACCGCAGTAAACAGGGGGGCACATTAGAGAAAAGGTTGGGCAGATCATTTTACATTATTAGAAAACCAATTCCCAGGGTCTGAAAAGCAGGAGGTTTAGAATGTAGGAATCCTACAAGCAGTTCAGTCCATGCAGTCTATGCTGAGAAATGAATCATCTAGGAGTGACTCCCATAGTGCATCTGTCGTGTGATGCATCACTAAATAAGGTGCTTAGATGTGACAATGTGATGGGATATTTTCAGCAACTGCTAATTATAAAACTGTACGAAGGAAGGAGCAAGCAACGCATATTAGCACTGCTCAAATGATGACTTGTAAGGGAATAAGAAAACTGACAGAGAATTGGAAGCCCAATAGAAATGCAATAGACTGTGATGGTTAGTGTAATAAAACCAGAAATAGGAAACCACCAAAATTTATTTTCTAAAAAGCTGCAATTTTCCTTGTAGGTTTTCACATCCAGACTCCTTCACATGTCCAAGTGATCACCGCATCCTATTACACTATTGCAATTTCCCAGATAACATACGGAATGTATTCTTAGTGGAGTCTATGTGTTATTGATTTAAATGTAAATCAGGAAAGGCTATCAGATGATGTAAATTACACTGGGATATATATGGGAATGAACTATTAGCTACTTAAAGGGCATGTCCACCCCAAAATAAAAATTTTGGCAACCAGGCAACTTTGTGGGATAGACACAGATAGACAGACAGATAGACGCTAGATAGACAGACAGATAGACAGACAGATAGACGCTAGATATACAGACAGACAGACAGACAGATAGACACTAGATAGATAGACAGATAGAGTGACAGGTAGACAGACAGATAGACGCTAGATAGACAGACAGATAGACAGACAGATAGACAGACAGACAGACAGATAGACGCTAGATAGACAGACTGATAGACAGACAGATAGACACTAGATAGATAGACAGATAGACAGACAGACGCTAGATAGACAGACAGATAGACAGACAGATAGACACTAGAAAGATAGATAGACAGACAGATAGACGCTAGATAGACAGACAAATAGACAGACAGATAGACACTAGATAGATAGACAGACAGACAGGTAGACAGACAGACAGATAAATGCTAGATAGACAGACAGATAGACAGACAGATAGACACCAAATAGATAGACAGATAGAGAGACAGGTAGACAGACAGATAGACGCTAGATAGACAGACAGATAGACACTAGAAAGATAGATAGACAGACAGATAGACAGACAGATAGACGCTAGATAGACAGACAAATAGACAGACAGATAGACGCTAGATAGACAGACAGATACACAGACAGACAGAGAGACAGACAGACAGATAGACGCTAGATAGACAGACTGATAGACAGACAGATAGACACTAGATAGACAGACAGATAGACAGACAGATGCTAGATAGACAGAAGATAGAAGACAGATCGACGCAGATAGACAGACAGATAGACACTAGAAAGATAGATAGACAGACAGATAGACAGACAGATAGACGCTAGATAGACAGCCCAATCGACAGACAGATAAATGCTAGATAGACAGACAGATAGACAGACAGATAGACAGATAGACACTAGATAGATAGACAGACAGATAGACGCTAGATAGACAGACAGACACTAGATAGATAGACAGACAGGTAGACAGACAGATAAACGCTAGATAGACAGACAGATAGATAGACACTAGATAGACAGACAGACAGATAGACAGACAGACAGATAGATAGACTGACAGATAGACAGACAGATAGACAGACAGACAGATAAATAAATAGACAGACAGATGCTAGATAGATAGACAGACAAATACTAACCAAGTTTAGCAATACTACTAGTCCATATTGAATTTTCTGTCACATCCAGACAGATCCCAAATGTGAGTGTTTAAACAACTTGTTCCTTTCTGAAGCCCCTAAGAATAATAAAAAGTAAATTTCCATTTTTTCCCCTGGAAAGCAATGTAACATATGTTACTAGGGCAAAACTTTTGTTCCTCTGGAATTCCCACAGAATCTTAAAGTTGCTTCACCCCAGTTGTGGCCCAGAGCCTAACCAATAGGAAGAAATGTTCTGCAGGAAGTGCTTATTCCCATTGACCATTTCACAGGAGGTGGGGGTGGAGTTTAGACAATACAATTGTCCTTTCAGTAGCAGAAGAAACAAAGTTATCCTGGGCAAAAAAGGACTATAGCTATTACTGACACTCTGCCTTCCCTAACCATTTTTATGTCCTTCAACCAAGGGAATTGTGATGACCCTCTAATAATAAGGTTCTCATTCATCCAGGTCACTGTTATGTGGTTAAATCAATTGGCCTGCCAACACATTCTTGTACAAGTCATTCTGAATTAAAGGGCATAAAGGGCATAAAGGTAATAAAGCACCCCAACCCTAGATGCCAAGTTTAAAAAAACAGAAATTGGCTGCTAAAAGTACTTACTAGACCTCGTTTAAAAAGGCTTAAAGGGCATGTCCACCCTCAAAACAAAAAACTGCCCATATGTCCATTACCTGCCTCAAACCCCAACTAACCTAATCAGCACATTATTAGATGGATTACTAACCCGGTATTTAAGTATAATTATTGCCTCTATTCTGGCAGAGTAAGCTGGCTCCTCCCTGCATGCAGTTAATCAAGGCTGTGACTGCTGACATCACAACCAACGATTGACTGCCTCATCTGCATATGTTCGATTTAAAGATGACAAGTTTCAATTTATGATTACATTTCTGGTTAAAAATGTATGTAATAAACTGGTGAAATTATCAGTTGAGGTTGAGTGCAGATAACTGACAAGTCATCAGTTTTTTTGTTAATGGTTGACATGCCCTTTATAAAAGCATCACAATGAGGATGTTAAGTGGTTTTATCTCCTTTCCAGCAACTAAGCACAAATAGGGCAATGCACCAAGAGGTGCAACACTGCTGCTGTGGAGTCACGCTTACCAATGGTATGTCCGTCACCTCAACTTTAACTCCTTCATTGTCTCTGCATAACTACAGCGGTAGTCAATTACGCAGCCGCCGCATGTGATGCTATATGAAGATAGCATCAAACTATTGTGGTAATTTTTCTATCAGCATTTAACATCACCGGGGACATTATCCGAATCAGATAAGTGTGCAAAGGAATTCCTTGAAAGACTAAGCAACTAGAAATGTCTCTGGTTTGTAAGTTATGGGGGGGAAAGTTTTAGCTTGTGCCACTCCTTTAGTTAGAGATATGGAAGCAAATTTGTCCTGAAACACATGAAACAGAATATTAAGTCATGGAAGACTGAGGAAATAATTAATATGCAAAATATTTTGTTTGGATGCATATATAGAAAGTGATGCCCAGAGATCCTGAGTATACCTTCAGCACCTATACCCCAATCTACATTCGCTGTCTTCACCTATAGACAAGCCACGATCGTCAGGAGACTTGTCGTGCCTCTCTGTACATGGTTACCCCCAGGACTTAAAGCGCAAGGTATAGACGCTGAGTCCGGGTATACTATGGAAAAGGGAACACCCAAAGGACTTCACAGGAACTAGAAGATGAAGAGAACAAGAGCACAATAATATAAAGACAGGAAAATAGCACAGAGCAGACTGGCTGCTTTAGCAAAATAACAAGAAACGTAGAGTGGACCACTAGCTTGGCAACCAAAGCTATAACAGGCAAGGAATGAGAACTGACACAAGGCTAAATACTGTAGAGGAACCAATGGGAAAAGGGATGGCAGAACCAGATGCAGGGATTAGCTCATTTAAACTAATTAGTTCTCCTCTGTCCAATATGAGACCTAGAGGAGATAAGAAGTGCCTGCCCACATTTGCGTGGCACCAGAAGATGACCATGCGGGTGTGCGAGCAGAAGAGATGCTCACGCACGCCAAAGTCAGACGTGACCCAATGACATCAGTTGCGATGGACCCAGCCAGAGTTTCCCGAGGTCGGAGGACTGACTCGCTGCAGGAGCGGGAAGCAGGTAAGCGCTAAACAGTAAGGGTATAATAATAATAGTTCATTGATTTTTTTGGTGTTCCTGTTTTAATATTTGATTATATGCAAGAACAGGTACAATACAGTTCCCAGAAATAGAAAATGGCACTGTATTTAGATTTCTTTCTTTTCAATTACATAATTTAGTTCTGTGCCAATACAAATTATGTGTTTATACTTTTGCATACTCCAGTGCCAGATCAAACAGTTGGACTTTCCTTTGTTTTGTAAATTGCTATTCTTCTAATATGGAATATTCTTTCCTAAAGCTGAAGAAACACGTTGCATGTCTCTGTCTATTTCTCTGGGGATGCTGGGAGTGAGAACCCATTCTTTATTTCTTGGATTATTTGGGCAATGCTAATTTTATAGCATGGGTCTGTGCCTTACCTTCTGTTTTAAGAAGGCTCTATCCAATTTTAAGCTCTGTGGAGTAGTTTTTGTTCATTTAAACCCACCACGCCATAAGCTTTATAGCGGTTTTGTATTCTTCTGATACCAAAGGCTTATTAGACAATTGGAAAATTAATGATTCAGACCTTAGAGCATCCTTCATGGGAGTGTTGGCAGAAAAGTCAATAAATCTGCCCGATATTAGACCAATATGTGGATAACATGTCATATGAACATGAGAACAATGTATGGCCAGCATTAGTTTTGCACCTTTCCCCCAATTATCTGGGCAAGAAGCTTGGAATTCTAACATTACTTTACTTACTGAAATGGTTCCATCTACTGGCCAAAAATATAAGTACTTAACATACAAGAATAATTCAAATAAAGCTGTCTGAAGGTGAACAGTGTATGAAAAAGACTGTGAAATCCAAGTGTACATGCTTTATGTATGTCTGTAAATGTTCCTTGGAAAATATGACCTGGCTGAATACCCAGCAACGTTTATATATTTGTAAAGCCTATGAAGGAAATATCTTACAATAGTTTTACCTCATTGGGTAATTACATTTTCACATACAACCTTATCCAGTCTTTAAGGTCCATGTATGTACGAGGAATTGTTAAAGAAGTATTACTGGAAATTAAGCACAAGGCAAGTGTTGCACTAATTGTTTGAAGGTCAGGAGACTGCTGAGGTAACTTGGCTTTAGAATATCATGTTGAGATGTAGGAGCACAGAGATGAAATGTTGATAATAACAAGACCAACAGTTTCACTTTCCTTATTTGTGTGGCTGTGCACTGCCTGAAAACCATTTGAAGTACAAATCTGTAACATCTTACCAAACAATTGCAAGTTTAAAGTGACCGGTTATCAATAACTGTTGTTACAAAACAGTTCATTTTAAAAAGAGCTTACCGGTATTACCTCCCATTTTGTCCAGGTGTAAATGTTAATTTAAAGACCCGCCGCTTTATGTTCAGACCTTCCCACAAACATAGGCAGTGATGTTTCCACACTTATCGATTCAGTCGCTGGGCACAGTACAAATTCCCATATATTTCTTATACACACATTTTCTATTTACTTAGATACACAGAACTCTGTGCTAGAATCCCCAACTGGCAAAGCAGTAGATAAAGAACTAGAATGATATAAAGTGTTTCAATAGGTTCAAAAAGGTCTAAAGCCCATCATGTTCAACACTTTTACCCTATAAACCCGATTCCTATTTATTTGAGAATTGCCTCTAAAGTATTTTCCGGTTCATGGAAAAAAATCTAAATATTTTAATGTAAATGTATTTTACGCCGGATTAAGTTTTTATTGTGCCAACTGATACAATTTAGTATGCGCAGTCAGTGCAACAAATTCAATATGGTATTCATGTGACTATTAGCTGGCTTTAAAAAAACAGCTTTGGGTGAATCTCCCTGATTATATCTTAACACCAACCTTTTGTTTTGCTTCTAGATAACTAACCCCCACCACAATGATGCAGGAATGTCAGGAAGTAAGATGCATAATGTTATGGCCTGCTTACTTTAGAACTTTGTCTTGTTTTCAATTACAATCTATTGGTCAACTGGCCCCTGGAGAGTTTATTGCAAGGAGCCCCATACCCAATATAACTCGCAAACAGCTAAAGGTTCAAGAGTTTAAAGGGTATCTCCACCTCTTTATGCAAAAATGTCTGTAGTGTAGGGGACCCTCTCCCACCCCCAAATGCTACATTTGTTTGTAAAAAAAATAACCCGAACTCCACTTGCACAGCCTCGTTCCTCTGGCGTTCAGACACTGCCCTCTGCTTGCATGAAAATGCAATCAGGGGGCCGGACCGGCAGTCGAGTCCATGATTGGCTGAGACGCAGCCAATCATTGATGCAGCTATCGGCAGTACAGAATGCCAGGGGAATGAGGCTGTGTAAGTAGCGTTGAAGTTATTTTTTTTTTACACACAAATATAGCGGTTGGGGTGGGAGAGGGTCCCCTACACTACAGAAAATGGATTTAACACTAGGGCACCATGGAGGAAACAGGGTCGGGGGTGGGGGGAGAAGAGAGAATGTAGTTTTGGGGGTGGACATGCCCTTTAATATTCCTACGATTTACCTCCACCGGGTTCAGACAAAACAACAACAAGCAATAGGTCTTTTAAAAAACTTTTTATTTAAATATCAACAGCCTTTTTAGCGGTTTTACAACAAGAAAACCTCTGGATCAGTAGCCAAGGTCATAAAGAAGTTGATGTTTATATAATCATCCTTTTATTTCCTGTCACCATTACAAAAAAAACCAAATTGAATTAGCAACCAATAAGGAGTGTTTACTCAAGGTTGAAGTCAGAGAGAGGCATCTACTCCCATATAGTGTATTTTAATAAAACAGTGTATAATATCTGTAATAAAATGATACATATTTCTTACATTATCACCTTTACCATAGCTGAATGAATCTGTACTGAGCGAAATAGGATAAAAGGTACACTGCATCTCCAGGAATGGAGAGATCTAAATATCCAAACAGATTGGGTTTTTTTTGCTTTTTTTTTTTTAACTATAAAACTAAATTGTATGCAGAGAGGGATTCCTGTCTTAAATCAGTAGTTTAGAAAAGATGTAGTAGCTCTCATCAGTGCTTCTGACAATGTAGAAAGGGTGAAAACATAAATAAGGCTTTCATTTTGGCAAAATATAATACAATGCCTCCCGCTATTTTCTTAGCTGAGTTTATCCATCTGTGACTTTATCCTGCAAAAAAAAAAATATAGAAGCAGTTAGTGATGGGAGCTCAGATGCAGAGCAATTGTGTACATAAGTAAATAGAATCTTTGTAGTCTGTGGCATAATTAGGTGCAGATCAAACCATCCATTCATTATAATAAAGGACAAATAATCGTAAAACATTAAGGCTGATGTCATGGGGTTGGCCGCTAGATCATTTATGAAAAATAACCAAGGGAGACCGGTACTGCTAGTCACAGACATTTGTAGTTCTAACCAGCAGAGGCTCAAATAATATCACAAAGTGTTCAGTCGTACTAGAACCCCCTGATACCATAGAGGAGATGTAGAGACCTAGTAATGTATTAGTTTATTAGTAAAATGTAAAATTGTACATAAACCTCAGAGATACATTACACTCTCCCGGGTTTAAAACCTGCAATCTCTGTGGGAAATTTAAAAAGCTTTAAACTTATTATAGACAATGATATTGTCTGGATATCAATGTATTTATCTGGACTGGAAAATATATTTACAAGCAGAAAAATCCCTCTGTAAACTTTGCTACATGTGTTTGTAAAAAAAGAATATATTCTTTATACTGAAGTGATGTCCAACCTGTAGGTAGTGTCCAATATATAATCGGTGGAGTTTACTCACTAGTTATTGATTTATATGTGACTTTTTCTATATACAGGGGATTGTCACATTATGGAGTTTTATTATCATATAAAAGCTATAACCACATGATAACTTCTTTATTTTTACAGTGGACACATATAAACTAGTGTAATGCTCTGAAATGATGACAGTTGCAGAAGGGAACATTTTATTTATATTTAATACACAAGAGGCTCAAATAATATATCATTTATACAATACTAATAATGGTAGCAGCAGTGGAATATTTTCTTATAAAAATCACGCAGCTATTCCACAAACTCCTTCATTTTAACCTCTGGTACAAACATGGTGTTACTACACTTGGACATTTACTAAGCAATGATTGTCTAAAACCATTAGCACAAATGCAACAAGAATTTCAACTACCTAACCATATGCTGTTCCGAAACCTTCAACTTAAACACGCATTTTTGACTCAGTTCCCCACCTCACACTTAATTAGGGACAATCAAAATTCAGCACAGACATCTATGTCCCAGAAAAAATCTATTTGGGAGTCAGACATGGGCCACCTGGAGGATGATGAATGGGACAAGGCCCTGACAGCTCATAGGGTCACCTCCCTAGAAGCCTTAGACAAACTCACTCAATTATTCACACTCCACAGGGCCTACTTCATGCCTATACGTATTGCCAGATACAAAACTGGATACAACCCTCTCTGCCCTAAGTGTCAAGCAGCACCGGGCACTTTCTATCACCTCATCTGGGCATGACCAGTCCTGCAAGTCTTCTGCAAACAAATTACCAAGTTTCTCCATGACGAAATGGGAGCACCGGTGGGCCTGGATCCTAAAACTTGTATACTGGGGATAACAGAGCACCTGCCTTTGGACAAATTCACCAGGATATTCCTGGCAGATACTCTTTTTACAGCAAAAAAAAAACTTCTGGCACGCACATGGATACAGGCATTGCCCCCCACACTGACTCAATGGAAGCAGGCACTCAACGCAACTCTGGACTTTAAAAGGGTGATATATGAAAACAGGGGATGCCCCTCAAAATTATAAAAAATCTGGGACAGATGGATACAATCATCAACAACATGCAACTCGTGACGGGGTCAAGAGCAATAACCCCCTCACCCCCTTCCTGGATGGCAAAACATCCATATCAAAATTATTTGTGACTGCCCGGATCCCCCCCACTACGAATATACTGTGGCGACACCTGCCCAACTGACACACTAAGCCAACAGAATATGGTAAATACTGTACACAAAATAATATATATATAATCAAGCCAATCCTGATCATGTTGCACCAAACTGTTCATTTGTTTTATTTTGTTTACGACTTGTTTTATGACAATGTTATATTATTAATAAACGTTTCCTACACTGGGAGGGGGAAAAAAATCACGCAGCTATGTCACTGAGTAATTATTACAAGAAAATGTTCAACTGCAGCTCCCATTCTGTTCTGGCCATCCACTGTGCCAACCCCATAATGTTTTTTTTAAAATGTAAAAGTGGTGTTTTAAAAGAGAATTATGGGGTAGCATTGTAATATAAGATATAACTGTCTTTTATATACATGGGGATCAAATGAATGTTCTAATGTTACCTATTATCTGAAAGTGTTCCCTTCCCTTTGTTAGCTGTTGGTTTACTGCTTGAAGACACTGCTGTAATTTAGTCACTGTCTGGGTTAAACTTGGCATTACCTTCTCTTTCTTTTCCTGTTCATCCTATTAATAAAAAGTGGAAAGATGCACAACTTGTCTCTAATTTTGCATTACACATATAGTAAGGTATCACGGTTTAAGCACAAAAGCACAAAGTCTTTAAAGGGAATCTCCTGTAGAGTAGGGCAAGTAGGGTTGATTATTCTTACTTCCCAATATTGTTTTGTTGAGGAGCTACAGCACATTTAGTTTTCCTCTGCCAGGTTAGTGTCCTGGACTTTCCTGTATTACAGATAGCAGTAAAGCCAGAAGGAAGCCTGTCAGAAGCTTTTTGCTCACACTCCTCAAAAAAATGATATTGGGAGGGCCTCATGTATGAGATAGATTCCATAGTCTTTTTTTAAAAATAAAAATGGAACATGGCAGAAGGTGATACTTCCCACATTAAAACATGTTCATTACATGCAGGTAATGTATCTGTATAATGGCTTGCACTTATCCCCTTGTTTGTATACTCTGTATTTTTTTAATGTACAGCGCTGCGTACCCAAGTGGTAAAATAAATAAATAAAATTATAAAGACATACAGGTGCACCAAACAGAATACACTTGAAATAAAAGTATGATATGCCAATTCTAAAAATGGCTGGTGCTAGACCTAGAGATTCATAAAAACCCCTACACACCTCCCCTGTGTTTTTTTCCACTAGTTTATGAGCCTTCGATACAAATAGCAGGACTCACCATCTCCATAGAAATGTTGCTGTTCTCAATGACATTGGTGTCCCCTTTGAGGATTTCCAACTGAATAAGATCCAGGGATTTTTGGGCCTAAAATAAATGGCAGACACAGATTTATGTTGGAAACTGCCAAAAATGCTAACAAATCAACAGACATAGCAAATGAGAATTTTTTTTTCCTTTTTGACTGTTAATAGTTCATGTTTATTATATTCAAATGAATCATTTTATTTTTATTAATTCATGAGATTTGTTGGTGCAGACTTTGAGGATTTCCAACTTGATAGGTATCAACTGGTCTTGCTGTTGGCCCTAGAATGTAGGTTCCCTAAATATGCCACCTCTTGACATTCTGATACATCAGACAAAACATGTAATTCTGACAAACAGTAGAATGTCTTCCCAATTACTTTTTCTACACCTGCGCCCAAATGCTCAGTGTCTGAAAAGACCGCTAACTGATCTATTTACCACGATTGAAGGAACAACCAGGAAGAGATGGTAATGAGTGGTATAGATGTATTAAGTAAGCATGGATATATGGTCATGGACAAAATTGTTGGCACCCCAGAAATTTCTCACAGAAAGTATTGCAGTAACACATGTTTTGCTATACACATGTTTATTCCCTTTGTGCGTATTGGAACAAAACAAAAAAAGGCAGGAAAAAAAGCAGATTGGACATAATGTCACACAAAACTCCAAAAATAGTCTGGACAAAATTATTGGCACCCTTAACTTAATATTTGGTTGCACCCCTTTTGGAAAAAATAAATTCTTTGCATCCTATAACCATCAATAAGCTTCTTACACCTCTCACCCGGAAGTTGGACCACTCTTCCTTTGCAAACTGCTTCAGGTCTCTCTTATTGGAAGGGCGCCTTTTCCCAACAGGAATTATAAGATCTTTCCACATAACAAATCCTTTGGTAGTCCTCAGATTTCATTAAGCCTTGCCCAGTGCCAGAGGATGCAAAACAACCTCAAAACATCATTGAACCTCCACCATATTTCACTGTAGGTACAGTGTTCTTTGCTTTGTAGGCTTTATTCCATTTTTGGTAAACTGTAGAATGATGTGCTTTACCAAAAAAACTATCTTGGTCTCATCTGTCCACAAGACTTTCCCATAAGAATTTTGGATTGAGCAAATACATTTTGGGTGGAATTAGGCAACAGGAAAGGGGGTAATGTCATTGTTGGTGTCTGCTATAAGCTGCCAAATGCTAGCAGAGAGGAGGTGAGTCAACTTCATATGCAGTTGGCAAGGGCTGCAAGTTTGGGGAGTGTGCTCATTATGGGGGACTTCAATTACCCTGACATTGATTGGTGTGGTGGAACTGCCATCACAGAAAAAGGCGATGAGTTCCTGAATTTGCTGCAGGATAATTTTCTCTCACAGGTGGTTGAGGTTCCTACTAGAAAAGGAGCTCTGTTGGATCTGGTAATATCTAACATCGTAGAGCGCATTATAGATATAAAGTAACTGGAGGCTTAGGGAATAGTGACCATGAAATAGTGGCATTTGGACTTTGTTATCGAAAGGAAAAGTGCGCTGGGTTAACAAAGACATTTAATTTCAGGAAAGCAAATTTTCCCAGGTTAAAAGCAGCTCTTCAGAATGTCAACTGGGATAATGTATTATCAGGTAAAGGTACTGAACAGAAGTGGACTGTGTTCAAGGGGATTTTAAGCCAGTTCACATCTAAATTTATACCCTTGGGAAATAAATGTAAAAAAAATAAATCCGCGCCCATGTGGCTGAATTCAGATGTAAAGAGGCAAATGGTAAGGAAGAATAAGGCATTTAAAACCTTTAAGGCAGAGGGAACGGAAAGGGCCTTTAGGGAGTATAAAAACTTTAACAAGGAGTGTAAGAAAGCAATCAAACTAGCTAAAATTAATAATGAAGTTAGGATAGCTGAACAAAGCATCACTAAGCCTAAACATTTTTTTAAGTATATTAATAGTAAGAAGATGAGGACTGAGAATGTGGCACCATTAATTATTGGGGATAAGTTAGTTACGGAGGATGGCGATAAAGCAAATGTCTTGAATAATTTTTTTTCCTCTGTATACACTATAGAAGATCCAAGTACAGATATCATAGAGTATAGTAGCAATAAAGGTATACAAGATTCAAGTTCACTTTGGTTAACCGAGGATATGGTACAGAAAGAACTAAATAAGGTTAATATTAATAAATCTCCTGGACCGGATAAAATACATCCTCGGGTACTTAAGGAGCTAAGTTCAGTTTTATCTAGGCCATTGTTTCTTATTTTTGCTGATTCCCTCATGTCCGGTGGTGTGCCTCTGGATTGGAAAAAGGCTGATGTTATTCCAATATTCAAAAAGGGTAGTCGTTCACAGCCGGGTAATTACAGGCCTGTAAGTTTAACTTCAGTGGTGGGGAAGATCCTGGAAAGTTTTATAAGGGAACATGTTCTAGAGTATGTTTCAAGGACTGACATTATAAGTAGTAACCAGCATGGATTTAGGAGGAATAGATCTTGTCAAACTAACTTGCTTGGCTTTTATGAGGAAGTAAGTAGAAATTTAGACTCTGGTATAGCAGTAGATGTAGTTTACTTGGATTTTGCAAAGGCTTTTGATACAGTCCCCCATAGGCGACTAATGAATAAGCTAAGGTCTGTTGGTCTGGGGAGTCACATTTGTACATGGATAGAAAATTGGTTAAAGAATAGGATGCAGAGAGTAGTTGTTAATGGGGCTTCATCATTATGGACTAAAGTGCTAAGTGGGGTGCCACAGGGTTCTGTGTTGGGGCCGCTTCTATTTAATCTATTTATTAATGATTTGGAAGTGGGTATTGTCAGCAAGGTTTCTGTGTTTGCTGACGACACAAAACTTTGTCGACCATTAAAAACTGCAGAGGATGTGCAATCGTTGCAAGGGGATCTAGATAGATTATCACATTGGGCTGCTAAGTGGCAGATGAAATTCAATGTTGATAAATGTAAGGTGATGCATTTTGGACTTAAAAATACTTGTGCTACTTATACTATAAATGTCTCTGTGTTAAGTGAATCCCTGTTGGAAAGGGATCTTGGAGTTTTGGTGGATAACAAACTTAAAGGTAGCAAGCAGTGCCAGGCGGCAACAGCCAGATCCAGCATGGTATTGTCTTGTATAAAGCGAGGTATGGATTCAAGGGAGGAAAATGTAATTCTCCCTCTTTACAAAGCATTGGTAAGGCCTCATTTGGAATATGCAGTGCAATTTTGGAATCCTGTGTACAAAAAGGACATCTTTGAAATGGAAAGGGTTCAGAGAAGGGCAACTAAATTAATAAGGGGATTGGGGGAGCTTGAATATGAAGAGAGACTGGAAAAGTTACAATTATGTACGCTGGAGAAAAGGCGCTTGCGTGGGGATATGATTACTGTGTATAAATACATTAACAGGCCATACAATAAACTATCTGGGGCATTGTTCACCAATAGAACATGTCAAAGGACACGAGGACATCCCTTAAGACTTGAAGAAAAAAAGGTTTAGGCTTCAAGCTCGGAAAGGGTTTTTCACTGTGAGAACCGTAAAGCTATGGAACTGTCTTCCAGTGGACGTTGTTATGACAGGTTCATTGGTCAGTTTCAAAAAAAAGTTGGATGAGTTTCTGCAAACAAGGAATGTTGCAAGTTACTGGTATTGATACATAAAGTAGAGTTGATCCAGGGAAATTTCCGATTGCCACTTGGAGTCAGGAAGGATTTTTTTCCCCTTCATAAATTTGGTGGTTTTTTTTGCCTTCCTCTGGATCAACAGTTAGGCAGGAAATGAGGATATTGCTAGATGGGTTGGACTGGATGGACGTATGTCTTTATTCAACCTCAAATACTATACTATTTTGGCAAAGTGGACGTCTCTCCTTTTTATCTGCTTTCAGGTGTGATTTTCATATTGCCCACACCTATTACTTGCCCCAGGTTAGTTTAAAGAAGCATCACATGCTTGAAACAATCTTATTTATCCACAATTTTGAAAGGGTGCCAATAATTTTGTCCAGCCCATTTTTGAAATTTTGTATGACATTATGTCCAATTTGCTGTTTTTTCTCCCTTTTTCTGTTTTGTTCTAATACACACAAAGGGAATAAACGTGTATAGCGAAACATGTGTTACTGCAATACTTTTCTGTGATAAACACTTGATTCTCTGTAAAATTTCTGGGGTGCCAACAATTTAGTTTATGAATGTGGCACTGAGGAGCCACTCACGCGATTGATGATTTCCTGGAATAGTAGGAAGCAGTATTGACTTCAGTAGTATTATTGAGGATGTATTAAGAGAACTGAGGCAAGTGAGCTAAGATAGGGGGGAAGAGAGAAAATGAGAGGAGAGGGGGGAGAGAGAGAGGAGGAGGGGGGAGAGAGAAAGGGGGAGGGGAGAGAGGAGGGAGAGAGAGAGAGAGAGAGAAGGGAAAGAAATCTCTAATAGGGATCACAGATGTAGAAAAAGCCCTTAGAAATTCAATAACTCTCTTCATGCACTTGCATAACAATTATGTATCTAGGATAGCTGTTTTACCATTAGCATACCTTAGCACAAGAGAAGGTCTCACTGCAATACTGTCAGAAATTAATACCAGAAATACAACAGCAAAATAAGTCTGATAGGAAATATTTTTAACAGTTATTTTGTTGTCCATCCTCCATATTTTCAACCATTATTATTACTATGGAAAGAGAAGAACGCAGGCAGCCTTCCAGAACCCAAATAGGTTGGGCTTAATGATAGAATGGAAAACAAACCTGCAGGAGGAAAAACAATGTCTTGCGTCATTACCTGAAACCAAACACTATATACCAACAGCGCCCCCTACCTCGTGCAAATCACTTGCTACTTTCTGTCGCTCGCTTTGTTCACCTTCTAGGTTCTGCAACGTTTGATTCAGTTGAGACTTTAGCTAAACAAAAAGAAAAGCAATATAAAGGATAGTTTAATGTGTAGATACTAATGAAAAAAACCCTAAAGCTGAAAAATAAATGACTTATAATAAACATGGTTATCAGTAAAGATTCTTACTTCCTTTTCTCCGTATAACCAAAACCCTACATTCTATTTATTTCGTAAAGATTCACACTGATTGCAACACCCAAGGTCCAGACCATTCATTTCTGTTTACTGAAATTCATAGGACCAGTTATGAAATAGAGTAGCAGATAAGGGACAGCGTAAAAGTCAAGTTTACATTCCTTTAGCGAAATGTTCATGTTTACCTGAATATGTTTATGTATATATGTAGTACAGGGCATAATCCTGACGTTTGGTATCTTCATACTGCCAACCCAAAAAAGGGATACAAGGCTGTCTGTCCCAGAAAGTTTGGAGTTGGAAGGAAAAGTGCCATGGTGAAAGGGATAATCTACAATCCCAGCTGCACACCCAGGTTTTTAAACAAAATACATTTACATTAATTATGTGTAATAGTAACAAAGCTCTTCTGTCTTATACATCTTCTCACTAGTTGTACCCATTCCCTATGAATATCAGGGAAAGCCCAAACAGCAGTTTAGAAAGCACAGCACAATGTGCAGCTTGTGTACAGTCACCGAAACTCTGCAGTTGTCTCGCCCCATGAAAAACAATATACTGTATTCTTTAAGTCCCTTATGTAAAGCTTCATTTGTCATTTCTTAGCACTGAACTGCGTTTTTAGTCACAGCCTATGATTAACAGGGAACTAAATGAGTGGCAGGAGGTTAAAAGTAGGTTTTATTGCTTCCTAAAGGGCAAACTGTTGTGTCAACAAAAAACTTATTTTTAGCCTTGACTTTTCCTCATGCAGTTTAAAAGTGAGGTTGGCTGTAAATTTAATTTATAGTTTGTCAGATTCATTTTTAGTTTACAAACTAAATTTACCCACATATACTGGGATATATTTCAGTAAACATTACACAGAAGGAATGTTATGTGGCCTGGACAAATAACACATCACCTTGGTAGTGGGATACAACTAAGACCACAAATCACAACAAGTAATCAAAGGGTCAGCTAAGGGCATCATAGGGATTTGGTTTACATGAAGTAACTGTCAGCAGAAAGTGTTATTGGGGACAAACTGTTCTACTAGTGTGAAATGGCAGTAACAGGTAGCAATGCTCAAAGGGCCACATCAAAACAGATGGGTCAACTATACTGAGCTACATCCAGTCTGAGTTTATCTAGGTAGCCCTAATATAAAACAAGATATCCAACATCGGATTAAGGCTGGATCACACCAGCAATTTTTCAGTTGGCTGGGACAAATCACTGTTTGTCGTGGTTAAAGTAGCCGCTGCTGCCAGTTGCCGCAATCAATTGTGCGGTAAATACATGGTAATATTAGTCTGTCTGGTCACCCAATCTAACCCAACTTTCCTCACTGCCACAGACCAATCATTCCCTCTCCAGTCATGTTTGTTAGTTATGCACAGCTTTCACAATCCCAGATTGTACGCATTGGTAAAGCCATTCCATTCAACAATCCAACAATTCCACAACATTACTTACATTGATCAACCATAGGAAACAAGTCACTTAATTGTCATAAAGAGGGGTTACCCACTTTTTATATAATCCTTTTTACACTAAAACGAACATGCCTTGAAGCAACAAGCCTCCTGCTTACGTTACCTAGGGCTTTTTATATTACAATGGAATCGGTCATCAGCTTAAGAGCAATAAAAGCCCCCAACACAAATGTCCTTTGAAAAAGTGCAAACGGACTATCCAAAAAGTTTTATTCACCCATTTGTGAAAAACCTCTAAGACAATGTTTCAGGTGGACTTCCACCCTTTATCAAGCCACCCGAAATGGTTCCCAAGAGGTTTTTCACAAATGGGTGAAAAAAAGGTTTTGCAAGTTTACAAAAGTTTGGAGAGTCTGCTTGCGGGGAAGTGTCTCCTGCAAGATTTACTGAAGAACAGGGCATTTACCTCCTGTTCTTCAGTAAAGCAGTTAAAGAAACTTAAAATTACGATGGTTATACCCTTTAAGCTGGGTACACACCAAACAATAATTTGGCCCAAATAACTGTATGGTTTCTTGCGGCCGACCGCCAACCGTTTGTTCATCCAAATCATATGTTATGAAAAACCACGGACGATCATGCGGTCCTCCATGGACCGCACACTCAGCCATGGCTGCTTTTGCTGCGACTGACAGTTCTCCCTCCTGGCCAACTGGTTGGAAGCTTCAAATGGTCGGTCAGGAGGAAGGATTGGAACATGTGTACCCAGCTTTAGAGAAATCAGTATTCGCACAAACCATTTCACAATAAAGAGCAGAAAGACTGGTACACACTAAAGGTACATTAGCAGAGATAATTAAAACATTACAGATTTTGGGGGTTTTTTCTTCAAAAAACACACACATAGACAAACTTAGATGCTAGTGCCTTATTTAGGGAAATGATAATGCAAGTTAATTAAGAAGATATACATTTCAAGTAGGAAAGATCCTGTTGCTTAATACTGCAGAGAACATAAGGGAAGAAGCCACCAGAGTGAAAGAGTTGCCACCGAGCCCCAGAGATAACAGAGAGTAGGAACTTGCATCTCCGGGTACACATCTTACCAAAGATAGCTCTTCATTCTGCCTTATTGCTTCTGAATATGAATCATCAAGCTTTCTCTGCAATTCAGTCAATAGATCTTTGAGCTGAAATGAAGTTCAGAGTTTAAACTGCTGTCCTCTAAGGAACCTCTTTAGGTATTTGTAAAATGAACAGAAAAGGTGGAGTCTCCTGGGCTTGAATTTGAAGAAATCCCATTGTGAATACTCAACGGCATAACAAATGACAGCAACATACAACTGATGGTGGTAAAAGGCCCAAGAACTCTCAAGGTATTGTGCCAGAATACCTTGCACCACACACACAGTTGAAATAGGAGTGAAACACTTAAATGAATGTCATGTACATTGACATGATATTGAGAATTGGAGGGTGCCTCACCTAACCATCAATCCAATACCCTGCTGTCTGTATACGATTACTGCCTGTAAAAATCTAAACAAAAACACGGCAAAGGTACTAAAATACTGTTCTAAGGATACAGTTCCCAGTCCCCTTTACATTTCTAATACAGCGAGGGGCTCTTTTTATTTAGTCCATTCACAAGAGATCACACAAATAGGCTTATAATCTTTAGGGGACAAATGATCACTCGGTTCAATTGCACCATACAGCATATTTAATTAAATGTTAGTAATATTATGTGACAACATTTCTGGTTTGGTTTCCTTATTAAAAATTAATTTTGAATTATACTTAGCCATACGTTTTTTTTCCACTGTACTAGAAATAAAATACCAGCAACTTGCTTTAATATCTTCTTGCTTTGCCTTTTATATATCGTATATGTTTATGTGTCATATTAAGAGGACGATGACATGTGGTACCAACTTACTTCTCGGACTTCAGAAACATACGTGGCTCTTTCACTTTCTGCTCTCTCCAGCTCTGTTTCCAAATGATCCCTCTCTTTCTGCAACTGAAAAGACAAAAAGTCAAAAGCCGCAATGAAATTAGAAAAACTGCAAGTCCAGAGAAATTAGCCATTAAAGGCTCCAGGTCTAGTAAATAGTAACACTAAAATACAAGTCAATTTTATCTTGGATGGGAGGCTGAATCCTTTCCAGTGCACTTCATGTGCAAACCTTTCCAGTGACAAAAATATATGAATATTTCTGTAGCAAACAACATCCCTCCCACCTTACCTGTAACCCAACACATTTACACAGATCCTAACTTGCTTTACTGGACCATCACTACTTGCTTCTTACTGCAGCCTGATACTTTTATCATGATGACAATACATACAGCACCAAGAAATCAGCAATCAGTACCAAGAAATATGGTCATGAGGTCATGAAAGCACTGGATTACAAAGAATGTTTAAAAGAGAACTATCGTGTTTATAAAGATTTTTGAAAAACAGTTAAACTGAAAAGTACTTGGGACAGTGATGTAGGACTGGTAATTCCTACCACCCAATATTGCTTCTGTAAGGAGAACCAGCTCAAAGGAAACTGATTCTGCCAGTCTTTCTCCTGGCTTCAGCACTATCTTTAATACAGGATTAGTTCAGGACTAACCTGGCAAGTGAAAACTGTAAAAGCTATAGTTCCTTAATGAAACAATATTGTGAGACAGGAATAATCAATCTGACCTCCCTGACCCAGGTACTTTCCATTTCTAATTAGTTATTGAGTATTTTTAGAGTATAGTTATCCATTAAATCCTTTGTGATTCTATATAAGTAGTAACGTTAAAAAGGTGGAAAACACCCCCTAAAGTGAATTCATTTATTCCAACAGTAACCTTAAGCAAATGAGACATCATGGATAATGCAGGATTGGGACATTGCACTCTATTCCCAGCTGGGTTACAACCAAACATCAATAAAATGTGGGGAATATTTTGCCACGCCAGCAATACAAATACAAGTAAGTGTTTAACGGTCACTTGTTTATTTCATATATATTATAGATTTGCATATACTGTTACAATATGTAGAGGGGTATGTTTATATTCCCAATAAACTGCCTAATGCAGCAGCAACCCCGTGCCATGTATTTATTTTCATGGTACATATGGTTTCATTTTCATTCAAAAACCTTTCCCAAATTAAGATTTATTTCCTTTGATTAAACAGTTTTATACAAGTACCACTTATTTTATACCAAAGATCATAGGAGAACCAGTTAAAACTTGTTTAACAGATCAGTGGGAAATATCATTGTCTTATACAATAGCTTTTATCTCATTAAAAAAGATTTGAGTGATGTTACTAAACAGACCAATTAGATGCAATGTAGCAAAAAACTATCGTTAGGCCCTGAAATGTGCCTATGCATATAACTATTATGAAGTTATTGGCTGCTCCTATCCGTACTTGTGTAGGTGAGGAGGCCTTGGTGTATATACCCCAGACCTGTCGCTTAGACCGTTCCCTTCTGTGGTGAATGACTTCCCTCTAGTCAAAATGCAAGGCCAAAATGCATAGGTGAAAATGGACTCCCCCCTTCCTCATGGCAGTCCAGGGGTTGGGTTGCACCAGACCCTTCGCCTGGTCCGTACATACCGACCATACCGTCCCTTTATCGCTAGTACGTGTAATGCATTTCCGAGCACTCCCGAGGCCGAAGAACTTTCACCATTGGTAATGCATTTCCGAGCACTCCCGAGGCCGAAGAACTTTCACCATTGGTGGCAGTCGTCTCTCTTTAAATAAAGTATAGGAAGTCGTCTGCGGCTGAGGGAAATCTGCAATCCCGAGCGTTCTCCCAATGTTTTATATTGGGGAATGCTCGGAATGGTGTGAAGTGGGATCTATAGAAAAGGACAGCATTGTGCACTAATGACGGTTTGAGATTTTTATTGCAGGAGGTGGAGTTAAAGATAAACTGTTGGCTGTTATATTTTGTGTCTGTTTGGTAACATGGATTCCTGTAGATAGAAGGTAAGACCCTACTCCTTTCAAATAAACAGGTCACTCAGTAATCCCATAAATCAGATGACTTTTAAGAACAACAGTTAAAAACATCCCCACGTCGACACGTTTCAAGTGTACCCCACGCTCTTAATCATAAGTCATCTGTTTGATGGGAATTACCAAGTGACCTGTTTATTTGAAAGGAGTGCAGGTTTGACCTTCTATTTACAGCAATCCATGTTACCAAACAGACACAAAATATAACAGCCAACAGTTTATCTTTAACTCCACCTCCTGCAATAAAAATCTCAAACCGTCATTAGTGCACAATTCTGTCCTTTTCTATAGATCCCACTTCACACCATTCCGAACATTCCCGAATATAAAACATTGGGAGAACGCTCGGGATTGCAGATTTCCCTCAGCCGCAGACGACTTCCTATACTTTATTTAAAGAGAGACGACTGCGACCAAAGGTGAAAGTTCTTCGGCCTCGAGAGTGCTCGGAAATGCACTACACGTACTAGCGATAAAGGGACGGTATGGTCCCTTTATCGTTAGTGTGTGTACCCAACTTAGCATTAGTTTTATAATGTTTCCGCAAAGTTATCAGTTAGAGTGCATGACTCTGATCTAAGAGGAAGATCATTTTCATTCAGTGGCTTTGGTAGACCAGTCTCCAGAAAGCAAAACTAAGTATATCAACGTGTGTAATAGACAGTAAAACGAAAGTAATAACACTCCAATATATATGTTTATTTTTACTTACAATTTCTGTTTCCTTGTCTTTTTTTCGCAGCTTCTCTAATTCCTGTTCCAATGTTCGAATGGTACAATGTCCCTAGATTTGGAATGCACCAAACATTAACAGATGGTAAAACCCATCTCAAATTATCCCCTTCCTACCCTAGATACTTTTCTTTTTTAATTTAGAAAATTAATATAGTTGTCCTTTAAGATATTTGACGCAAGCCTAAAAGCCCCTGAAATGTTCTTGGACAAAAGGCCTCATAACAGCATTAAGCTCTAGGAAAATATTTAGCAGTGATCATTACATTACCTAAATATTATGTGAAGAAAGTTCTGTGATACTGGCACAGCCTATAAAAACAATAGTGGATGTCGTATTGAAGCAATAAAACTCTATGTGGTCCTACTTTATACTCTTTGTTTTCACTCATCATCAACTGACTCCTTTTAGCCCTTGCAAAGCCTCCCTGCTGCCCATATCCATATACAGGAAGCTGAAGGAAAAATCAATGTAAAAAAAATGTTATTCTTGTAGTTCATATGTGTGAAGGATAGGAATAAAGCAACTTCGGCTTCCTACTATTTAACTGGACATCCATTCCTTGTTCTGAATCAATAGCATTGATTTTACCGTACATGTGAAGAGAAGATTTGGTTACGATATAAAGGATGCTATAAATGTGGCCGTAAGAGATGTGCTTTGTGTCCATATTTGAAAGTGTCAAGGCTTTGTAAGCACCTCAACCGGACATCAATACAATATGACTTTGACAACATACGTAGTATATCTGGCAACGTGCAATATTTGTGATAAGCAATATAAAGAGATGACGCTAACATCTGCCTATAAAAGGATCATAAAGCCCATCAATTCTATTAGGAGAGGAGACCCACAGACTGCGGTTTCGGCCCATATGATAGATTACCTTAGTGGACAAAATAAGTGCAGTTTTCAAATTAATCGATAGGGTAACCTTAGGTAAGAGAGGAGGAGAACTCCATAAAATACATTTGCGTAGAGAGGCTCTATGGATACATAAATTGAGAACCCTGGAACCTTTAGGGATGAACTCAGAATTTGAGTTGGATTGCTTTTTGGACTAGATTTAATTGGATAAATGTTGGGGCTCTGGTTTCTTTCTTTTTTTATGGGTATTTATATATTTATATTTATGTAAGTATTGGTGTATTGATGTATTTAGATATTTATATTCTTGTATTTATATGTTTACATACTTATATATTCATACACTCAAGCTTTGTTTTGCCATCATGTATTAATGCATTCATTTATATATTTATGAATTTAGATGTTTACTATTACTGTTGTTTCACTATGCTCTGTGCTACTGTTCTGTTTCCCCCTTGCATGTACTTTCCATCTATGTGAGGGGGCTCTTTAAGTCATTATTATGACAATGAGAATTACGTCTCTTAAGAAGGTAAAAAGTTACTAAGGTGAAAAAGGTTAAAGGTTAGGACCCAGCAGAATAAAGCAAACCTTGAAGTGGTTGCTTGTGAAGGTTCTCATTCATCCAGGTCATGGTATATCTGTTGTATTCAATTAGATCAACTGGACTTGAATTGTAGTTCTTGAAGACGTTTCGCTAGTCATCCGACTGGCTTTCTCAATTCAGAATGAATTGTACAAGAATCTGTGGCAATTATGTACCTGGAAAATCCCAATTAGCATATCACAGCCAGGTGTTAAGGGTGTGATTAGATAGTGGCTAAGAGGTGGTATAGGAACCCAGAGTAAGGTGTTTTAAAACAGCATTGTACATGGCAGACAGTTGGTGTCGAACCCCCCCACCTCTATTTAGGCTTGGTTTCTTTATTTTCACATAAATGGCCTCCTTAACACCTCTCTTGAACCAGTCAACATACTGGCGAAGGAACGTGACTGGTTCAAGAGAGGTGTTAAGGAGGCCATTATGTGAAAATAAAGAACCAAGCCTAAATAGAGGTGGGGGGGTTCGACACCACTGTCTGCCATGTACAATGCTGTTTAACACTTACTCTGGGCGTTCCTATAAACATCTTAGCCACTCTATCAATCACACCCTAACACCTGGCTGTGATATGCTAATTGGGATTTCCAGGGTACATAAATGCCACAGCTGTGTACAAGTCATTCTGAATTGAGAAAGCCAGTCGGATGACTAGCGAAACGTCTTCAAGAACTTACAATTCAAGTCCAGTTGATCTAATTGAATACAACAGATATACTTGAAGTGGTTGCTAGGCTTAAAATAATTTGGCCAAGTTATTGAAATTAATTGCAAATTGAATGTGTATACTATCCCATTTCTATATATATATTGCTTGTTGCAATGGGGTTTGACCAAGCCTCTGGGAAATGTGTACTCCACCCACAGTGGGTCATGTGTTCAAGTACTTAGAGCTGGAGAGTCAGTCCCAAAAAAGCAAGTGAAAGAGCATCAGGGACTTATCATCTCATAAAAGGCAGGTACTGATATAAAGACAAAGATTGAGAATTACGTTAAGACCCAGCAGAATAAAGCAAACCTTGAAGTGGTTGCTAGGCTAAAATAATTTGTTATTGAACTAATTGCTTTAATTTATCCAGAGAGAAGGGCAGGCTTTTTAAGTCTCAATACAATAGTACAGTAAAATGTAAGCAAATTAATTAGATGTGCACTAGGCTTCTATTTTTTGTATTTTTTTGTGAGCTATCATTATGACTATTAAGGGTTTTGTTTCCCTATTAATGATTTAAAGTGGTGTTATTTTAAAGGAACACTAAACCCCAAAAAAGAACTCTGTGCCATCCGTTTCTATTATTACAGGGAGGTGAGAACGCTTATTCTCACTCCCTGTGAATAATAGGACGCTCGGAGACCTGGAACTTACCTTACCGCCGTTCCACTCGCAGCCGCTCCTTCACTGCAGACGCTTTGTCCCGACCACCGCCCTATCTTTTGTATTGGCGCGCATGCGCCTAAGATAGGGCGCGTGGTCGGGACAAAGCGGCTGTCAGTGAAGGAGCGGCTGCGAGTGGAACGGCGGGTAAGGTAAGTTCCAGGTCTCCCGAGCGTCCTATTATTCACAGGGAGGTGAGAATAAGCGTTCTCACCTCCCTGTGAATAATAGAAACGAATGGCACATAGTTCTTTTTAGGGGTTTAGGGGAGATTACAGTTCCTTTAAGGCATATCCTAAAGAGCTATATCTTTGATGTGTGGCACGGAAGTGTTACATTTTGTAATGTTGCATTTCAAAATGTTACATCATAATATGTAACATGTTACTTTGACAAAGCTACAATTGCTGGCTTGCTCTTATTTTATGCCTTATATAATTGTACGTGTTTTTATGGTGTTCTCAATTGGATTGTTTTAATATTGTATTGTTTTTGGTTGTTATGGTTTAGGGCAGGGGTGCCCAACCCAGCCGATGCTGGGGGCCGCACTAGTGGCACTGAACACTGTGAGCGAGCAGTGGGAAGTAGCGCTGCCCCAGGCCTGCCCGGTTACACCCCTGGAACGCCCCAGGCCCCCAGGTTTAGGGGTTAAATGTACTATGTATTTTATACACATGGTTAGGACAGTTTACCTTTAAAAATGCATACCCTAGAGGAGGGTTTTCCATTGGTCTCTGATGAAGCAGATGTAGTCTGTGAAACGTGTCAGACCTTGCACTTGGTCACTCACTGTATGAACTATATTATATACTAATAAAGTTGAAGTCAATTTCGGAGTGGAGCCATACACGGATATTGTGCTTTACTTCCATAATCCCATTGCAGATTTTGCATTGTCTCGAAAATGTTAATATTTCCTGTTTTTAGTTTGTGTTGGACAACAGCAGAATGTTTTATGGGCATAATGAGGGGCATGACCTAACATCACTGGAACAGACTGTATTCCAGTGTGAATTTAATAGGCTACTTGGTGGTCACAACATCTAGATTTACACTGTATATTAGGTAGCGCTGTACTCCCTGATACACATGCATACATGATAAAATCACAGAAGTTAAATTAACTGCATAAAAGAGAAAGCTATACAAAGGACTATAAGAAAATTGGAACATACAGAGCTACACACCTTATTCACTTCCTGCTGAGATTCCTCTACCTTTAGCTTCCATCTCCCTTCCTCTTCCTCCACGCTGCGCTGAAGTCTCTGCAGTATTCCCTCCTGCAATGACAGGTGGTGTAAGTCTGATAATCGGGCAATGCAAATCTACAAGCACTGGGTTTGGGGAAGGGGGCACATTTTTACCGTTTCAGCCAGCACAGACTTATACTTTTCACACTCCAGCTGCAGCATTGTATGGATTTCTTCCCCTTCCTTCATCTTTTGCTCCATTGCCTGAATAGAAATTGCAGAATGAATATTCATTAAGAGTAAGATTTATTATTAATAGGACTTCACCCTTTTTATTAATCTCTTAGTGTAAACGATTTTCCAGAAAGAAATAAAACCAGAACGGCAGATTTGCCCATCTTCTTAAAGGGTATCTGCACCCTGTAGTGTAGGGTTTTAACTTAAAAAAGTGCACTGAAGCAGTGCACTCGGCCTCTGCCTCTACTGCTAATTCTGGGAACAGTGTAGGAATAGGGGCCAGACTGGCAGCCACATCTGTGATTGGCAGAGAGTCAGGCAATCACAGACAAGGCTGCTGGCTATTGAAAGAGCTGAGGGAACAAAGTCTGTGGATAAGTCTGTTTCTGTTCACTGCTTAAAGTTATAACCATAGTGTTTAGGGTTGGGGTCCCGTACACTACAGAAAAGATTATTTTTTTAAAAAAAAATGTACTGCAGAGCTGAGGGATCCGGAGGGAGGGAGGAGATCTCCTCTGGGCATGTCAGAGTCCTCCAGGAGGACAGGAAAGGGGCAGATAGCGGATTACAAACAGAGTGGCTCCTACTCTTCAGTTTCCTGGACTTTCAGCAAGCACAGCAGGACAACCATAAGGAGCAAAGGAAAAAAGTAAGGATTTTATTTTACACAGTTTTGGGGTAGATATGGGGTAGACATGCCCATTAAGCTGACAATACAGAATACAATTAATAAAAATTACATGAATTAAATAACCATCCTCTGTCCCAACTAAACTATGACTGTGAAGCTACCTTTGCCTTTAAGACCTGAACATGTATTAAATTTACTTAATGTGCTGGTTAGCAATTCCATTAGAAGCATGATACAGGCTGCATTGGTTTCAGTGTAGTCATACAGTATGTATTTAATGCAATGACACTTATCACTGCAGCATGTAGATGTGTTTGGGTCTTAAAGGCAAAGGTGGCAACCCTTCTATTATTGGAGAAAACATCAATAATACTGCAGTATTCTGGAACCCTCCTTCCCACAGAGTACTAATTATCCTTGTTAAGATGAAAATTATGGGCAAGTGGCCAATAGGAAGAGATAAAGGGAGCTTGAGAACTCACTAAATCTGGGTACACACAGTAATGATAAAAGGGTGATCTGATGGAATCAGTCTTACATACATTAAATGCATCCATGCTCATTTACATTTTAGCTTGAGTTCTCCTTTAAACAAATCGGTCACTGGCACCTTTAAAAAAGCAGGTCTATGGTGAAGTCCATAAAAGAATAATAAACAAATGTCAGAAGAGATATGTCCAACGCTTGGGTATAATTTAGGGAAGCTCACCTTCACATTCTCTGCTCCGGTACTGTTGTTCAAGCAATTTCTTGCGCCCTTCTCAAATTCTTTTACCCATTCTCCATGGCTCTAAAAGAAAGTGCACCAGGTATAGCATTCTTATACTATAATATTCATACTGTATAATGCAAAATCTACTATGTCGTTGAATTGTTTCCTGTCCATCTTCCAATTGGTTCCTGTCCACAGTAAAGTAAATCAGACAGTGTAATGTAAACTAAAATCTTTAAACAAAATATATTGTATTTTGTATAAATAAATACAGAGAGAAGGAATATTCAGTGTGCCCAACAAGCAATGTTTAAATAGAAAACAATGTTTTCTGATAGTAACCAAACATCAACATCTGATAATTAATTATAAATTCCCTGTATCTATTTATTTATCTGACATGTTTTAGAATTAGATTCAATTGCATGGTACTATACTGCCAGCAGGATTTAATGAAGGGGAGATACTGCTATTTTCTCCTAAATTATGCATAGCTACAAGTAAAAGGATTTATTGTATTGAACACACAAGCTAAATACATAATGTCTGAAAAAACAAATTAATGTATCACTTGTCTTTAGTAAGTAAAGATCACTAATACCTTTTTATTCTAGAAAATATTAGTGTCCCCCCCTCCCTTGGATCTGACACTGACCTTAGACATGCCCAGTGTGATTTACCAAAGAAGAAACTAAGGATTTCTCCAATTATATTATTATTTTTATTGTGGATTTATATAACGCCAACATCTTCCGTAGCACTTTACAATTACATGTATACATTCGCATCAGGCCCTGCCCAGAAGAGCTTACAATCTAAGCACATATGACACATACAACCTATCAGTATGTCTTTATGATTGTGGAGGAAACCAGAGTGACCGGAGGAAACCCACGCAAGCACAGGGAGAACATACAAACTCCTTGCAGTTTGTATTTCCGTGCTAAATAGTAGGGGGCAAAAGTTAGTGAAGCGCTTTTACTATACAGCATTTCATTAACTTTAGGAATACACAGCAGTTCAGTCAGAGGGAAATGGTATATAAGATGGAGATCACCATTAATTAAGAGAGCCATTCTGTAGTGGTTTGGTTTCAACACAAGAATTTATAGTTTGTACTTCTCAAATGCTCAGGGCCCTGCAGAGTTACTGGTAAGTGGGTGGTTGTATTAGCTGTGTAAGCCTAATTTTCATTACTTACCAAACCTGCTGAAACAGATACATTTGGGAAAATCTTCTGTAGGATCTGCCTTGCCTCGGTCTCAGCTGTTTGAACAAGTTGCTGCTGTTCCTAGGAGAGATTGCAGTCCACCATTAATAAGTCTCCTAAATGCGTCTGATATTGATTATGAGACACACAAAAACACAAATGGTACAAAACACACCTATCATACTCACTAACATTAAAACACTGATTTGCATGCACATCTAAACTACACATGAAATAATAAGTAAACAGATTTGAAAATTGGTACACACAAGACAATATTTTAACCCAATCAACTGCCAGGTAGGAAAGGAATTTACCTTCCCACCAATCAAAAAAAAAATTACTTAAATACTGTTTTGCCATTTCAACAGCATTAACTAAATAAAGGCAAACTGCAAATTGGTTGCTACAGTTTACAGGTCAAAGGGAAAGCTTTGTCTATTTAGTTCATCTTAAATACATTTATAGTTGTATTTTAGAAAACTCAAAATGGTCTCTAATGTTTTTCTTTTTAATTTTATGTTCTACAACTCTCCAGTTTGTAGTTTTCAGCAGTTAAATTGTTGCTAGGAGCAACTAGTGACTAGAGATAGCCGAACTTTCAAAAGTCTGGTCCGTTTTCGAACTTCTATAAAAGTTTGAAAGTTCGAATGTCCGAATGTCCGGACCCATTAAAGTCAATGGGGAGGGGGGGGTAAATAGTTCGGAAAATTGCAGTGTAAAGTTACCTTATAGGCCCCTGGGAGATGGTCTGGGGAACACGTCCGTGCATGGAGAACAGCATAAAAACCAGACGTAGCGCACATGCGCGCTAATTTCGGTTTCCGCGTGACACTTTCGGTAATCCTCGAGGATTTCCGAACGCTCGGTAAAGCACGAACGGCCGCTTCCGAAAATCCCAGAACGGCCGGAGATTCCCGAACGGCTGGATATTCAGGGGTCTCGCAGCTCGAACCTGGGGCCCCCTCCTGGGTCCTTACAAGGACCTTTGTGGCCATGAAAAGGGCCCTTTGGGGCTTACAGGGCCCGCAGCTCGAACCAGGACCCCCCTCCCCGGCCATATCAGGGCCCTTGCAGAACTTACAAGTGCCCTTGTGGCCCTGAGAAAGGCCCTTTGGGGCTTAACAGGTCCCTCAGCTCAAACCGGGACACCCCTCCCCATCAGGGCCCTTGCGGCCCTGACAAAGGCCCTGTGGGGCTTAAGGGTTCCCGCAGGTCGAACCAGGACCCTCTGAGGCTCTTAAAAGAGCCCTCGGGTGGCGTCTTCTGTCTTCCATCCAGTGACACCAGCTCCGTTGAGGCCACCGACCCCGAGAAGTACCCCTGCGGCCGCCAGGTGTACCTCCGGCGCCGGTGGCCTTAATGACCTAATCCTGCATTTATAATAGGGATCTACAAGACCAATGTTTACACACACAAAAAAAATGTGATGCTTGTTTGCCATACACGGCTTATTGGCTGCACCTTACACCAGTGATCTTGTGCAAATTTCGCCTTGAAATTTGCTCAAGATGCTGTGGCCATGGATAGGATTGTAAGAAAATTTTCATCTCTAAAATGCAGCCTGTGAAAATCTATTATGTAAAAATGTTAACACTTCCTGCTTTCAGTAGCTTGAGTTACATAACCTGCACCCTTCTCTGCTTCTCCCCTGTCCCCAGATTCCAAGCATGCTCTAAAGACTTACTGCAGGGAAAGATAAGAAATCTCTGCAAAGATTGATGAGTAATATTATCAGTGCATGCTCCGATGCTTCTGGATCTGTGTACGGACAGGCAGAAGCAGACATTTTATTAGTTTTTTCAAAGGTTTATACATGTAAAGGAAGGCAAATACAAGGTTTGCAGACTTAAAATTAGCTGAGTTGAGAGAAAAGTTGAGAGGACATGGGTATCAATGCAGACAGAAACTGGCCACATGGCTATAGGCTGCGGAAACCAGAAAGCTATATTGCTGAACATTTTTAATAACATAACTTTTCAGAGGTTTCCGCTGCAAATGCAACAAATGGCTCATTTTGAAGGTAAGACTGAAGGCTTTAATGTATTAAATACTACCCAAAATCAAGAAACTTAAAATTCTAAACATAATATATACAGGCTCTCATTTAGCAACTGCAAGTTCTGTACGGGTAAATATTAGAAGAACATAGGATTTATTTATTTTACCCTTGCATAAAATTAAAGGATTTCTACTAAGCAGATTAAATACATTGCAAATACAATTCTGCAACAGATCGTAAAACAGAAAATAATTCAAATTCGATATCCCTAATTCATGCAAAAATTGTAATGTGATTATAATATATATTTTATACCATATGACATATTGCAATAACTGGTCCATTTGTCAAAAGGAACTCAATAGCTGTTTAAAATACACCATGGATGTATTTGTTATCCTAGTATCAGAAAAAAACTGAAATGCTAGGAAGTCCCACCTTGCACCTTCAATCTTCAGCAGATTGCATCTAGAAATCTGCCCCAAGATGCTGTGGCCGTTCATTGTCTTGATGTAAAATTTTCTGCAGTGCCTGATCACCTTCTAATCAGTAAACTGTTTGATATCAACAAACAGCTTAGCAATCTGAAGGGTAATCAGGATTCTATTTTTGGCTAATTTGATCTCAGTGATCAAATCAATTTAAAATTTTCATTTATGTATAGCCAGTTTAAGGGCTTGTAAACAAGGGCAGACATTTTGTCAGATCAATCTCTGGTCCAGTGTGTTGATCTAATTGGTTAAAAATTGGCCCGCATTTGATCAATCAGTCCCGCCTGATTTTTCTGTAAAATCGGATGTTATGGATGATCTATCCTGACAAATGCCTGTATGCGAATACATGAACTGACCTAAGTAAAAATCAGGCTGCACAGGCTTCCTCCTGATTAACAAACAACCAATTAGTTTTTCAATAGGTATTTTTTTTAAAAATTTGTGCCACTAGCCACTAGCATAATGGTTAGAATAATGGATAATAACCACTGCTTTAAGCAGTGACCCAGAAATTCAGATCAAAGCTAATTCTTTATGTTTGGAAGTCCAGACCTTCAGAATTGTCCTCATAAATTTTCCCTTTATTTGCGACAGTTACCATCACCAAACCTGGAAGATGTTTTTCACAATAATAATAAATAGACAGTGGCCAAATAAAGATTAAATGAGCTCAGAAGAGAGCAGCTTAATAAGGGATTTTGGAGTACAATTCTGCAGGATCTGAGCTGCAAAGTAGCAATCACATATACGTATTGAACCAGAGTTCTCAGTAGACATTGAGTAACTGGGTAAGGCCAACAGGCCACAGATTTGGCTGTCCGGTAGTTGGATTAAATAGCTGTGTAGTGCTCCCCTTGAGTTTTTTTTGTTTTTTTACACAATATAAATAGTATATTGGTAGTATGACACCCTAATGAGAAAAAAGCCTTAATTATATTAGGCAAGCTACACACCTTTAAAGAAGACATACAAAAAATACAATGTGTGAATGGACACAGCATGCTAAAGCTAGTAGACAAGACAGAAAAAGTAGGTTCATTACTTGACATAGCTCAAAAATGCACCCATAAATCAACCAATTAAGACTTTTTTTAAATTCCCCATTTAATATGAACTGATTATATGAAAAGCTGATTGGTTTGTGTGGGCTTTCACACAGGTGCAAATTTGTATCTACGTTAGTATTAAACAAAAAGAAATGACAGAGCACAAAACAGAAATAGAATCAGGAGCTTTGTAAGCTGGATTTCAAGTCTTATCCTCCACCTCCTGAAGTTGTCTATTGGTACATCCCCAACCCCCTGCAACTTTACAGGTATAGTTCCTGCTTATATTTAATATTTGGAGTGGAGTGGAAATAATATGAAAATACTGCAACAGTCCTTAGGGCTTCAATAAAATAATTAGTAATGGTGGTGATAATGTAAATAAATCAACTGTATCTCGATCCTGTGTCAAAAAACTAAAAAAAATTGAAATGAATATGCAATGTGTCATTGCCTTTAGGGTGACCTTTAAAGGGCATGTTAACCCCCCCAACTGAATGTTGGGCCCACTGTGTAGTGTTAAATGACCCCTACCTTTCACCTGCCAAAATACAATCCAGAAAACTAAAGAGTAGGAGCCTTTCCCTGGTGTAATCCGTTTCCGCCTCCAACTCTTCCTCCTAAAGGTTTCTGGCATGTGTGGTGGAGTTCCCCTCCTCCCCCCCCTGCTGCTTCTATATATATCTAAATCGACTATTGTACTTGAAATTGCCCATAACCTAGACCTCCAGGTCTAGTCACCCAATTTGGACTTAAAAATGGCTTACCTGCCTCTGTTCCATCACTCTCCTCCTGCTGCTTTTTCCGATCACGGAAGCAGCAGAAGGGGCCGGACCGGAAGCTGCTCAGTGATTGGATCACTGAGAGAGGTCTAGGTTATGGGCCATTACAAGCACAATAGTCGATTTGTAAGTTGGGGGGGGGGGGTAGAAATGCCCTTTAATGATCACATTTAGCAAAGAAATCTCAATAATTGCAGCCCAGAAGACATGGCGAGCGTAAACAGGCAACAGGTATGTTGTCCATTCTACTAATAAAGCATAAGGAAAAAAAGGGGGACCAACTTTAGCTTATGTGAGGAAAAAGAAGTGAAAACTTACGGAGCATCACCTAGATTTCAGAATAATAGAATGAAGCTGTACAAGGGAGTAAGCTGTAAGTTGCAGGGAGGAGGTAGCAATGCACCATTAAGTTAATGCCAGATTCAAACCCAAACTGATACTCCCATAGTTTGTATTACAACCTTGGCTGTCTTGTTCATTCTCTCTTGTAGCATTTTTTCAGTGGATGACAAAGCTTCCATTGCTTTCCAGTTTTTCTCCCGAAGGTCCTAATTGTTTTCAGAAAGAATGATTTCAGTCGATCCACACATGCTGTTTTAGTTCACTCAATCATTTTATTATGAAGGCACTTGGCCAAATCTCATCAGATTGGTGTGGAATGATAACTTCCACACAACAATTCCACGGCCTTATATACATGTTGCGTATAGTCTCTAAAACGTCTTTATGGGTTTTCCTCTTTCTTACCCCCAGACAACAAGAAACCAATATGATGTTTTAGCAACATATTAAGCTCAAATGAGAAGGAAATACAGTTAAAGAGGAAAAGAATAAACACCAATCCACATAAATAAAGATTTGGAAGGACCCCAGAGAACAGATAACATCCCAGACAGAATATATTTGAAGTGCTTTAAATTGGTTTTTATCCAATATTGGGCTTTTTCAAAATGTTGTTAATCTGCAGCCTCCAATCAAATGTTTTCTAACTGTAGTAGACCAGTGAAAAGGTAACATCTGATTGGTTTAGGCAAATTAACAGCTCAGGCAAATTTTTGCACCTCTTATTGAATAAGACATTTAAAAAGAGCATTCCTTATTAACTTAACCAGGTGTAAAATAAATCAAATACAATTAATATGGCAGCTCTAGAAGGGGGCAAAGTCTGTTTGGTAGAAAACCATTACGGTTCCTCTTTTCAAAGTTCTCTAGAAGTCAACAGAGGGCAAAGCCAAAGAGGAAAAAAAAGATGAAATCCTTCCAAATGTCTAAACACTGTGACCCGTTATTGCACAGAAAACAGGGTGTGGTTTTACATATATATAGTGCTTAGTGTCTGTGGTTTTCCTGTGTCTGCAGTGGTGAGATTTACACCAGATTTTATTATTAACAAGAAATGAATGTCATAATCTACAACTCATGATCTGATATCTCTTTTGCAGAACTTGCACATTTGTATTTTGCTGCAGAATGGAACATGCATTAATTCCCTTACACAAAGAGCTTAAAAGCCACTTCCACACAAAACTAGAGATTTTGAAAGCATATTAGACTTTAATTTACTGTCAAGGATAAGGGATATTTGCCAGTAAATTGTATTTTGGGGAATGTTTTTTTTTTGCTATGCAGGAACTCGCCAAGCAGTAGCACGCTAAAGTGAATTAAAAAGGTTGCATTTAAAAGTCAAAGGAACCTGAAAAATGCACTTACGTTATTTTTCTTTCGTTGCTGTTCCACAGCAGATTTTAGTGATTCCAGCTCACTCAGTAAGTCTCTAACATATCTGTCTTTCTCTGCAAGTCTACAAAGAATGTTAAAAAGATTTGTTGGCTTTATCCGTCATATCATCCAATTAAAACAAAATCCAGAACTGAACTAGGGCCATCTAGCTGTGAGCTTTCCAGCCAATGCAAGCCACTGTTAAATATATGTTTGTTTTGTATAAAACTGCTGTAATCCGCATGGTGTGTTTGCAGCAATTATTTCTGGGTGTCTGAAAGCTCTTGATTTCAACTTTTAGCAACTCCATGCCCAAAAGAGCCAGATGACATACTAAGAAAATTTGGCTGCTGTCTAGGCCGTAAAAACTTCACAGGGCACCGTTTGCCCATATATTTTTCAATTGGTACTTGAAAGACAATTTTTTGAAGATATTGAGTCTATATATTTGGCAGACTATGCATTTGGCAAAGGAGGACACCAAATAAAAACATAAATCTAAGGATATAAACCTAGATTGACACAAATAACAGCTATAGTTGAATATAGCTGATGTGTTACACAGATGGTGAATACGTTCACCGTCTCCCACTAGCCAACAACTTACTCAAAAATAGTGCTTCTCCTGTCCATAAGAGTTTAGGCTTTACCCATTATTATGATATGACGGTATAATCCATTAAGAGTAGCTCTCTGTTCTGTGGTTCTTGTGGTATTCTCAGTAAAACTACAAGTTACTAAAAGATTTACTATTTTTATGTTTATGCCACTGTCAGTCACAGTGCAGTACTCACGCTTTTAATAGCTCTTCACTGTGGGCAGTTGATGAGACCTAAAATTAGAAGAGATCCACAAGAATAATTCGGCAGAGAATAGAGTTCCTTTAATAACAATCACAGAATTCATCAATTGAGGTTAACTAGAAAGAATGCCCCCCTTCCTGTATCATTTACAGGCTGCTGAGGTCGTGCCTGAATACACTGGTAGCTACGCCCCTAGATTCATGATTTCTTTTGCATTACTTCACACTGTTGTCACAGCATATTATGTTTATGGTTAATATGAGCTACTAGCAACTGTGGAAGTCCATTTTTGAATTACAGTCCAAAAGCTGGTTCCACACCTTTAAAACCCATTTTCCCGACTACTTTTGCTCTAAAAAAACAGGTTAACAGCAAAACAAACAGCCAATGGCTTGATCCTCCCTAGCAAGTTCTGTTGGGTTTTGGAGGTAGTGCTAGTTCAGTACTTTCCTTGTCGGCAGGCAATACACATGCGTCTCTAATAGCAGTTTACAAAAGAACTGTGTGTTGGCAGATTTTTTTTTCCCAAACATTGTTCTCTTGTGATTACATTGAAATTTTTGATCAACAAAACTACCAAATTACAATAAATTGTATTGGAAAATAGATAAACCTGCAGATTGTCATATAATTTGCCCACATCATTCTGTCTTTAATGACATTTGTTAAAATGCAAAAAACTATAATGTTTTTCCTTACAAATCAAAACTGCATTCATAACACACCAGTAAATGTATGCCATTAATATTCTGTTCATTATCATTCATTCATGTTAAATCAAAGTCAACAGTGTCGCAGACTAACAAAATTAATACAAGTTAACCGATTAACCTATAAAAGTAATTTTCTTTGGAGGACAAACCAATCCGCATATTGAACTATGTTAACAGGGGTAAATTGGCAAACTAGAAAGTCAAAGAACTTAAATAGAACTTAAATAGAAGTCAAGTCAAAGAGAACGCCATTTTGGAACTTAAATTCTGAAAAGGAAAACGAAATGAATATGAAGAGATGCTTGTGATGGTTCTCATTCATCCAGGTCATGGTATATCTGTTGTATTCAGTTAGATCAACTGGACTTAAAGTTTAGTTCTTGAAGACGTTTCACTAGTCATCCGACTGGCTTTCTCAATTCAGAATGACAAGAATCTGTTGGCAATTATATACCCTGGAAAGTCCCAATTAGCATATCACAGCCAGGTATTAAGGACCTTCTGAATGCAAGGCCTTATTGCATTGTGGCTAAGAGGTGTTATAGGAATGCCCAGGGTAAGGTGTCAAAACAGCATTGTACATGGCAGACAGTTGGTGTTGAACCCGCCCACCTCTATTTAGGCTTGGTTTCTTTATTTTTACATAAATGGCCTCCTTGACACCTCTCTTGAAACCAGTCATGTTCCTTTGCCAATATATTAACATTACAATCTTCAAAGGTGTGTCCTTGTTTCTGAAGATGCCGGTACACAGCTGAGTCCTGACCCGAGGAACTGGCTCTTCTGTGCTGGGCCATACGTTGATGCAGTTGCTGTTTGGTCTCCCCCACATACAAATCAGAGCATTCTTCACTGTAATGCACTGCGCATATGATGTCGCTTTTCTTGTGTTTCAGTATTGGGTCTTTCGGATGTACCAATTGCTCCCTCTCTCAGTGAAAGTACCCAGAGTAAGGACCGAAACCGCTAGGTCTTTACCTAGGTTTTACCTAATTCAGTAGAACAAGTTTGCTAAAGTCAGCTTTATGAAGCCAGTTCTAACCCCATCCCCACCACAACCTAATAATTGATCAATGAGAAGGCACACTCTGCATGGGGCATTTCTTTCCATTGATCAGTCCTGTCATAGCCAGGGACTATGACAAGGGAGCACTACAAAGTTAGCTTCACAGAGATTGATTTAGAAGGCTTATTCTACTGAATGAGTTAACACCCATGGTTGAGGACAGAGCAGTTTAGGTTTTATGTGCGGGGGTCATTTATCAGGGTAAAACTGTCCTTTCACAGTTTTCATTTAGCAATCTTAATCACAACAAAAGGCACTGTGCATGTAAACAAATGACAATAGTTTTTCTTTCTTTTAAACAGTTTACATGAATGAAGCATAAGACTGGGTAAAATGGGCTGTAAGTGGTTCATACCTGTTCTATTTGCTGCTCATGTTTCTGTTGCAGTTCACAGGCCTGAATCTTCAAAACATTATTTTCTTCTCTTAATACCTATTTGAATATTATAAAGTTAAAATGATTCATTACATATTTATGAATTGATTGCTGTTATGGAGTTAATAGATGGTTTTACCTTTAGTTCCTGAGTTGCATTGCTGATAGATTTCTCTTTTTCTAATAGCGCTGTCTCCATATTCTTAACCTTCACTTGATGTTCTGAGAGCCTTAAGAATGGAACAAAAACATTAAAGGCTTGTACGCACTGCCACACTTCAGATGGAATTTGACATTAATGTTCTACAATGTGCATATTAACAAATAGATCCAGACCAACATGTTGAAACCCTATGTGTTGATATAGCACTTTACAGATAAACTACAGCTCCCAACACCCCCTCTAGAAAGCCGATAGGTAATGCAGGGAGATGTGGTCACACATACATTCATTAATTCATACAGTATCAACGCTTAATAATTAAATGTTCATTTCCTTCACTACTTACCTAAATGCTCATAGCATGTGTCATAATAAAGTAAAAACTGAATGCACACAAAAACTCCAATCTTAAAGTTTTATTTGGAATATTGATGGACTAAAATTCTAAATAAAGATGGAGTTGCAGGCTACATCAAGTTCCATTTAAAGGGGAACTCTCATGTCCATACAAGTGCCTTCAATACAACGATCACTTTTTCTTCTGAGCAGCAGACAACAAAGTTTATTGATGGGTAATCTAGAAAACAGGCCAGAATTTGGACTGTGTGTACCAGCCTTATATATATAGAGGGAACTTGTATGGAGACCACGGTTCATCTTCAATAAGAATCTTAGATGTTTGTGACTATAGGCAAGCCTGCACTGTGGAAAATGTGGGCCTGTACATTAGACACAAATTAGTCCCTATACTGTACACTGATTATTATACAATTAAAAGTATTTTTGCAGTTTTTAAAAGTAACATTTATAAAGCAAATAATTATGAAACTACGTTTTACAACATTACCAAACTCCCCAAGTATAATGACTGAGCCGATTTCTATAAATCCCACTTACAGGCTTTGAAGAGTCTCAGTTTGTGACTTTGTAGAACCATCCTGTAAACAAAAGAATCCAACAATTAATAACCAAGATAAATCACTAACATGTTTATTTTTCAACATGCCTAGGGGCAGTGAACCTTGGCCCTCCAGAGATGTTTTGAAACTACAATTCCGGCATGCCTTGGTTACAGAATGCCAAGGTTCGACATTACAGGCATAGGGTAACCAGCATAAACAGCCAATAGGTTTTTAATAACAGCTGTAGCAAATCCTTACTTTGCCATTTAGATTATATAACATTTCTATTTCAGTGTTGCTTACATCTCCTTTTTGACAAGCAGTGTCCTAGGCTCTGTGCAATGATGTTACCTGTTTAAGCTGCTGTTGCATCTCTCCAATATGAACTTTCAAAATGTTACATTCCTTATCTAGATCCTTTAGATTAAAAAAAACACATCCAGTATTACAATAAACGGACACAAACTAACAGAATCAATGATACTGTAAAATCAAAAAGGCACCTGGATACGTCTTTCTTTTTCAGCAAGGTTTTTCTCCCGTTCAGTGTATTGCATTTTTATGTTTATTAAAGAGTCTTCCTTTATTCTAAGTCTGCAAAAAGAAATGATGAACCATAAAAGACCAATTGCTGACTGACAAACCAGTTTGTATATTAAGATTTAACGTAAGGAAATATTTACATAAAACTGCAGGCTTCAAATTCTAGCTGTAGGTTTTATATTGTACATTCAGCTATGGAATTCATCTGGTACAGACTGAGGTTTGCAGTGTGATTAACTGATAGAAGTAGTTTATAAGATCGATTTTTTTGCTCACTTTTTGTCATTAATAAATATGCATTTAGGGGTGGGTCTTTCATTAAAAACAGCATAAACAGAAAAAAAATTGTCACACATATCTCTGGAACCATAGTACATAGAAGGGTGAGAGTTGTGTCTATTTAATAACCTCTCTGAGGCCCACCAACAGAGGTGAAGTTGTTTTTTGGGTGAACATTTCCTTTAATAAGAGTTGCAAAAATCTGCCTGTGCTATTAATCTGCCAATGAGATGTTATCTTTTCACTTGTTTAGAGCAACTATGGGGCCCATACAGACACCAATCCAGGTTGTATAGTAAGACTGGCAATCTTCGCATATTTTTTATTATTGGGCCAACGTGAACATTTTTATAGTACGACCGGGATTTGTTAGTGTATGGGCCCATTAGTAAAACATATTTTAAACTCTGATTAGTTGCTTCATATTAATAGGACTGGCACTTTTGCGACTCTTATTAAAATAATGATTTTAATGTTTTCTTTTCTGATATATTTATTCATATAAGGGTTCTTAAAGTTACAATAACATTCTAAATTTTAAACAAAAATAATTATGGTAAAGACACATACTCTTTCTGTAATTTCTGGATTTGTGCTGTGCTTGAAACCTGAGAAAGAAATGTTTAAAATATTACACAAATGAATATGTAATACACATGACTTTACAATACAATCAGAAGGAATCTGGCATTTTGAATGCTACACCGAGTCCTATATGCGGTTTAGTAAAGTCTATCCTACACTGCAGTGGATTCACAATTCCCATTAAATCTGAAACAAACAGAGCCATGGGGAATTGCAAGTACATATCATTTCTTTAAAACATATTAGTATGGGATGTTAAGCAAAAAGCATTACCGGTATTCATCCGTATTAGATGTTAAAATGCATCCATCAGATGCTGAAAAACTGTTACTCAGTCCATTGATATCACATGCATACACACTTTATATCTTTCAGGAGGATCGCTTATAATGGAGCAACATGATGTTTTACTGTTAGACAAATAATCAAATAAAAAAACAAAGAGTTTGTATATTTTTTGTGATCTTAATGCATCCAATGCTTTTATTGGTCAGTTACCTGTTCAGCCTTTTCAAGCTGGCTATTTCCTAAGGCTTCCTTCAGAGTCTCCGTTTCCTGCTTTAGAGCCTTGGCAACATCAAAAACAAGACAGATGGATGACCAGATGAACACACAATGGGCTACACAAACATGAGTGGTGTCCAGTAAACCCATTCACTCCTGGATGGGATTCATCCCAATAGCAACTTCCAATAAAAAAAATTGTAACAATTAGGTAGACCCAATCGCATCACTCACAAAAACCATATAACTGATTCTCTAGCAGGGAGAGAATGCTGTATTTACAATATCATCTGAAAGAACCCATCCAGCAGTGTTGGATTACAGAAGCTAAAGAAGCAGATGGTTTATCCAATACCTTTACAAAAGCTTCCTGACTTTCTGCTCTCTGGTGCTCCACGTGCAGAAGATCTTGCACAGATTTTATCTTTCCCTCCTTCTCGTGGATCCTATAGTGGAAGGGCAATAAACATATTATAACTAAAATAAAAAAAAGAACAGCCCTATGAGCTGTCACCTGCTGATGGTACAATGCCTAGTAAGCCACATGTCTCTAAAAAAAATCTTCCTTAGCTGCTTTACCAGTTACCTATAAAATTGGGTAAATAATAACATCTATTACAGCTATTATACAAAACAGCACTGCTCCTACATCTACAAAAGGTCAGATATCTATAGATATGAAGTAGTTTGCTAAGGCTGCGTACACACACAGCCTTTTGGCCCGAAAAAAATGGGATTTCGTCTTGCTGCGGCTCAAGTCCGACTGCGTATTACTCCAAATGGACGATCAGACACCTTAAAAAAACCATGGCAAACTATTGGCCGAAGCTACTTTTGCCCGCCAGTCCTTCGTCCTGGCCGACTGGTTGGAAATGCGGAATGGTCCTACGGGACGAAGCATCTATTGGTGTGTACCAAGCTTAAAGGGTATGTCCATTTCTTTTTATAACTTACCTTCCGTTCTTCAGTCAAACTTGCAGGAGCAAAGGAACTTGATCCAGCAGCGGCTTCTCTGGCAGTCTCGGACGCACACTGTGCACGCATGCGTGCACATTGCTAAGGAATGGGAACACGTCGAAGACTGTCAGCTGCCTTGGAGTCTTTGAGCAGCGCTGGATCGATCCGGGTAAGTTCTTCCTTCGCTTCTGCAAGTTTTACTGAAGAACGGGAGGTAGGACATAGCGCATTTACCTCTTGTTTTTCAGTAAAACGTAAAATTAAAAAAAAGCAATGGACATACCCTTTAAGAGAAATGCAAGAAAACCACATAAATATTGCATTTCTTTGCAAGTATGTATGTATGTATAATTTTATTTATAAAGCGCCACTTGGGTATGCAGCGCTGTGCATTAAAAATACATAGTATACAAACAAGGGGATAAGTGCAAGCCATTATACAGATAGATAAAAATTAAATTAAATACATCTGTTGTATTCAATTAGATCAACTGGACTTGAAATGTAGTTCTTGAAGACGTTTCGCTAGTCATCCGACTAGCTTTCTCAATTCAGAATGACTTGTACAAGAATCTGTGGCAATTATGTACCCTGGAAAATCCCAATTAGCATATCACAGCCAGGTGTTAAGGGTGTGATTGGATAGTGGCTAAGAGGTGTTATAGGAACGCCCAGAGTAAGGTGTTAAAACAGCATTGTACATGGCAGACAGTTGGTGTCGAACCCCTCCACCTCTATTTAGGCTTGGTTTCTTTATTTTCACATAAATGCCTCCTTAACACCTCTCTTGAACCAGTCACGTTTCCTTCGCCAATATGTTAACATACAATCTTCAAAGGTATGTCCTTTATCCTTAAGATGCGGTACACGGCTGAGTCCTGACCCGAGGAATTGGCTCTTCTGTGCTGGGCCATACGTTGATGCAGTTGCTGTTTGGTCTCCCCCACATACAAATCAGAGCATTCTTCACTGCACTGCACTGCATATATGATGTCGCTTCTTGTTTTTGGTATTGGGTCTTTCGGATGTACCAATTGCTGCCTCAGTGTGTTGTTCGGTTTAAAGCAGACAGGGATACAATGTTTTTTGAAAATTCTTCTTAATTTCTCGGAGACCCCTGCTACATATGGGATGGCCATGTTCTTCCTCCTGTCTTGCTTTTCCCCTTCACTGTTGGTATTTGTGTTCTTTTCTTTCCTTCTACTTCTTTTGACAAAGGCCCAGTCTGGATATCCACAAGTTTTAAGGGCTCCTCTGAGATGTTTCATTTCTTTAGCCTTCGCCTCTGTGCTAGTGGGGATGTTCTCGGCTCTGTGTTGCAGGGTTCTGATGACACCCAGCTTGTGATCTAAAGGGTGGTGGGAGTCAAACATCAAATACTGATCTGTGTGTGTTGGTTTTCTGTAAACCTCTACTTCCAGTTTACCATTTTCCTTAACTTCTATCAAACAGTCCAAGAAATCCAGTTTGTTGTTTTGTACCTCTTCCCTTGTGAATTTAATGTTTTGGTCTACCGCATTAATGTGTTCTGAGAAAGCCAGTCGGATGACTAGCGAAACGTCTTCAAGAACTACATTTCAAGTCCAGTTGATCTAATTGAATACAACAGATATACCATGACCTGGATGAATGAGAACCTTCACAAGCATAAATTAAATACAATTTCATACAACGGTTAAGAAAGCATATATATAAATCATTTATAAATTGATATAAGTGCAACAAGCCTCGACACATTAGGTATGAGATCCCTGCCCCGAAGAGCTTACAATCTAAGTGATCTGCTATGACTTAAAATTAAAAAGCAAATTAAAAATACAGAAAAAAATTCTACAACATGTAACCTTAAATGAGAACTAAACTTGTTTTTTTCAAAATCCTAATGTTAAATCTTTTCTCCCCAAAACACCTATGCATTTAAGAACTAGTTCTTCTCTAGTTAGTTGCATTTTTATTCATGTGAGGAATAGATTATATAACTAAGAAGGCTTCCGTATTGTTGCCAGTACAACTCACAGCCCATGTAGTATTCAAAGAGCCTTGTAAACATGTTAACTTACTGGCCCAGCCCCCTGAACCCAGTATTCACTTTCTCCATGCACATTTTCAGTATTTTCTATACAGATGTCCACACCAACATGGAAGCCCCTGTTAAGACTTTGAAAGCTTGTAATATATATAGTAATTGAGGTTGAATAAAGACATACATCCATCAAGTCCAACCTATTCACTCCAACCTATTCCAACCTATTAATACCAGTAATTCTCAATATTTTTTAGTTTTAGAAACTTATCCAGGCCATTTTTAAAGCTATTCAATGAACTTACCATTACCACATCTGTTGGAAGACAATTCCACAGTTTCATCGCTCTCAATGTAAAGAAACCTTTCCTAACCTTAAAGGATGTCCACGATGACCTATTCGTGAACAATGCACCAGAGGGTTTATTGTATGGCACATCAATATATTTGTATACGGTTGTCTAATCTGCCTGCATATTTAAGCCCCTCCATTCCCCTTATTAATTTAGTTGCCCTTCTCTGAACTGCTTCCATTTCCAAGATGTCCCTTTTGTATATCGGATTCCAAAACTGCACTGCATATTCCGAATGAGGCCTTACCAGTTCATTGTGAAGAGGGAGAATAATATTTTTCTCTCTTGAATCTATTTCTCTCTTTATGCAAGACAATATCGTGCTAGCTCAAGCCGTGGCTGTCTGCCATTGTTTGCTACAGCTAAGTCTTATCTACCAGAAACCCCAAATCTTTTTCCATTACAGATTCACTTAACACAGAGTTATTTATGATGTAGGTGGCACAGGGATTATTAAATCCCAAATGCATCACCTTACATTTATCAACATTGAATCTCATCTGCCATTCTGCTGCCCATTTTGATAATATATCTAGGTCTGCTTGCAGCACTTGCACATCATTTGAAGTTTCCAAAGCTCTGCATAGTTTAGTGTCATCATGTTCCCAATGCCCCCTTCTATGTCATTTATAAACAGATTACAAAGAAGCTGCCCCAGTACAGAACCCTGAGGCACTCCGCTTAGAACTTTTTCCATTTACCACCACTCCCTGTTTGCGATCCAATAACCAATTCTCTATCCATGAACAAATGTTTTCTTCTAGGCCAACAGTCCTCAGTTTATACAGTAGTCGCCTATGTGGCACAGTATCAAAAGCTTTCGCAAAATCCAAGCTGCTTCTTTCCCTGCAGTTTATTTAACAGCCAGCATGAATTGCATAGAATAGTCAGCTGGTTTAACCAAAACATTTTTTTTAATCCTAGCACAAGATAAAGTTTCAAAGGAACCTATGTTTTCTGCATGTTCTGTGGTGGCTCACCAGACAAAAGTGCTTGTTTTAGAAACACACAGCTCATGAGTTCAAATTTCCAGACTCCCCCCCCATTATGTTCCTAGCAAAAGATAATGCTTATATGCATGTATACATGTACTAGTATTCCCAATAGTAGCTCAGTTGGGATAAAGTGCATAAAGTTACAGGTTCAATTCCCCAGACTTATTTTTTACTGATAATTTAATATTCTGTTTCTTATATCCACGTCAGTTAAGAAATAAACTGCAAAGAAAAGGAAGGGACAGGAGCATTTAAATATGTTTACACAGAAAATGCACTGGAAGAAGTGAGACACCGCTTGTTTTATGTTGTTAAATGTACTATGACTATTGGGGCAATGTTGTCTGGAGACTTTAGGTCCCCTTTAAGTATTTGAAATGATTGGAGAGATCTACTCCAACAACACATTGCTATCAAGTAAACTGCCAGAGAATAGCAAAAACTCACTTACTCATTTTTAAGTTGTTCCACAACTGAAGTGAGAGGCACCTAAAGAATAAGGAGGGATATAAAAAGGACACAAAGGTAAAAAAAACACTTTCCTTGCTGAAGCTACCCATGCATGGCTAAATCGGGTGCACAACTGTGATATGATCAACAGTTGCTGAACGAAAATATTGATTAATGTACTACCTTGCAATATGTTCAAGATTATGCAGCATTGGGTTGGATCATAAGAAAATTCTCCAACTAGTCCAATCAACTTTAGATTGATAACCTTGAAATTGATAACCAGTAAGGCTATGTACATATGTTAGATAAAAATTGTTAAACCGTTTGTGAAATGACTGGCCTAGCCAAGATAAATAAATGATGTCAAAGGAAGCCTCCACACGTTAGATTGTTAGGGGACGAGGCTGTTTGATGCCCACAATTATCTAACATGTGTACATAAGGTGCCCATACACTATAATACTCGCCTTCCGACATTCCCGAGATGTTTTTCTGACGTTTGTGCAACATCTGAAGAACCAACCGACCAATTTTATTTGCAATTGACACATGTTTGTAAAATGAATGGGCAAGGCTGGAACTTCTGAAGGTAACCCGGCAAACACAAAATTCTCTATTTAGACATTAGATAGATTAGACTAAATATAATTGTTAAATCCATCTAATGTCTAAGAAGTATATGACCGTCTTTAAGAAAACAAAACAAAAAAACCCAATGTATATTAAGATGGCTTATTAAACAGAAATTACACTGCAAAGCAATTCAGCAATAAAGAGTGACCACCACATATGTTCATACAGCCTTGGGCTCCCATAAGCTCCGGGCCAAGCGGACAGAACACAATACGGCCCACAGATTTAAAGGTGAAATATGCGGGAGCTTGTTGGCGCACGGCGGGGGGAACTTAAATCAACATAAACAAAATCAAAAAAATAAAAACAGTTTTCTGTTATTTAAATGTTAATACCGTCCTTTCATAGGGATGATCACAAGAGAAAAATGTTGATTTGAAATTACCTGGGCAGTTTGCTGATCCTGAAGGGATTTCAGTAGCAATTCATTTTCATCTCTGAGAATCTTTAAACCAAAAAATAAATTAAGAAATATTGCAAGGTACAAAAAACACCAAGATCAGATCAAAGACACCACAATAAGATTAACAGTGGTATTTTTTTAGTTCATGTTTGCTGAAATAAGAATGGCTGATTGTAAATCTTCCATAAAATATATTAAAGGTAGACAAGGAAAATACTCTCCCAATTAAAGGAGACCATATTCCTTTAGCAAGTAACCAAATACTCACCATTTTGTATTCTTTCTTACAAGTTATTGCTTTTATATTGCTTGTTATGACCGAGTCAATATATGAATGAAACATAATGTACATTTTCATCTTTATTGTGAACACATTATCTGTGCAATCAAGTATAAATATCGACATTAAAGTACGTAATGCCATACCTTGGACCCACGAATTAAATGCAAACTTCAGAGATTTTTATGCTAGGGATTTATGCTAGGGGGAGGGAATCCTGAGAGGGAGGGAGAGGGAGGGGGAGAAGGGCTGCAGTACGCATGCCAAACTTCTCCCGGAGGCCAGGTAGGAGGCAGAGTCCTATATGGACTCTGCTATCCTCCTGGTGGGCAGTTTTTGGGACTTTGGGGGGGACTACAGGAGAACCATATGGAGCTGGGATGTGTGGTAAGGATTAAACTACACTACATGATGGGGCGAGTAGTTGGGGGGATTATAGTTTTGGGGGTGGACATGCCCTTTAAACAATAACTATAAACAAGGGAGATGGTCATATATGTTTGGTAGACATTAAAGGGCAACTGTGGTTATGGTTATATAAAAGCCTGCAGACTTTCCATTGAAAATTAGCCCTGGATCACATTTCTGGCCGCAGCCTGGTAGAATTTTTATTGCAGTGACTTCCTGCTTCAAGTAGGTTGAGTGATATCAGCTGACCCTCTGCTCCTCCCCTTCATACCAGGGAAGAAACAGGCTCACTTAAAACTTAATGCTGGAAAATGGAACTTGCACAAACATTAAAAAAAATGGAGTTGAGAAGGGAAGCTTATTAAAGCAGGCAGATGCTGGTCACAACAGAAAGTGTTCAAGTAGGAAGCAATATTGCTAACCTTTACAGCAATAACTTCTCTCAGATTTTCCCTAGAGATGTTATGGTTCATTTTGAAGATACAATAGGAGGCTTTTTATATAACTTGGAAAATTGGAGACCATAGTTACCCATTAAGTAAATTATAGTTCATGCCCAAGCTCTACCTGTGACCAATGAAATAAGTGGTTCTTGGCATTTCATATGTCCATTCAATATGCCCAACAGATTGCAAAACTGAAAAGGGAAGTCTGTTTATTTGCACAGCTTACCCTTAGCTCTGCTTCTTTGTTTGCCAACTGTATGAGCCCAGCCTCTAAAAGTTCCTCTACCGTTTTTATTTTTTCATCTTTCTCTTGCATACTGAAATAAATGCATAAACATCAGTAAGATTTCACCAGTCAAGCACAATTACACAAATGAAAGAATACATTACTTGCTGAGGATAACTGGACATGGGGAAATTATCTCTTTCTTGCATAAACCAAGTGTCTTGCAACTAAAGCACAGTAAGGCAGCATGTCAGGTCAGGAAAGGCTTGGGAAAGTTTAAAGGGTATCACCACCCCTAACCTTTTACTATGTGTAGCTCACCCCATCCCACCCCCAACCGCCGATTTACTTTTGGAAGAAAAGCCACAGAAAAATACTTACAGACCTTCTATCCCCTGGCGCTCTGTTCCTGGCTCACTGCTAGCTGAAAGCAGCAGAGAGGGATCGGATCGGCAGCCACGTCTGTGATTGGCAGCAAATCACAGACGCAGCTGCCAGCTATTCAGAGCACCGGGGGAACAAAGGTCTGTAAGTTATCTTCTGTGGCTTTTCTTGCAAAAGTAAATCGACGGTTTGGGGTGGGATGAGATGGGCTACACACAGTAAAAAGTTTATATACCTAGGGGATGCAGCAGGCAGAAGGGATATGGAGGAAGAGGCTCCCCTGCGCGTAGAGGACAGAGAGGAAGCAGGGACCAGATGAATCTCTTCACTTTTCTTAACTTTGCACAGGCAATGCAGGAGAACAATTTGGAGCAAAGATGTAAGAGCAAAAAAGAAAAGAGATGATCGATGCACATTTCTGGGCCCCATATATCATAATATCTATGCTAGTGCAAACAGTAAAAACATGGGGGTTTTTAGTTACAATTTTATGCATAAAAGTGAAAAGCCTTCCAACCACATCAAGGTAACCCCAGTATGGAAGGTCCTAACAAATTACCTTGGGTCATTTATCTGGGCTGACACTCCCTGCTTGGTTGCATTTTCTTGGGAAGGTTGTCTCTCCCTGACCTTGCGCACTTCCACTATTTGTTATAAAGTAATTTTGCCACAGGAGTGCTCCCACAGCCCCCCTTTTGTGTATATATTGTAGCAGAGTTTCTCTGCAGGAAGATAGGCCAAGCTTCCATGTGGTAGTAGCACCCCCAACATGTCCGTTTAATTGGAGGTCTTATGCCTTGAATACTAAGCATTGGATGAAAGGCCTCTTCCCTCCTTGTTAAAAGCCAGTAGGCGGGGGAAGTGATAGCCTTTAATACTAATCCAATGCAAGGTCAGGGAGACAATCTTCCCACGAAAATGCAACCAAGTGTCAGCCCAGATAAATGACCCAAGGTAAACTGTTAGGACCTTCCATACTGGGGTTACTTGACGTGGTTGGAAGGCTTTTCACTTTTATGCATAAAATTGTAACTAAAAACCCCCATGTTTTTACTGTTTGCACTAGCATAGATATTATGATATATGGGGCCCAGGAATGTGCATTGATCATCTCTTTTCTTGTTTGTTCTAGTGTTTTGGTCAGATCAGTAGCACTTCCACTATTTGTTATAAAGTAATTTTGCCACAGGAGTGCTCCCACAGCCCCCCTTTTGAGCAAAGATGTAAGGTAAGGATTTCTGAACTGCCAACTGGAAAAAGGTTCGGTCCGCACTCCCACTTACAAGTCCAGGTACACGGCAATAAAGTATAAAATCACAGGCTTTATTGAAACAACATTAAAATGCCCGATGTGTTTCGAGCATGGTCCACGCTCTTAATCATCAGACTGGTTTCTGCTAAGTTTCAATACACCTGCTAACTAACCTGTTGCCCCCTACTGGTTCCAACAGGTAGGGAAAGCTTACATCTACACTAAATAACTATGTATCGAATTACATTTTCCCTGTTAAAATATTGTAACAAATTCATTAGTTACAAAACAACGTACATAGAATGTTGCACAGAAAGCCACTGTGTCCCATTACTTATCTCTCCCAGATATATTTATATTAAGACAATTTGAAATTTTTCTAAACATCTAATCCATATAAATGTGCCGATGGATCCCTTTTAGGAAAAACCAAATACAAATGTGTTAATGAATATTACTATTTTGACTTAATTTAATTTAAAATCTATCTCTATACCAACTGACTAACCAGTCAAATTCGTTTGACAAATAGATTGACTATATTGTACTAAAACAGGGAGGATTATATATTAAGGCTTTTATAATCAAAATTATTTTTTTTTTAAGGATTTTTGAACACTATACACTGGGGCCAGTATGGGGTTAATTATAGTTTGCCCTTTAACAGACATATGAAACCTTACCTTTTCTTTAACTGTCCCAACGCATCTTTAACAGCCTTGAAGGAAATATACGAAAAAATGTTTTTTAGTTAATACAGCAAATCTGCATACCCACTGTTTAACAAAGGCTACTGCAAGCATTCTGTACCAGCTAACAGCAGTATATGTGTATGTGGTTTAAATGTTGCCATTTCAATTTTACCTTATAATCCTCAATGTTGCTGGAACCCTTCAGCCTTTCATCTAGTGTTTTGATTTGCTCATCTTTGTCTCTGACACTGGAAATGTTTAAATACAATAAATAAGAAACAGCAGCACCTACAGAGGGGTAACAATAACCTGGGCTGCATAATGACAGGTAGTTTAGTACATAAAAAAACAAAAAAATTAACACGTAAATCAACATTTATCTGCACCCAGGAACCTTCCCATTAGTTTAACTGTGTCTGCAGATATCATTAACTGACACACCTACACAGAGACATGCTGCTTTACAGATACACTGCTTACAGACACGCCGCTTTAAACACACACACACATATACTGCTTCACAGACATGCTGCTTCACACACACTGCTACACACACAGCTAGACAGACATACTGCATCACACACACACACACAGTTACACACAGACATACTGCACACACACACAGTTACACACAGACATACTGCATCACACACACACACAGTTACACAACAGACATACTGCATAACACACACAGTTACACACAGACATACTGCATCACACACACAGTTGACACACAGACATACTGCATCACACACACAGTTACACACAGACATACTGCATTACACACAGACATACTGCTTCACACACACACTGTTACAAATATCCATGGTAAGCAAGTACCTGTCTGCTGATAGAATTGAGGACTGGAGAGCAAGAGTATCAACTTTTCCTTCATGGCTTGTTTCACTTTCCCTCACACTACACAAAACAGGCGATTCAGCAGACAGAAAACTACCACCTGACCTGACCTGAACTGCCAATAAAAAGCCTGCTTGAAGAAAATGTGAAAGTTGATTGGCTGTCAGGTCCCTGACTCCCATTCTGCTCTGCCTCTGTTGCAATAAAGAGTGAAGGCAAGACCAGCCTGTTAGCCTGGTCAGCCAATTATGCACAGTGTATGGAGCGAGCCCACCTGTGGAAGAAGAGATCCTGCAGAGTCCATGTGCAGAAATGTGTAAACCAAGGCTGTTTGCAGTGGATGGCAGAGAACAGACCCGACAATGGATTATAATAAAATTTTTTACAGAGGTCACCAAAAAATAAAATTCTAATCTGCCAGGGCTTGTACAATTAACATAGTATTGCAGGAAGAGTAAAGACATATGTCCATCTATTCCAATATTTTTAGCCTACTAATGAGCCTTACCTAACAGTTGATCCAGGGGAAGGCAAAACCAGAACTACCGTATATGTATTAATACTAGTAATTTTTAATATCAGAAACGTATCCAGCTCCCTTTAAAAGTTATTTAATAAACTAGTGGAAAAGTAGATTGCAACAGAGAAGATGTGGAATTGTGGTCACACCAGCCAGCAAGTTAAAAGGTTAAACCCACATAAGATATTAAAGGCCAAATTAACCAAATCCTTTTCATTTTCATAGTTAACATGACACCCATCCTCAGTTAACAATTCCCTTTAAAAGCTGTAATAGTAAATATTCTGTTTACCTTCGTTTCATTTGTTCCAGTGCCTGGGTCAGGACAACCTATTACAATACATAAATAATAATGAGTTTGTGTTTTCACTGTCCACCCAACTCCTCCAAATACAACCAAGTATAAATACAGTCAAGCATTACCGAAACTCTGCAGATCTGTACATATTTATAATGTCCCTGAACTTGTGCATGAGAATGCGCTCATTATTGAGGAAATAAGAACCGAACAACATACCTCTCATTCATACAACAAACTTGCCCCATCCCATTAAATTTTAATCATATTGGGCATTTTCAGTGACAATCAAAAGACACAGGAATTAACCTTGTTTAATAAGAGGTTATTTGGTGAAATGGTTATGCTGCCAAGTGACAACACAATTTAGCTACTACAATCTGACATGAAGCCTAGGGACACTTCCAGGGGTTTTGCAGCCTGAGCCACTTTTGAACTTTTGAATGCTGCCCTTGATTATTATGAGCGCCACCACCATGTGAAAGTGGGAGTGGCTTTGTCAGAGGGGGTGGTTTTGTCAATGGGCGTTGCAAAAACGTTACGATTTTGAACTTCCTATCACAGGTATTTAAACGGTTCCTCAGACAGTCAATTAGCAATAATATAAATTACTATAAACAGATATTACATCCCTTTCTCAAACACCTTGTGTTGCCACTACCATATACCAAAAAGTAGCGGGTGCACATTCCCGCATTTTCCCCGGTCAAGGGGAAATTTGTTTTTATTTTCCACCACTGCCTGTATGGCGCCTTTCTTCTTCAGTGCAGGAGTGCCGCCAGAGACAAATGTTTCAATCTGCCTCATGGTAGATGGGGCCCTGATGAAACCTATTGGTTTCAATTTCATTAAAGAACAAGAGGTTTAAAGCTTTTACTTTAATGAGAAGAGAAAATTGTCCTGTGGTCTTCTAGTACTGAAACCCTAATTCAACCAATTTTACTCAATCTGCACCAGAAGCCATATACATGAGAAATGTACGCAAACAGTCAACCATTTACTGACATAAAGAAAGCGCTTAATGTATTAATGGCCTTTCCAACTATAGATGAATATATATGGTTCAAAGGCAATTAACACTTTATATGTGATCACTAGAGGGCAGTATCTATCATCATCATCATCTATCATGTTGCAAAAATATTCTCATAGAATATTCTATGCTATGCACAAGGTTCCCACGAATAACCAACCAAACTTGTCTTAGAAAGGTAAATTAACCAAAAACAATATTTAAGCCCCATCTACCTTTTCCTCCATCAAAGAGTGAAGTGACTGTATTTCTGATTTTAGCGCCATGTTCTCTCTCTGTAATGCCTGGAAAGGATTTAGAAATGTAATGTTAATTATTGGCAGGTAACTTCCCTGTAAAATATTTCTAGCAAGGTTAGTTTTGTTACCGATTTGGTGGAACCCCACTAATTCACAAACATGCCTAGAAAGAGCAAAGACCCCCACAATGTAAAACATCATAATCAAGTTTGATAATGTACCAGCAACAGTCACCAACATGTTCCTATTTGAAAGCTACCGGGATAATTGCTCAGTGCATTTGTGAAGGCTACTGGGCTACTTTGCTCAGTGCATTTGTAAAGGCTACCGGGATACTTGCTCAGTATATTTTTGAAATCTACCGGGCTACTTGCTCAATTAATTTTTGAAATCTACAGGGCTACTTTCTTGGTGCATTTTTGAAGGATACTGAGCTACTTGCTCTGTGTATTTTTGAAACCTACCAAACAGTGGCGTAACAGTGGCGAAGGAATCACTGGGGACCCCAGCAAAACTTTAATGGGACCCCTATGCCAGCTTTATCTACTGTGATTTTCTGCTAGGAGGCTATATCTGTCATAGGAAAAAATAATAAGATGGGGGCCCTTGTGGTGGCAGGGTCTGCTCCCCAGGTAGTTTCACCCCTGCTACCAGGCTTCTTGCTTAGTGTATTTTTGAAACCTACCGGGCTACTTTCTCTGTGTATTTTTGAAGGATACTAGGCTACTTGGTCAAAGCACATTAAGGAGAATTCCTGGCTATTTGCCTAGAATGAAGCAAGGAGGATTAACTTTAGTGTCATGGACTCTTTGTGGAAAGGCACAAGAACCCTTATTTATTTACTTTATGAAATATAAGAAAACAATACATTTTCCCCACCTTAAACTCCTCTCCACTGTTGGCCAGATTTGTCTGTTTGAGAGACAGAGAATCTTGCATTTGTTTGATCTCCTTGTCCTTTTCAGCAATCCTACATAAATATTACAAAAAATAAATTCTTATACTTCTCATATACTTCTCAATGGAAAGCCTAATTAAGAAATGTACACTATGTGTATAAACATCAAAAAAGAAAAACAATTCTACAGATTTAGATTTTGGATAAAAATGTGAGCTTTTGGAACATTTTAAGCTAAATTGTAAATAGCAGCTCAGAAACTCAAGTAGATGTACCAGCAAATAAAAAAGTTAAACCACACTAAGAAAGATTCTGCAAAGTTTGTGGCAGCATCAGAATTTTTTTGTGCAAGAACCTGGAAGGTAAGAGAAGCAATGCACTTCATTTTACATCTCACCCACCATATCTTAAATACACACAAAGATTGAGACAGAATCAGAATGTAATATGAGGAAACTATCCAGATGACAGTCATTTGCTATGTGCTTTCTGAACTACAATCCTTCAGTGTGATATCTGTTAATGTTTCACAGAATTCATTATTTAGAGTCAGATAAAAAAAAGATTTTGCTAAATTTGTGAAATACTCAAACTGTAAAAAGAGCAGTGCAAAACTTCACTATTGTAGTGATTAAATGGAAGAGATGGTAGGCCAATAAGTTATTAAATGTTTGTAAGCATTTTTGATGCCTGTAGCTCTAAATTAGTAAATTACAAACTTACGTTTGCTGAAGATCTTCTAAAAGGGCCAAAGCTGAAGACTGAGTAAAAAAAACAAAAAAAAACCACAAATCTGTGTTTAAATAAATAAAAACACGACACCTGCAAATATTATTTAAACCAAAACAATTCTTTGTCTCAGTAGCGTTTATCAGGGCTATTTAATAAGTTTTTTATTTTTGCCCCAACCAATCAGATGTTAGCTTTCATTTGAAAGCTAACATCCGATTGGTTGGGGCAAAATAAGCACCATTACTAACGATAACACAATCATGTTATCGTGCAGATTTTTCAGCCCAATTGACCGATACTTCCGTGTATTGGTCAATTGGGCCGAAAAATCTGTGGCGCTTTCGGGCGCCGCCACGACCGTTGTTGATCATACGTTCAGACGAACGGATGATCAGACATGTTGGTAAATCATGGCCAATCGTGTGGTTCCCTATGAACTGTCGGTCTCTGCAATAGTGGTTGCGAGTTCGTGTCACCGATCGTGAGAGCGCTCGGCCGGGAAAAATAGTTTCTTTGTGTGTACCCACTCTAATATATGTGTCTAGCCAAACTTAAGAATGCTATTGTGTTTCAGGTACTAAGAAAAAAAGAAAAGATAAACAATACTAGTTTACCTTTAGGATCTTAATGCCAGATGATTATAACTTATTTTAGTTGAAAGCAAAAAAAATCTGCACAAAAAAATAGAAGTATTGAAGGAAGTCTTTGGGACGTCCAACACTAAATGGCCAAACACAACATTACTGAGCAGAAACGGTGTGATAACTACCAAGTCCTACTGTAGAGTGCATTTACCTAAAATATACAGATTATTTTTAATTACTAAAGTTACTAGATAACTGCCTCAATAGAGAGAGCACATTCACAAAGACACAACTTTCATTTCTATGTGCTCCTGGGCTAGTCTAAGTGTACAATGTATACTTCTATAAATGCGCTCCATAGTACAGCAGCCCAAAAAAGGAAGCTACACCCTGTCCTGACACCCCCAGAACTTGTCAGCCAATCATGTAACAGCATAGTTCCTGCCTCTCTCAGTTAGGCCTGCTACGAACAGGTCAATCTTGATCAATATTGGTTCAGTAGTCTACTGGTTAAAAAAAATGGCACAACCATTTGCACTGGCCATTGAAAACCGTGACGTTTGACAAAATTTACCAGCAGTTCTGCAGTTGCAAAAAAAATATGCACTTAAAATATTTTGATAGGGCGAAAGTATAAGCCCATGTGTACTGGACCCTACTTACAAACACAGAGACACTTTAAACTGACCATTCCCTTTCCCCACCTACTCATTCCTTTGTGTTTCAAACAAACTGAAAAGAAATCTTTGCAGTTTATTTCCTAGCCTGCATCAATGGCAGAAAAAAAATAAATTCAGTATGGGGATTTGAACCTGTAACTGCATGGCTTCTGCCTTTCTAAGAAGAGCATTAGTCAAGGAATCCAGTAGAGCTAAAACATAGAAAATAGGTTAATTTAAAAACTTTCAGGGTTATTCAATAAAAGTTCTTATCGTTTAAAAAGGTGCTAATTTTGCCCCAACCAATCACATGTTATCTTTCAAATTTTAAATAAGATTTGATTGATTGGAGCAAAATTAGCACCATTTTTAACGATAAGAACTTTTATTGAATCTTCCTGTTTATGTTTTACTAGAAAAAGAATGTAAGCAAGAAAAGCGGGGGTGGGGGGCAGATAACTGTTACGTAATTGTTCCTGGTAGGCTGTCTGCAATCAATTCATGCTAGATGGAAAATAAATTGCAGAACAATTATGGACTTCCATATTGGCATGGAGACATCCGTATAGAAAAATGCATGGTGAATTCTAGGGTCAGGGTGAGTGGCCAATAAGTAGAAATGCTCACAAGGCTGTTTGAAGACTACATGGGCTGTTAGCAACATGAAAGCCTTCTTAGTTACAGAATCCACTTCTTACATTGCAGTAACTGCAAATTATGGAAGTAGTATCTTTCTATGTATGGGTGTTCTGGGGAGGAAAGCTAAAGGGCCCATCCATCTAGCAAAATTATTCAATAATTAACAGATTATTTCCATAATATTCACTTTGGTGAATATTTTAACGCAAATCCAATAAGTTAAAAACAATTATCACAGTCTAATTTGCTGCTTGGAGCCACTAATGATTTTTAAAAATGTGATCAGTCACTTCCACAGGCCTATCAGCTGGATCAGTGCAGTTTGATCACCTAGGTGTATGGCCCAGATAAAACAAAATTCAGCCAATCAGTATGCAAGTTGATTGGTCCGATATGAAAAGAGCCACTGTGTGTGGCCAGCTTTACTACAAAACAAAACATGCTTCTCTGGGATTACCGAAAACGGTGTATAACTAATCACACATCACTAATGTTACTAAACCTTTCATTAGTGGAACATGCAGTAATTCATTTTTTCCGTGAAAGAGCCCTTCACCCTTTTTTTATACTTTTAATACTTTTACTACTTTCTACTTCCCATTTTAGAGGAGTATTGTTCTTACGATTATTATAGTGTACCGGTATGTATCTGTTTTAGAGATATTATGTATATCATCTTGTGATTCAGCTGGCCAGCTCTGTATACATTGTATTAGGTTTGTATATATATATATATGTAATAAATGTTACTATTTAGTATCTTTTATTGATTTGTTTGTTCAACCCACGGGGTACTATATATATTTTTTACTAAGTAAATCTAATCCTCGTATTATTAGAATAAAAGCATAGGTATTCCTTTGTACCAAGACTGAAAGAAGTACAGGAGAGGTACAAACTAAAACTAATCTCCCAATATAAAGCCTAGAAATAGCGTATAACGTATCACCTGTCTTTCTGCACAAAGATCCAACTATGTAAAATATTTTACTACAGAAAGCTCTTTATAACTCCCTAGGCTCACACTGGTCGATATTTATTCCCAATGCAAATGTCCAGTTCTGTGTAATTTAATGCAAAGGATCAGGCATCAGCTGAAATATTTGCTGTGCGGCTCCCCCCCACAACAGATTACTATGCAATAGATCGCTCATGTGCACCTAGCCTAACACAATTCAGAGTTGTATTTTTGTGGAGAACGCAGCAAGGAAGCAGGCATAATTTTACTCAACTATTTCTGGGCTATAAATCAGAGGTATAAATGGGGTTTAACCTACATCTTTCCTTAAATATCAGATGCATTTTCTCAGATTGGCCTAAAGATCTTTAGACTGTTGTCCTCGTATTCCCTTAACTAAAGCGGTCATCATTCTCCAACACCAGCTAACAATAGTAGAATAACCACAGTTGGAGAACCCTTGCCTAACTCATAGAGTTCCAGTTTGCTCAGCTTACCTGGGCTGCCAATTGTGAATGGCAATTCTGCATCTGAGCATTCAGAGCTTCATTCTTTTTTAATATATCCTAAAAAAACACAATGGCATTATTTTCTGCTTCTAAATGCAAGCATGTCTTCCAGCAGCTTTCTATTACAGTAATGCACCCTCCCAAAACCCAATGACTTACAGCCAAAGTCTTAAGCTGGCCACACAAGCAGCAATATTATTGACCAATACAGTAATTTTCAAGCAAAGTTGCGAACCATCACTTGCAGTGTGGGAACTTAGGCCTAGCATTCTCAGTGATCCGTGTGCTATTCATAACAAAGATTTAGTAGATCTTTCTAAAATGAAAGCCAAGTAGTAAATGTTCTCCAGCTGGCAAAATGTGGAAGGTTAGGTCAATGTCAAACCAGAAATAACAGGGGCTGCATTATCCTTTGAAGTAACACAAAGTTGCACCTTTAAGCATTTGAAGAGCAGCAAATGGTACCGATTACAATCTAGCGCTTTTTGTCTTTATAGAGATGCACCAGTGGGCATTTATTTACAAACAAGAGTAAATGTGTACAATAGTACATGGTTTTCGGATGCTACTCCATATGGCTTCTTTAAATTAAATTCTCCCATAGAAAAAAAGTTTGGAAAATTTCTCAGGTTTAGAGACAAAGTAGTTAAAGGGACATTGACATATGTCATAATATATATTATTCCCTTTTCCCCAAGAAATTGACCACACCCAATAAGTCTTTAGATTAAATTTTAACACCAGGGCACCCACAATTCTTCCATAACAATACATTTGCTGAAAACTATAAAAAAATAAAATGAATGTTAAGTGTAAACCTAATTCTAATTGGTGCAAACATTTCAGTTGGGTCATTTAAATTGGAGGAAAGAGAAGAGTTTACCAACCTTTAGTTCTTCTCCACTGTTTGCAAAGTTAGCGCGTTCTAATGCCAGAGAGTCTCCAATTTGTTTGATCTCCTTGTCCTTGTGTGCAAGTCTTTAAATATAATGGGTAAAGTTACCACAGATCTGGTGTCTGTAATACAAACTCTGAATCTCTTACACAAAATATTTCAGAGCCCACATAAGACTAATGGCAGAAAGTCAGAGTGTTTATTCCGAGTTGGGGTTATTGAGAGTCAATGTAAAAATTGCTGGCAACTAACAGACCAACATTTTAAGAGACCTGGTTATTAATATTATACTATCAGGGTTATTCAATAAAAGTTCTTATCATTTAAAATGGTGCTAATTTTGCCCCAACCAATCAGATTTTAGCAGATTTTTAAATAAGATCTGATTGGTTGGGGCAAAATTAGCACCATTTTAAACGATAAGAACTTTTATTGAATCTCCTTCTATATATATTATTGCCCCTGAGGAAGTGATGAGTTAGTCACGAAACATGTTGGGCGGAGCTTTCAGGTGAGGGTGATGGAAGATATTCCCCCAATCTAAGGTTTTTGCTTTTAAATGAGAAATAAAGTGGATTTTACTAAATTGGAATATCGGCTGCCCGCCTCTTTCTTCAGTGTATTGGATGTATATATATTATCTGTATTTCATAAGTGCAAGATAAGCACACCTTTACAGCTTTGTCGAAAGGACAGACGAGGAACTACGGCTGAGGTTGTGCACACATGCAACGAATGTTCGGTTTGCCCATTAATAACACATGTTTATTGATTGGCGTCATTCGCCAATCCTCCACGGCAAATCACCAAATGACGCCCAAGCGAACGCATACACATGTGCAACCATCGTCTGAAACCGATTCGTCATGCATGTATCTTGCGCTCGGGGGCCAAGAATTCTCCATCCAATTGGATATGTACATTCACCTTTACATTAAGCAAACAGGCAGACTTCTTAATAAAGGGGAACTGTGGTGAAAAAACATTCGGGGAGATACAATATCACTTCTCCCGTTACTTACCTTAGCCCGATCCCGTGATACAATAACTGACGTAAATGAGATTACGTTATTGCATCGCGGGATCGGGCAAAGGTAAGGAGCGGGAGTTTAACGCTACATAACCCGTAGCGTTAAGTTTCACGCTAGAAAGTAGCGCAAAACTTAACACTACAGGTTTTGGATCGTTAGCACAGCGCTATTTCCAAAAACATTCGGAAATGGCGCAGTGCTCGAAATTCCGTCCAAAACCCACATTAACCCAAATTTTTTTAGGGTTAACCTGGGTTTTAGACGGAAAATGGCTATATTGAATCTCCCCCATAGTCTTTTAAATCATAGGCAATTGACTTACCTATCAAACGATCCCCCTCTTGCCTCTCTATCATGATGAGGTCAAAAGTTATTGAGACTTAAATAGACTGTTAAATAACACTCAGGGAGCAGTCATTATTCATCTCCACTCTGCACCGCTCTATATGCTGAGCGGTGCACATATGGACGGGGCTTGGCTTTCCCCTTTACTGGCTGCATTCCCCTCCTCCCCTGGGACACATGAAGTGAATGGGCAGAGATCGGAACAACTTTCTCCTGCTTATCTCTATTGCTACTAATCAATGCCGGTTAAACTCTCCTCCTCCTCTTGTTTTTATGTGTTTGCTCCTGTTACACATTCACTGTGTGTGTCTAAGGGGAGGAGAATATAACTGGCAAAGTGATTAGTAGCAATAGAGATAAGCAGGAGAAAGTTGTTCTGATCTCTGCCCATTCACTTCATGTGTCCCAGGGGAGGAGGGGAATGCAGCCAGTAAAGGGGAAAGCCAAGCCCCGCCCATATGTGCACCGCTCAGCATATAGAGCGGTGCAGAGTGGAGATGAATAATGACTGCTCCCTGGGTGTTATTTAACAGTCCATTTAAGTCTCAATAACTTTTGACCTCATCATGATAGAGAGGCAAGAGGGGGGATCGTTTGAAAGGTAAGACAATTGCCTATGATTTAAAAGACTATGTTTTTTCAACACAGTTCTCCTTTAACGACTCTGAGACCAAATAAACTATCAAACTGGGGTAGTAGCTGCTACAATTAATACCTAAGAGCCAACACCTTTGGAAAATAGAGTAAATAATACTCTCCGCTTCATAGTTTACACTGAAAAGGCAATTTTTCTGTACAGCATGGCTCTCGCACCTCAGTCACATTTAAAATATGTTTAAGAAATACTTACGTCTTCTGTAATTCTTCCACAAGTACTGATGCTGTAGACTGTAAAAGTAAAAACATTGTTTTTTTTCCTAATAAGCTTGCTACAATACACATATTATTTAAATGGCAGTGGATAATGAACAAAGCCTCATTCGTTTACAAACAAAATTAGAAATGAACAGATGAACAAGTGACGAACTGTAGTGCTTAATGGATATTCAAATGTAGCCCCAATTAGATTTCTACAGAAATGCCAGCATTGGCTCAGCCGCTAAAGTGCAGGCAACTGATCAGCCATCGCTGCAATGTTTTTTGTTATTCCAAAAGTAAGGATATTTTTGTAGTAGCAGGTTTAAAATTTGATATGCACACCAGCCTACTACACAAACAGGGATTGGTTAAAAGAGCTACTTTATCCGAACTGTGAGCTCCGCCTATTTTTGCAGAAGAACACAATTTATGATAGTGGTAAGAAAAATCTATCTTATTATGTTCATTGATACTTGTCTACTGCATTCAGTAAACACCAGATTTGTTGCTTTAGTAATAAACTTTTTTTAATAAACTGAGTGGACAGTATTTTTGGGTGAAAGACACAGCAAAGAAGTACATTTCCAATTAAAGGGCATCTAGGCTGGAAATATATATTTTTTTTAAATTGCTCATTACTGGAAACAATAATTCTTCCTGATTAGCACTGTACCATTTCTTTATTGATGTCTCCAATTTCTTTAGATATCCAGTCTGAAACAACTTAAGATTTCAGCTGTCAATTAAGTGCCTTATTATTGTAATTTCTTCTAGTGTGTGCAGTTTTGCTGTTACTGGAAGGGTAACAGATTGTATGTGTGTATTGTATGGTGTGGAATTCCCTCTCCCGGTGCTGGCCCATGATGGTTACTGGGCATGCTTGGCTCCATGTGGAAAGAGGAGTCCGTTAAGAGAGGGGGGAATACTGAAACTGAGCAAAACAAGTACAAGATTGTAGGCATGCAGCCACATACACACCTTTGTAAGTTCTGCTAATATTGATTTAACTAAACTTAAGATGAGACAAATTAATTTTATCAGTATAGTAGTCCTTTAAATGCCAGTTTTTATAGTACCAAAACCATTTTACAAACAGTACATAGATCACTTTGTACAATTCAGGAATTGATGGATCCTTTCTCACTAACCTGAGATGCAAGTTGAGCATGACATTTCTGAATCTGGACATTCAGAGCTTCATTCTGTTTTAGCAGATCCTTCAGCAAAAATTAAATAAATAAATACATTCATAGAATATTTAGCTGCATGTTTTGCTTATATTCTTAATCTATTACATAAAAAGCAAACAATGTATTGATAATTTAAGAATTTGAGTCATCATATAAATTGCCTAAACCAATACATTATGAACAGTAAAAGTTATGTGGTCTCTGAGGAAGTGGCATGGTGCCACGAAACAGGTAGGGCAGACTTTCCCCCTTGAACACATTTGTATTAGTTCCATTTTGCATTTTTTGTAAGGCGTTATTGAATAAACTTGGATTTTAGCATCATCTGGTAGTTTGCCATTCTTCTTTAATGTGGATTTCTGCAGCTAGCAGAGATGAAACTGGTTTGGTGGACTCTCAGATGGAGGGTTCTACCACTGTTTATATTTATTAAAGTTACTATGTGTTTTTGACCAGGGCTACTAAATATAAAAATAATTCTATAAACCAGGCATGGTATCCAAAGGTTTATCTTCCCACAGTCACATATCACACTCAAAACTGCTTTAAGCTGGCCATACACATGCAATCCCACAGCATGTGTGCCGACAGATCACATTGGTATCTGTTGGCACACATGCAGTGGGGAACAGCACACATGGACACAACCGATCCCCATACACGGTATGGGGTTCAGCCAGCCGTGCAGCCATACACCGCATGATCATATCAGCTTCTACTTCAAGCAAAGGGAGCCGATAATGACTGACGAAAATTTTCTGTCATTCCTCATTCCCGATCGATTGGAGTGCTAGCTACAGTTGTTGTCAGCACTCAGATCGGTCAGGAATAGACCTACACACAAATGATAATAGGTAAATGCCGTCGTTCCCCGACGGGATTAACCTATTATGCCGTCGTTCCCCGACGGGATTTACCTATTATCATTCATATGTATGGCCACCTTTACTTTGGAATTTGGACCTTGAATATTAAACATTTAACTTCTGCTTCCCCTAATATACAACAATAAAAAAAGACATAAAAATTCTGCCCTACAAATCCATACAAATATTACCCTTAGGCAGGACCACAGTGAAATATAAAGTGCTTCCATTTAAAAAGTAATTGTCTGCCACAACGGGACACAAAGCTATGTACTATAACCACCTGATTTTCCCCAATAGGTGACACGAAATGAATGACATAGACTAAACTCATGAAAAGAACAAATAAGTCAGTACCTGCACTTGCATCTGCAGGCTGTCACCCTGAGTCGCATCCATCAGTTGCATAATTTTCTCTTCCAGTTGCTGTTTGGAGACCATAGTGTCTGTAAGCTTGCTGTGCAGGCTCTGAATTTCACTTTCCTTGGTGATCAGCTTTGCCTGCAAGTCTGCAGGAAAAGCACAGAACTCAGTATATGTGTTAAACAAGATGTGCTAGTACTATGTAAACCCATAAAAAGGGGAAGTTCAGTGCAAATACATATGCTTTTCAGAAAAAATCCCAATAACCTTAATCTGCCAATTCAGCATTTTGTCTGTGTATAAATAAATGCAACCGAAATACTGACTTCCTGTTTGCAGTACCCCTAATAGAGACCCTTATGGTCTTGCCCTTGACCCAGCGCCTGGGTTGATTAAGTTGCTCAGTAGAGATCTGAGCATCTTTGACCCATCCAATAGCCAATCAGTAGAAATTACTGTTAGGAACATTCCAAGGATGTGGTGCATCCTGGGAAGAAGAAGGACCGTTAGAACCTGAAATGTCAGCTTACTTATGTCAACAGCAGGGAACAGCAAAGGGTATGAAATCAACTGATTTTTCAAAATGGAAGATAATATGTAGAATAACTAAGTATGCATTACACAAACTAACAATTTAACAAAAATTGATAATTTCCACTGAACTGTCCCTTTAAGCTGCACAATCACTGCTGGCATCAGTTTAAAACGTATGTGTCACATAAATGAAAGAATAAACTTTCGTTTCTGTGCCTAATTGCAGCTCCCAGACTTCTGAATATCATGGGAAATCAACAGTTGGTAGGACACACGGGAGTATGTGTATGAAAAGCATTGGATGTGAATCTGAAAGTGCGCCGGAGTCAGTGATAGGGTCAGCGTATACTCACGTGGCTAGCCAATGCCTGGATTTCACCCAATTTCCAGTGTTATCCAAAACTGGCAGCCACAGACTCTGACTTGGATGCATCATCAGCATTTCTAATATGGTGCAGCAAGAAAACAGAGCAATACTAATGGAATGCGAAACTGGCATTAAGTTACACTCAGATTTAAAAATGTGGTGAATCTAATAATAAAAATATTCAGCTCAGGGCAAAGAGAGAAAGGTGTGAAAACTGTGGTTACTTATTCAGTGGAAAAACACTACTAAGGATGAGCAAATTGCTGGGTTTTGTTCTTCCAGTGGGTCTGCAAATCTGGACAGATTCAGACTGAAACTATAAAATTTTAACATCAATACCGACGGAGTTTCGACAGTGAAACAGAGTTCCAACCCGAACGCAGATACATCCCTAAATGCTAACTTACATTCAATGGTAATAACAAATTCACTGACTAGGAAGATTAAACATGAGCCATGAAGAAAAACATGTTACCTTGTTGTGTTGCTTCACTTTCTTTTATTATTTTTCTTAGGTATGTATCAACTTCCTCCAATCTTCGTTCTGCTTCTTGCATTTGACCCTAAAATAGACAGTAAAAAGTCAATTTAAGCACATTTCATACAAAGACTGCTTTGTTTGCACACTGTACAGGATTTCACAAAGGAGAACCCAAAGTGGAGAGTAGCACACCTTTAGCTGTGAGGCTGCTTGCTCAGAGTTCTTTTTCTGTAAATCTTCCTGGGCCATTCTGTTATTCTTTTCTGTTAACTCATTCATCAGCCTAGCATAATCCTGGCGAAGTTTGTTAAGCTCATTTGACTGCCTGGTAAACATGAATGTTTTTTTATTACATGAAAATGTATAGCTACAACAACTTTACTTTGCTGTTCTAAAACTAATATAACTTGTAAGCTATAAATACATAGAGGTTGACAAGAAAATGGTGTATAATAGAATAAAAGAGGATATACAGACAGGCCTGACAGAAATTTTTTTGTCAATACAGTGAGCGTGAATGGCTTTAATTTCATCAAGTCTATAATACTTCTAAGCATTGATTACACACCATCCAATATTCAGACCAAATGACTTACAGGAAATATATTGTTTATCTGAGAAAAATATCTGCCTGCAATTTCTAACCTGACCAATCGCTCCCAATGGGTTTCTGTGCAAAGAACGTCAAATAATGGGTGATAACAGACTTTAATAGACTGCTACATCATATGGACTTACATGTTTTTGCAGCCACTTTGCCAAACGTCAGACTACTGATTAGTATATCTGTCAGTGGGAATATTAGGCAGATATACACCCATGTGTAACAGGCCTAGATAAAGCAGGCAAGGTAGGGGAGTAAAAGCCTGTTAAGCTTGTTTTGCCAATAGGCCTATGGGGTCCCTTTACTTGCACAGATTGTCCACATTATTGGAAGCAAAATCATAATATTTACATGCATAAAAAAAGGGAGTATGGATTGGAGATTCTTGATGACAGAACCGTTTACCAACCAAATGACAGTAAAAAAAAACAGCATACAGAAATTGGGGAGAAGAAGGAGAGGTGCACATTTACAATTTGAAAAGCATTTATTCTGAAGATATAAACACTGTAATGTCTTAGTTACTTGTTTTCTTCTAAACAACTGTTGTATAACAACCAGATCTTCTAAAGAAATCGGAGCTTACAGTGCCTACCCAAAACAACTTACTTGCTTTCCATCTGATTTGTGGCTGAGCTCACAGCATCTCTTAAAATAGTGTTTTCCTGTTTTAGGTGAGTAATCTGGTTCTCCAGCTGTTCACGAACCTGTTGAAACTTAATTGGAAAAAAAAAGGTCATTGGGTTGAGGCCACACTGCAACGCACCGTTACCAAAACGGACATGCATGCACAATCCTGAGACAGCCAATTGGTAACAATGGAAATTATTAGAAACAGATATTACATCCCTTTCTCAAACAGCTTGTGCTGCTACTACCATATACCAAATAGCAAAGTGGATCATGGATTAAATAAACAGAGTTTTCAAAATGAAAGAATATGTAGAATAACTAGGTATTTTGCTTACAAACAAAGAATTAAATTAAATATTTTTCATTGAAATGCCTCTTTAAGATAAAAGGGTAGGTCTGCAGTTTTTTTTGTTTTTTTTTAAGTTAAAGGGCAACTAAAGCCCCAGATCTCTGAATCAGTAGACAGAGAGTCCATTTTAGGCAGGGGAGCATGTGACTGAAGTAAGGTATGGCCAGACAGTGCACATACACATTGATATACGTTGAAGTCATGCAGGCAGTGCTCACACGTCTCGTGGCTGCTCATGCACATCTTGCTCCGATCAAGATCCCTGCATTTTCGTCAATGCAGGGATGCCGCTGAAGATAAATCTCTCGCTCTGCCTCATGATAGATTGTGCCCTGATTACTGAAACATACAGCAGGACTTAAGTTAAGTACACGTGTGATTGTGCATACGGGCACCAACGAATGGCCATTCTGGATCATATTCACACCTTTGTGGCTGCTTAGTTGGGAGTTATTGGTGGTCTGACCGGACAAATCAACAAACTATGTCAAGCAGCCACACATGTACGATAATCGTCCAAAACGAACTCGATACATGGACTGACATTAATGCACAACCAACAGAAATTAAACACGTCCAATCAATCTTTCAATCAAATCTGCTGAAGAATGTTGATTTTGACAAAAAATATTGTCCAATGTGTACCTACCCTAAAATAAATACCAACCCCAAGAAATTGCATGTGTAAGATTGGAACTGGTTGTTTTTAAAGGCCAATAAACAATTAAAAAAACAAAGTATTCCTTTGAAGTGCTTACATTGCCATGCATGCGCGCTAAAGAGAATTAGAATCAGAAGCAGTCGTGGGATCTGGAGTTCTGCAGCGGAGGATCACGCGAAAGGTAAATATACTTAACTTCGTTCCTGGCTCCCGAGTTATCGGAGTTATTGATTGAAGAACGTAAGGTAAGGCATAGCCCCATAACCTGTCAGGCTTCAATTAATTCATTAAAGGAATAGTTCAATTTGGGAGTGAACTAATCCTTTAAGGCAGCAACGAGGGATCGGGGGGAAGAGATCCCCTGCACATGCCAGAGCCCCCCAGGAGGACAGGGAAGGGGCAGATACCGGATTACACACAGGACGGCTGACTACTCTCTAGTTTCCTGGACTTTGAATAGGCACTGCATAAGGAGCAGAGGAAAAGGTAAGGATTTTTGAACTAATCCTTTAAGGCAGCAATGAGGGATCGGGGGGGGGAAGAGATCCCCTGCACATGCCAGAGCCCCCCAGAGGACAGGGAAGGGGCAGATACCGGATTACACACAGGATGGCTGACTACAGGATGGCTGACTACTATTTAGTTTCCTGGACTTTGAATAGGCACTGCATAAGGAGCAGAGGATAAAGGTAAGGATTTTTGAACACTACACAGTGGGGCCAGCATGAGGTTAAATTTTCATTTTGAGGTGGACATACCCTTTAAATAGACAGTAATGCATTAAATGTGACTACTGTTGACAAATAGGGATACTAGCAGTGTTAGAGAGATCAACAAGAACAATTTAAGAAGACAACCTATACAATAGTGTGGTTATGGTAATCTCTCCAGGTTGACATACAATCTAGGCTTAATCCCATTCCACCTAACATGTCTTCTATCAAATGTTGTTTCTATTAACCCATCCTTGATGCAAAAAGCTTTACTTTTTACTATACTGAATCAAAATATTTTAGGAGAAAGTTAAAGGATAAGTACACTCAAAAAAACCAATGAAGTTTAATTGAAAGCTGTATGCCTAACTTACCTTGTCCCTTTTTTTTTTTCTAGGTGCCTTCAGAGTCTTACTATGCCTCAGGAAATTGCTGGCCATCTTGTGTTATGTCTGAAGTCAGGTAAGCTCCTCCCCTTGAGAATTGGTGGACCTCGTTCCAGGCTTGGGTCCATAAAGCATGTAGCAGTTACCTCCATGCTCACGCACGCTTGTAACAGTGCGTGGCTTGTTGTCGCCACGCATGCACGACTCCGTGCACGCACTGACGTCACTCGCATGTGCGGCGGGTGGCGCCCACGTGCATGGAGGTAACTGCTAGAGATGGGCGAACAAAAATCCGGTCCGATTTCAAATTTTCAAACTTCTGGAAAATTCAAAATCAGACCCATTAAAAGGACAACTATACTATAAAAATTAACTTTTTAAAATATGAAAAGCACCTGGGGCAAGGAGATAGGATTGATTATTCCCACCTCCCAAAATTGTTTTGTTGAGGAGCTACAGCACATACAGTTTTCATCGGCCATGTTATGGCCATGGACCATTCTATTTAAAGATAGTGCAGAAGCATACAGATAGACTGGCAGAAGCAGTTTTCTTCATCCTGCTGCTGCTGCTCATAGAAATGATATTGGGAGGTAAAAAGCAACAATCCTACCTCCCTGCCTCAGGTACTTTTTATTTTAACTGTTTTTTAAAAAACTTTATACGCACTATAGTTTCCCTTTAAAGTCAATGGGGACAAATAGTTTGGAAAGTTCGGATAAAATAAGGTTAAAATGGCAATGGTAACTTACCATACATGGCTCTGGGAAATGGTCTGGGTAACACGAATATCCCGAATAAAGCTATTTCGCGCGCTACTTTTGAGGTTTCGCAATCGTCATTCAATGATTTTCCCAAAAATTCATCAAATTTTCCGAAAATTCTACATTTTCAAAATCTGCCTCTGAATCTTTCCCTGAATCACTTAAAGGGTATGTCCACTGAAAAAAAAAAAACTTTGCTCTAAATTGTATATTACCCCCCAAACCACTTTCGCGATATTCGCAGCTTCCAAAAATGCTCCTGAACTTGCTTACCTAACCCGGTCGCTCGCCGCTCCTATGCTGCCTCTGCTGCTGACAGCTGCTTCACTTTCTGGTTGTGGCTGTCAGTAAAGGCATGACGTGACGTCACACCCAATTACCTGACAGACGCGAACAGGAAGGAAAGCGTCTGTCTGTGCAGAAGTCCCCTACTCCTGTTTTTGGTCGAAACAAGAGCAGGGGGCGACACCTAGACGGCGATGGAACAGGTCAGGTAAGAAAGTTCAGGGCCTTATAGGGCTATGCACGGAGAGCTGGTATCGCTCTCTATTACCTCCTCTAAGCAATGCACTGAGCCGACAGCATCTCTCAGTGTATAGCAAATGGGGTTTATCCATTCAGGCTCTTTAACGCTAGCTGTCTGCTGGCGTTATGTCTTTAAGTTATGTCTTAAAGTCACATTAACCCATGGTACATGAGTTAATGTGACTTTAAGACGGAAAAAGTCTTAAAGTCTCCTTACATAGCTTTATTAGTTTATATAATGCATACCTAGTTTTTCTATATATTCTCTTCCATTTTTAAAAATCAGTTGAATTAATACAACTTGCTATTCCTTGCTGTTGACATTAGTGAGTTGATATTTCAGGTTCTGAGTTGGCCGTACGACTACGGTCATTCATCCTCATTGCGTTTGGTTTGTTGGTTTTGGTCCCTACACACTGCTGATATGGTTACCATTGATTATTGTTTATGTGTATGCCCACTTTAATTTCTAATGATTGGTTTTTGGACGGGTCAAACTTGTTTAGATCTATACTGAGCAACCAAATCAACCCAGGCTCTGGGCTGGACCATAAAAGTCTTTACTAGGGGTCCTGCAAACAGGAAGCCAGTATTTCGGAAGCATTTATTTGTACACAGACAGAATGCTGAATGGGCAGGTTAAGGTCATTAGGATTAGAAAATATTTTTAATTTTTTAAAAAGTCTATGTATTTGCCCTGAACGTCCCCTTTTATCTTAACAAACGGTAACACTTTACAAGGTAAACCAGAGGGGTGGCACTGCATAAAATAATGGTCATTGGTAAATTTGGGACATATCTCGGGATTGTTTCCACAACTTCGATAAAATACTTGAAATTTTGAAAATGAGAAATTTTCGAAATTCCACAAAAATTTAAAGATCATCGAAAGCTCGAAATGTTTGAGTTATTTCGTACTCGTAAAATCTAATTCGAACTCGGGTTCCAGTTCTAGTCCATTTCTAGTGGTAACTAGGACCAATAATTCAAGAAATGTAGATAACATAAAACTTCTTCTACTTACTTTAACTTGCATTTGCTGAGCCTCCTGGAAGCTACCGTGCATTTTGCTTTGGTAAACACTTTGCTCCTTTTCCAGTAAATTTATCCGCTCCCTTGCCTTAGCTTCAACCAGGTTAAATTTTTGCTTTTCAGCAACCAGTTCCTAGAATACATAAAAAAGTTACATTAAGCACACACCATGTATGAAAGAGGAAACAGATAACATGAACTCAAAAAATTATATTTAAGCTAGCCATACACTAAATAGACATTTGAAAGATTTGACATTCAAAATGACTTGTAATTTTACCTCCCCATGTTCCCCTACCTGGCCCATTCATTTGGTGATTGAATACAGACTGCTAAATGATTGGGCTAGGTGGTTGTCTCAACACTGCAGGAGGTAAGATATCCAGTGAATGTCCAGCATAACAGATTGTACCATTTTTGGTACGATAAAGAATAATTTTATTAACAAGCATGTCCAGTCAAAAAATAACTTGTATGACTGTTCTCGACCCCCCAAACCCCACTTATTTAATATCAAAATTTACCAAATATGCTCCTGAAGTTCCTTACCTGACTCGGCCCCGTACTACTCCTCCTCTGCTCTGCGGCATGTAGCCGCTCCATTATCTTGGTTGTCAGAGCAGTGATCTAGGTGGTGAGGGACCGGCTCAGGTAAGTCCCTTTCAGGGGCATATTTGGAAATTATTGATAATGTGAAAGGGGGATTTGGGGGGAGTGGAGAACATTTCTAGCTAAAGTTATTTTTTGACTGGACATGCCCTTTAAGGATAATTATTTTCCTCATTCTAGCACAGTAAACTGGCCCCTTCCTCCATGTAAACAGTCAAGGACCTACATTACAGCCACAAATGCATATAATAAACTAGTAAAAATAGCAGTTTGAGTAAATGAAGGTCCGTTTTGGCTGAGAACGGGTAAGGGTATCAGCGTTCAATCGTGATTGTCCGACCTGGTGGATCATCAACAATGCCAGACCAAACTGCCATTTCACCTGAACGAGTGCCCTTACAGAGCCAATGTCGGCCGAAACTTCTGTTTGCCCTAAAGTTGTGCATTACACGTCAGCTCCACGCTATGGTGCATCTGTATGGACCTTTAGATCATTTACCTAAACCAAAATATCTTCTATTAGCATACACACAACCCTGCTCTCATTAGCCACAATTGTCAACTTTGACAGCTTATTTACCCATTTCTCTTAATATAGTGGCCAGATAATATGTCTTAACAAAGAAACATTGCATTTTCTTAACTATAAGGTGTGGCATACCTGCGTAAGCTTTTTGCATTGTTCTTTTACTATTGTAGCTTCATCCTTGGCAGCTATCAGATGCTTTTCTTTTTCTTGTAGTTGTTGAAGGGCAGCAGCATCTCCCTTGTTGGCCTTAAAATCAAGAATGTACTTTTAGACAAAAGATTTCTGACAGGATTTTTTTTTTTTTTTTAAAGGTCACAGGCACATTATTTAAAATTCTGATTACTTTTAAATCAAAATAAGATGGGAACAAAAATGTACCAACTCCTAGCCAGTAAATCTATGAAGCAAAATAATTACGTCACAGACAAACCAATTGGTTGTGGCCACTCAAACGATTTAGTAAGATTATGTGTGTAATAGCCAAATCTGTAGCAGTCCACAGATGGAAATAAGGCTGGGTACACATGGAGGGACAATTTGACCCAACCGAGCGCTCGCTACTCGTTTGCGGGCGGAATTTGCAAACGATCGACCGTGCGGCTCCATAGGGAACCGCACGATCGATCGTGATTGAACGGACGATCAAGGTCGGTCGTGGCCACCCACACCAGCCAATATTTTTGGCCGTTCGACCATAAGTGCCGTGAATCGGTCGATCGGCCGAAAATATTGGCTGGTGTGTAACCAGCCTTACTGGAATCTGATTGTGATCTGATAGAGAATGGCTAGAGCTAGCATAATGGAGGCTGCAGGGTAAAAAGAATTAATCTAGTTTGTAGTTCATAGTGTCAAAGGAATTAAAGGGAAACTACAGTTAATGGACAGGATGCACCCACATGAATACAGATTAACACAAATACAAGAACACTAACATTACCACCCCCAGTTAATTCTAGTTTATTGTTGCTGTGCAGGCTATTGTTAAACTTCCTACAGGATTTCTTAATGGCTCCACTTATTATTGGATCGCACCCAAAACACAAAGAAAACCACCCACTACCAGGAATGAAGTGAATTTAAAAGAACATTAACTGCAAAAAAGTCATAGCCGAGACAGCTGGGCAATCTGCCATTGGATATTAACTACGGCTATTGCAACAGTCATGGGCTGTGTACACACAGTCTGATATTTCAGATCGATTGACCAGTGCAACCGAAATTTGGCAGGTCGGGCAAAAATATCAGAAGTAAATTTTACCTGCAAATGACTGATGCTGGGTGAACTTTCGATCGGACAGTGTGGTAAGATTTGTCTGATAATGTGGACTTCACTGGACCACAATAACGGTTGTGCCAAAATTACCCACTGTCCTTTTTGGCCTAGCCGACCAGTTGAAAATAGTAAGCAGCCTGTCTGGTTGAAATATCAGCCCATGTGTAACGCAGCCCAACTAATAAAGCAGATAAACAAGATTTCTTGTACTTTTCTATACTTCCTTGTTCAATCTGCTTTAAACAACATGCTGGTAGAGATGCATTTAGATATGTAATGGCCATACATCAGATTTTCACCACTCAGCGGCTCAAGCAAAAAGTTTTTTGTTTTTTTTAATAAAGGGAAACCCATCAAATGAATAGTCTATAGGTACTTCACCCCCCAAACCCCAAAAATGCAATAGTCAAAAAAGTGACTAATGTAAAACATACACAGACACGACGATCCCCATACGCGGTATTGTTAATATGTACGCCCACCTTAAGTCTAACCTAAAATGCTGCCTGATATTCTGTTATCTCTCTTTCTGTTTTATGGTTCTTTCAGTTAGCAGTTGTCAGTCAAGGATGTAACAGATGACATCAAAGCCAATGACTGAATGCTATTCTTCTAGCTTCCTCCTGTGAGCATGTAAAAGCTTGAAGAGGAGGTGGAAACGTTTGAGTGGAAGTGGGAGAGCATAATTTTGCTGCAAAACAGATTTGCCCAACATCTGTCCCCTTTATAACTTGTAGTTTGTGATTTACCTATATATTACTTTTTGTTTGAGGGGTGAACATGCTCTTTAGAAGCAAAAAATAGGGGAAATGATTTTTAGCACCCTGGATCGGTACACTCCCTACATTTTTCCTACATGTGTCTTGTATCACGGTAGAATTTTACTTGCCATAACTACATATACTTCAAAGCACAGTCATTAGAGATTGCCATAAAAACATACAATATTTTCAGTAAAACCATGGCAGCATTACAAAACTTCTTTGCAAATGCAACATAATTACAGAAAGTCACAGCCTTTTATAACGGAAATACATGGGTTCAAATTGTAAGAAGGATAACCAAATTAAGAGAATTATCAAGCCTACCGCAGAAGCAATCGCCACAAACTGGCAAGTATAATAGGCACAGTCACAGTAACATCATAAATAACACACAAGGCTGGGTAAAAATGGCCTGACATTTCCCCCCAGATTGGCTATCACAACCAAAGTTTCGTTTGATTGGGCTGAAATATCGGCAGCATTTTTTTCTTGCGATGGGCCGATGTCACAAACATTTGGACAAATCAGACATGCTGGAAAATTACAGTCTTCAATGGGCCCATTCGTGCATGACTGGCAATATTTGTAACTGGGTCGAAATCTTAACTTATGTATACCAAGCCTAAGGCTAGGAACAGATAAGCTATTTCTAGCTTTTTTTTTTTTACAAACTAAAGCAACAAGCCTCTAAAAACATACCAGATACAACACAAAACACTTAGACGATTCCAATCGAGCAACAGTCATTGCTACAATTACAACAGGAAGTGAAGGCAGTAAAAGTAAAGCACAGCTATCTATTAACTAAAAATGAAAACTTCTAAATGAAGGTACCTTTCGAAAAACAAAATGATAATGTTACCAGGTTGGCGTGCAATAAATCTACATACAAATGGAAAGTAATTTAAATAGCTGACTGTGGTTTAATGGGTTGTCCATACCTGTGCTTGCACCTCAAGAATTAGTCTGCTTACTAGGAATATTTATCTATCAGGCTATTTATCTTATCAAACTGCCTTCTTGGAACATTTAACTAGTAGGCCTATTACGATCTTATGTAAATACAGAATGGCAAACTGTATAACATTCACCTCCAAAAGGGCCATTGTAGAAATGCCTCTTTCAGAAAGTAACACAGAGAACTACCTCACCCTGAAGGCAAACTACTCTACATAAATTAATTTTTCCTGTATTATGTGGTCAATATCAGGGAGATTCAATAAAAGTTCTTATCGTTTAAAATGGTGCTAATTTAGCCCCAACCAATCAGATATCATTTAACATTTGAAAGCTAACATCTAATTGGTTAGGGCAAAATTAGCACCATTTTAAACCGTAAGAACTTTTATTGAATAACCCTGTATATGTTTAAACAGCCCAATGGAATGCAACACTGCACAGTGAATAAAGGTGCAGCTTAAAGTGTATCTCCACTGGGAAAAAAAATAGCATTTTAGTTTTTATGAAGAACGGGAGGTAAAGGAGCTGTGTCTTCAATAAAACCTGCAGGAGGTGGGAGAAAAGGTAAGGTGTGAACGTAACCATAAAAGGAGTTTACCATAAAAGTGCTAGCCTGCAGAGTTTTAAAAAAAATAAATAAATAAATAAAACCCACAAATTGCGTCTCTTTTGTTGACTGAAAGTATGAAATTGGTTTCAATAAGCCATTTAGAAAGGTAAGGAAATGTAAAAAAAAATCATGCAATATAAAAAAAAAAAAATCATGCAATACCACGAGTCTTAAGAGACAACTCAATTGGCCAGTCTCTATCAGTCCCCAGCCATTGCTAATTCATAAAAAGATACACTTCCAGTTTCAAGCATAATTAGTCTTAGTACACTTTGGTGTAGTAACGCTGGGAAATCCTGCTCACCTTGTGTATTATTTCCTGCACAGCACTTGATTTACCCTTTAGCATATCTACTACAGACAGTGCTTCATCTTCACTGAATACCATGTGTTTCATAGTCACCAGGAAATCCTTGAACTTCACTTCAGCATTTTCTAAAAGGAAATATAAGTGCAAATTAAAGGGCATGTTCACCCCAAAAAACATAATTCATATTTAAGTAGATCAGCTCCCAGAACCTCACGATAGTTTCAGTAGAACAAAAGAGCTCTGGCACACACTTAGAGGAAGAATCCCTGGCTAAGTCCTTGGCTGTGATGTCAGGTGTTCCCGGGGATTCCTCTTCTAAGTACGCCAAAGTTTCAGAGCATGCAATTTTGGTTAAAATGGAAATCGCAGGAACGGAAAAATTCCTGCGATCTCCCATGTGCACGTGTTTGCGCATGCATTTGAGTTTACCATTTTTTACGCAAACGCATATATATATATATATATATATATATATATATACAGCTGAGTCTTGTATCAAAATACATCCGATTGAGGGCACTCACAGGACTTGCAGGACTGAAACCACGTGTGGAATATGGCGATCAATGCATTTTGGCCACCGTACAGGCCGTCAGGATCTATGTGGGAGCGTGGAGGTCCAGCACCCAGGCACAGTGGCATAAGAGTGCTAACTGCAAAAGGATTTGTTATATATATATATATATATATATATATATATATATATATAGATATATATATATAATATATATTTTTTTTTTTTTTTTATTATATATATATGTTGTGACATATTTCAATCAGCTGAGTTTATTAATTAAATTAATTTAACTTTCTATGTGTGGTTTTGCAGGATTATTATTTTTATTTTCCTTGGCTAAGTAATAGAGTTCAGAACACTGGAGTGCTCATAGAAATATTTACAACTGTAAGCTTCCGGAAAGGAAAGATTTTATTATTATTTCATCTTCAGCTTTGTATTTAGTAAATTCCCCAATATAGTTGGGATATTTAAAGGTTGCATGAACGCAATGTGGACAAAAGCGACACCTTCACTAAACTTTCTTTCTCTGCCTGTCTATGGACCATCTATACACCTCTATCTCACCTTTATCAGTAATAATCTTCATTTTCTTGCCAGAACTTTTCTGTGGATTTTCTATTAATTCAGGTTTCTCCAAGTTGACGGATTGTTTCTTTTCAACTTTTACTTCTGTGTTGTCCATTAGTGGGATATAAACAGTTGGTTGAATTAAAGGCTCATCTACCAATGCTGAAACTGAATTGAGAACAGGGGGGAAATTTTAGTTGTGCTTCCCGATGTCTATTTCTCAGCATGGTTTATAATATATTTCCTACATTATATTAAAACCAAACATCATAAATGGCAGAATGAAAGAAAGGTTTTTGCTCTTTTTCAACAATAGCACAGAGATTTAACTAACACTTGTAACTGGCAAAATCCTATTTTTCTAGGTTATAGGAGAGGATGCAAAAGCTTTAAGCAAAAGAAACAAAAACTAGCAATTGCCATCACATGCCCCGGATGGAGAGATAAGGCAGTTGCCAAAACGTTTTCCTATTAAACATCTCTTTGTGAGTCTTGGAAGATTATACACCATTAACTGCACTCACTTTACAATAATATTTTGATCGTTTTATAAAACGCACTCCGTTGAGGTGTCACAGATACATACCATTTTCTACTTTTTGTTTCTTAACTGAAGCCTTCTTCTTGCCTCCAGTCACATTATCTTGTGGCTTCACCTCTGCTGGTAGGCTGAGGGGTTCCTGCTTTTTGGAAGAGGGAACTACTTGTTCATTCTTCACCTCAGGGCTGAGTGGTGAATTGTCTAGTTAAAACAGCCACAAACATAAAAAAGGAAACCTAAGTGTTTTCATAGAAATAAGTCAGAACCATGTTACCTTTCAGTTCAATTGTGTCATATCTCTAGCTACCATTAAATAACATATCCTTCAAGGCAATAGCGAACCAACACTATGTAATATTTTGAGTGTAGACCAAGGCACACTGTACCAACAGCAGTCGTTAACAATAAAGGACAAAAGATGGAGGTGGAAATAGAAACACTTCAAATCCTTTAAAGGAATATTGAAAATCTAATTAAATCATAGGGATTTAAAGGATAACTAAAGCCTCAGAACAACATTGAATTAGAAAGCAGATCTCCTTATTATAAAAGCAGTAATCAGTGTTTAATATCTCATTTTAATGTGGTTGTTGAGAAATGTAACTTTCTAACATGAGGTTTGCGTCTTATTTCACAGTGTCCCAGTATCCCAGTGTGGTCACTGACCATTCTGGTCAGTGACCACATGCTTTACACATGCTCAGTCCTAAGATTCTTTACACATGCTCAGTCCTAAGATTCTGCAGGAAATTGTTACAGTTGGTCACACCCGCTCGCCTCTTGCCAATCCTTTTACAGGATAGAATATGCAAGGGAGCATGTGACTGAGATCAGGGGAGTGGCCAGTCACTGTACATACACACAGTTATTTCATCCAGATCTTCAAGTGTTAACATTTTCTTTAATGCTATTTACTGTATTTCTATTTTATAGTTTATTGTTGTTTCTTAGAGGGGATATGTTCAGATTCTAGAGTGTATAAAATTGGGTTTAGTTCTCCTTTAACTAACAGTCCCCCAGCACTAAGGTGAAGTGTTTTAACTTAGTAATGTTTTTGTAAGCACCTACCCTTTAACAATTTTCCCCCTTTTATTGGAAGCACCTACCCTTTAAGGAACCATTTGCTTTAATCGGAAGAGTGGGAGGGGCTAAGTGATCTAGAAAAAATTTTAAGCACTGTTGTTATTGCACTTGCTTTGCACTTGAAAAAGAGCGCATGTTGTGCAGATGGTGTGAATTGTTTCATTAAATACAATTGATTGAGGATTGAGATGCAAATTGGGAAATGGGAGTATAGAGCCCTATTTTTGTGGATAAGTGTTATATATGAACAGACACAAGCCGAAAATACAACTACACATCATCAGACCCCTCGTTCATGAATCTATTGCAGACCTTATAGTTATGCCCCTGATAAAATTCTGTATATTCTCAAATTCTCATGTTGAAAATAATAACTGTGACAGATTACCAGACAATGCAAAATGCCAACAGCATCTTCTAGATCGACAAATTGCTTCTGTCCGTGCGTGATTTAAAAAATTATAGTACAGCAATGAAAATAAAGATGAAAAAAACATTTCATGGTATATCGCAAAGGAAAAGTCACTAATGTAACAGCTAGGAAACAGAACAGGCTGAAGCTAATTGTCTGCCATAAATTCCAAACTCGTATAAGCCTGCTTAGCTCTGTGTGCCTGCCATTTCTTAAGAGGCTCTTAAATAAGCTTTACATTGATTTTAAAGCAAGCTGCTCTAACTACTACAGGGAGATTTCATGCTAAATGAGACATCATTTTCTAACATTCTGCAGTTCTGAAAATAATCAGGTCATCCCCCTAGTGATATTTCTGTTAGAGACACTACTAGTGTGCAGTATGTTAACAGCTATTTCTCTGCAGGTTGCTTAGGGAATGCACAAGGCACATTTAGATTTCATTTCTTCCTATTGAAATATGCTTGTGAAGGTTCTCATTCATCCAGGTCATGGTGTATCTGCTGTATTCAATTAAATCAACCGGACTTGAAGTTTAGTTCTTGAAGATATTTAGCTAGTCATCCGACTGACTTACTCAATTCAGAATGACTTGGACAAGAATCTGTGGCAATTATGTACCGTGGAAAATACCAATTAGCCTATCACAGCCAAGTGTTAAGGGAGTGATTGGATAGTGGCTAAGAGGTGTTATAGGAACGCCCAGGGTAAGGTGTCAAAACAGCATTGTACATGGCAGACAGTTGGTGTTGACCCCCCCACCCACCTCTATTTAGGCTTGGTTTCTTTATTTTCACATAAATGGTCTCCTTAACACCTCTCTTGAACCAGTCACGTTCTGACCCATAACCAGCTTTAGGTTAAAATGTGGTATATTTCGAGTGAAGTTGTAGATTTTTGTCTTTTCGCACTAATATTTGTATATATTGTACACACTTGAAAAGACATAGGATAGCTAATTTTAATGGTTACATAGAGTTGAAAAAGTTCAACCCCTCTATGCAAAACCCAGCTTCCCCAGCCTAACAAAAAAGTACACCTAGGTCCATGCCCCACCAGTTCACTAAAGGGTACAAGCAGTGGTGTAACTACTGGACCTGCAATGGCATGGGGCCTGGGAGGTAAGAGGGCCTGCTATTCCCTTCCCAGAGCATCCGCTGACAGCTGCAGTTACATGCAGTAAAGATCAGCTCGATCAGCTGTTTAAAAGTACTGTCGGTTTGGTTCTGGTCTCTTAAAAAGCTTGATGGCACGATCAACTCTGTTCGCAGATGGGGGGGGGTCCTTGTACACGGACATTTGCATATACAGATAAAGTCACCAGTTATAAGCCTGGATATAAACTCCTGTAAAATGCCTTTGGATGTGTGCATGGATTTTTAGGCATTACATTTCGCAACCTTACTGCCCAGTGTAGAACCATTAACATTTCTCAAGTCTATAGAGGTGGCCTCTAGCCTTTCCTAAATATATATAATAATTTAAAAGCAAGAAAAGTATCTGCTTTCATACTCCTTTTAATAAGCTAGTTGCTTGGTGTTGTTGTGAATTTAAAACTAACCAGGAAAAAAGAAATCCTGTAAAATAAGCAACTGCTATGTTTGTGTGTATACATTTATTTAAACCTTGGAAGCATATGATAGTGTTCTGCAGTTGATTTCAGAAATATTTTGTGATTGTTTTTCTCTATACAAACAATTCAAAATTATTTCCGTTCTCAAAAAATAAACTAAATCAAAAAGGAATGTTATTTACCTATTGCATATTTAAATACTGCTCACTTTGGTAAAATGTACATTTCCCAGAAATACTGGTAAGGATATTAAATTAAAACACTATCTCTACTTATAGATTTATCCCTTAAGCTACATGTAACATTTTTATGAGGTTTTTCTCCGGTGTCTTTTTTAGTGGGTGTCCAGTCACATTTATACATGACAGCCGTGCCCATAGGCAGCTTTTAAAGCCATCCGCATTATACTCTATAAGCAATTTGTCTAGAGTCACAGCTGACTAAATAAGCTTTAAAACATTGGCAATAGTCCAATAAATCAGAGATTTCAAAAGCAAAAGTCTTTAGTTTAGGGACCTTCATTAAAGCAATAACAATGTGTTTTAGTAGCGGCAATAAAGAAGCATGTTTCTATACAGGCAGCACTGATAAAGATGTCATAACAAACAAAAAACACAAAATGGACAGGTCTGTGTTAAATACATTGTTGTAAATGTGAGAATTACTACTGCTTTCGATTGTACCAATTAGGCCTTTCTGTAAACCTCCTTTATCAGTCAAAAAGAGGTACAAAAATTATATCAAATAAATCAATAGCTTGGATCCTTAAAGACTTTTAAGCAAGGAATAAAAACTTCGGTTTGAAACGTCTTTTTGAAAGTAGATATAACCCTTTATTACTGGTACACACAGGCCAATACAGCTAAAATTTAACTATTGTTATTTCAATTATGCAGAAATATCACAGTACTGTTTTAATTCCAGACTGACTGAATATCAATTCTACCTGACTGGTAGCCTGCAAGTCAGAACATCAGGCCATGGTTGCCCAATTGATAGGAATTGCCCCCCTGAGAATTTTTGCAATTTCAGTTAAACGTAACTTGTTTGGAGACCACAGTTCACCTTTAAAGGGCAAGTCCACCCCCAAAACTAAAATTTAACCCCATACTGGCCCCACTGTATAGTTTAAAAACATCCTTACATCTCTGCTCCTTATGGTTCCCCTGCAGTGCCAGTCCAAAGTCAGGGAAACTAAAGAGTAGTGGCTGTCTTCCTGTCCAACTGTCTCTGCCTCCTGTCTTGCTTCTGGGAGGGATGCGGACATGCGAAGTGGAGGCCTTTCCCACCCTCCTACCTACCACCATCCGGATCCATCCTCTGCAGCCATTGCACTTAACGTGTAATCCTGTGATATTTCTGATGTAGCTAACCCCTGCCCACCCCCAACCTCCGCATTAGTTCTTTAAAAAAAAAAAAGCAGAATTACTAAAATACTAATAGGCAGCTGCCTCTGTGATTGGCTGCCTCGCCTGTTTGCGACTTCCTCTAAGCCAATCACGGACGTGGCTGCCGGTCCGGCCCGTTAGTGACTTCCTTGCAAACAGGGAGCTGGGAGAAGACGCCACAGAAGTGAAGGGCTGCAAGTATGATTCTGATCTTTTTTTATAGAACTAATGCAGCGGTTGGGGGTGGGAAGGGGGGGCAACAACAAATTAAAGGTAAACAATTAGGGTGGAGATGCCCTATAAATGAACATTATAGACTGCAGTAAGTAAAGACAATGTTAGAATTGAAATGTTATTCTTGTTAATGTAAAATACCACTATTTGTAGAGTTGAGTTACTTAAAATGTACCTCTTCCATTCTTTTGTTTCTTTTGCCCTGACTTCTTCTTGGATGAAGTGACATCTGGTGGTGGAGTTGGCTGTTTGGTAATTGGAGCAGGTTCAGGTTTCTTACTAGGGACCTTTGTTCCGTTTACCTCTTTATTGATTTTCTCCTCGGTTGTTGGTTTTGCCTGTTTCTTTTCTTTTTTCGCTCGCTCCCTTACGTTTACTAAGGTTTCTGCTGGGACAATCGGTGTAGGGACAACATGTTCTTCCTCACTGGATAAGGCATCCACCAAATCAAATTCACGTATGGCTGTTTCAGAGTCAGACTCGTGAAGGTTGCCATTTTGAGATTCCTTCTTCTTGCTCTTTTTTTTGTCCGTTTTCTTTTTATCTACCTTAGCAGGAGGGGGCTTCTGGTCTTTTTTCTGCTTCGCAAGGATCTCATCATAAGATGTCTCTTTCATGAAGAGCCAAAAGAAGAGAAAAATAACTGTGATGACCACAGATGGGACTAGAACGATAAAGGCTGTTGACTCATAAAATTCCATTGTGCTTTCTTAAAAGGTAGTAGTAACACTGTAGTTTCTGTATCTAAAAACACAAAAGGAATCACATAGTAAGTTACAGGCCTGTAGATAAATCAATAATTACTACTAACACAACGTTATGTAGCCTGTGTTATGCATTAGGAAACTACGTAAATATTGCCCATTTGCGGATTTAGAAATCATTTTTATGGTTTTCCAAGCTGAGAAAATAGATGTCATAAAAAAGTCATGTTAATTAAGCTAAAGAAACTATATCATTTCTATATTATATAGTTTTGGCTAAGCATTTAATGCACGTTTAATGCTGCCTCAAACAGCATTAATGTACAGGCTTAAGGATCAACGAACGACCCCAGACCAAACGCATACAACACATGCGATTCTCGCCGGAAACGGACGTTTATCGCACAAGTGCATCGTGGTCGGGGGGTGTGGCTCGGTTCCAAATCGTACACGTGTACGAAGCTTTAGAACTGTACGTGTTATATAAGTCAATAGAAGTTGCTGATTAGTGCAAACTGTATCTGTGCTCACACCTAAATAAATGCAAACAAGGCCACATTAGAGGAGGTCTGGAATTCATGGCCAAATTCTTGGCCTGGTACAATAGTGACAAACAATTCAAACCTGTGTCAAAGCCTCAAAAATCATTACTCAGTCAATATGTGTGAATAGATGACAAGCTGAAATAAGTCGGAATAGTTATTTATACAACATAGTGACATCTAAACAAAGCTTGTAAGTTAACTGAATATTAATGAAGATTGGAATCTAAAATATGTAATGATTTTGTTTTCCCAGACAGCATTACTACAAACAGGTCCAAATTTGCCTTCACTCTGTAGTCAATAGCAAACGATCACCAGGTAAAGTTACTTGAAGCACCCCAATATAAAATGTTGCAAGCAAATATAAAACATATGGCTTCTAAGTGTCACAAGGCTTGGGCAAACATGTCACCTAGGTAAAACCGTAATCAAGTAACCTGGTACATAAATCTGAATAGACATGCCACCTCCTTAACATGTGGTGTGATTTTGTGCTGTCAAACAGGTTACAGACAGACCCAGAGACGTCAAGCATGCCTATACAAGATAAAGCAATGATCAGATAAGCATTCATACTTCATTAATGTCTTGGGTGTCCACTAATTGGTGTGCTATCAGTGGTGCCTATTTTTGATCTAACTTTGGTGTGTAGGCTGCACTTTGAACAGGTGTTGTAACTACCAAGAAAGATTGTAGAAAACAAAATATATATCCTTACTATTCTATAAAATAATATATACGGGATAATGCACCCCTTACAGTGTATTATAAGGATATTGTGTCACAGAGGAGTTCCCTGACCATGTATACAGAACAGGGAACTCCAAGGTGACTGTCCACCCCTCTTTCCAAAAACTGATATAATGTAGATAACCCCCCAAAACCTTAACTTTGTTTTAGTCACAATTTAGAAATCAGCTCCCACACAGAGTTATTATACTCACAAGCTCCTCGCTCAGACAGTCCCTTTAATATCCTTATATTATAATGTGAAGTGCGCATTATTTCTTATAATACATAAGGTTTATATATTTAATTTTTTTATCTTAAGGCTGTGTACATGGTTAGGACTTCAGTACCATTATAATATTGTCATTTCAAAAGTAAATAAGTAGACGAAACTGACCATGATTTACTTTCTTTTCCCAACCTCAAGTCAACCAGGATTAAAGGAGAACTATAGTGCATATAAACTTTTTCAAACACAGTTAAAATGAAAAGTACCTGGGTTAGGGAGGAAGGATTGGTACTTTCTACCTTCCAATTTCATTTCTATGAGAATCATGAAGAAAACAGCTTCTGACAGTCTTCCTGAGTGCTTCAGCACTATCTGTAATAAAGGAAGGCCCAGGGCACTAACCTGGCAGATGAAAACATACATACATACATACAATACAAGGATTGTGGAAGTATTGTATGTATTTATTGGGAGACTTGGTCAAGCCTCCACGTGGTTATAGCACCCCCAACACGCCCTTTTTATGGGAGGTCCTATGCCTTTAATATAAAGCACTGGATAGCCTCTTCCCTCATTTAAAAAGCCAAAGGGCTGGGGGGGGGGGGGGGAGTGAGAGAGCCTGTTATATGGATCCAGTGTGTTAGAATGGAAAATGCAAAGTTTGCTAATCGTAATTGAAGTAAAAAAAAGAAAGGTAAAAGTAGACCTTTGGACTGGGGTTACCTTGACGTGGTTGGAAGGCTTTTCATTCATGTGATCACAGTAATGTATACTAAAACCTTTGTTATAAAAGTATGCCAGTGTGCAGATAATATGATATTGTATTGGGGCCTAGGAATGTGCATTGATTATCTTTTCTATGTTGGCAGATGAAAACTGTATGTGCTGTAGTTCCTCTACAAAACAATATTAGGAGGTGGAAATAAATCGATCCTACCTTCCTGTCGCAGGTAGTTTTTATTTCTAAAAAGTAAATTTTTACAGTATAGTTTCCTTAAATCGTATGTAGTTTTTATGCATAATGCAGTCTACATGCGGAGAACAGAGAGAGTGCTCCTACTCTCTCTCTTCATTGTGCAGTGGGTGGCCAGAAAGGTATGGGAGGTGCAGTGGAACATTTTCTTGAACATTCAGTGACATAGCAAATATATTATAAGAAAATATTACACTGCTTTTCCCATTATAATCTGAGCCTCTTATGTATTATACACCATGTACCGTATACCCTTTCTTAAAGAATATATATGTAACATAAACTTGAAAAAGGAGTATGTGAATCTGAAACGTCGCTATATATAAATATAAAATTGTTTTTATTTATTTTTTTATACTGTCTGGATGTTAGAATATTTTCTGTACTTTATGTAGGGGGAAAGGGTTTTGGTTTCTAGAAGATAAGATTTGTGGACAAATATACAATTTGATAATATTGTAAAAAAAAACAAAAAAAAACTGCACAAGCACCAGTATGTTCTAAATCCTTCTATCCTGGATCTGCCTCACTAATGCCATCTATTAAAAGCAAAGCAGACCAGAAATAAAATGTGCGCTTGAGAAAACTAATGAGCAGTCACTCAGCCATTATGAAATTCTTTTCCTCTCCACTTGATTACCCTCATCCAATAAGTCTGTTAGCTGAATATTACAAATAACAGGAGCCCAAAGGCCCTCAAGGTAAATACTTTCCATTCTTTGGCTGCTACTGCTACTAGCCTATGTGCTACACTTGACAGTATGGGGCAAATGTAGGGAAGTATGTGTGTGTTCCTAACTAAAGGTCACTGGATTAAAAGCGGGTTTGGCTTACAAATAATAAACTAAACCAATACAATCTCACAATTTTTTCAACATAGCCCTTAACAGCAGCCTCCATAGCTTGTGGGAATGAAGAAAGTGTTTTTATAGCTACCCTACAGATAATATATAGCTCTATTTACATTAAAGGACACCTCCACTGATAAAAAAATAAATAAATGGACCTGTCAAACCACACGGCTGAGCAGCAAGCGATCAGGTAAGTACCTTACCTTCGTTCGCGGCTCCTGCAGGTTTTATTGAAGAACGGGAGGTAAGACACCGCTACTTTACCTCCCATTCTTCAATAAAACTAAATGCCAATTTTCTTTTGATCAGTGGAGATACCCTTTAACATACAGAATACACATGATTATAAAACATAATGGCTTGAAAATAAAGGGAACATATATCCTATTATTAGTGTGCTGGGCTTTACACCTATGCAATGTATAGCGGCCCAGATGCTGCTTCTTACATTTTCTTTTCACTGGCACCTGACAGTGCACAAATGTGGACACAAAAAATTGACAGAATACAAAGTCACTTTACAGCACTATAACTCTCCTTGTCAAAGAATATTCTCCTGTGGTTAAAAGTTTCATGCCCAGGAGATTAGACCCCACGGTAGATTTTTAGGTTTGCTTGGGGTATGTTTGTTTTGTTTTTGCTTTATTATCTACATTCCTGTATTGAAATAGGTGCAATAAAAGATGCAAAATGCAGTCTGTGCTGGAAATACAGAAATCAATCATTAGCTAGTTTTTTCCCATTGATTGATGTAGATTAATAGCATGGATAAAATATTGCACTTTTTATTGTATCAGTCCCTAACACACTAAACAAGGTAAATGGTGATATGGTACTCATAAAAGATCATAACCAGAAGAATCTGGGTGGACCTTATGAATGTACTGGAATAAATTAAATGTTAAAATAAAAATCCTACAGGCATCCAGAACTGACCATAATATCGATATTGATGCTCCCCTTGTAAAACTAATCAGACCACAGAACATTACGGGATTTAGTCCATAAACACATTAGACTCTATCCCCAGAGCATACCATTTCCTACTATTATCAACAATAGCTCCATTAATTAATACAGCCTTCATTGCAGCATATCTAGACAACAAGATGGATTTCCAACCATAGCTTTTCTCATAACATTATGAAGGATAATGTACCACTTACTAAAATTTATGACGATATTACAGAAAAAAAACAAAAAAAAGAGGATTGTCTGGCCATTCTTACATAATACTATAAAAATTAACTTGAATATAAATTGATTATTCCTACCTCCCAATATTGATTTGTTAAGGAGCTAAAGCACACAGTTTGTATCTGCCAAGTTAGCGCCCTGGCCCTTTTTGTATTAAAAGATAGTGCTAAGGCACTCGGGAACAGTGGTGTAACTGCAGGGGCTCTCCTGCAATATTAGAGGCTGGGCCCCTGACCTACCCCCTCCATGATCAGCTGTTTTTTCACAGCTGATTGTGCGTATGAATGAAACATACACCTGTTTAAAAAGACCGGACCCGAACTTCAGGTTCAGTTTCGGAAGTTCAGGTCCAGTCTATTAAACAGCTGATCGCACCTATGTTTCATTCATATGTGCGATCAGCTGTTTTTAAACAGGTAACTGGGTCTTGTGGTGGGCAGTGCTACCGTCTGGCACTGCTCAGGAAGCCTGGAAACAGTTTTCTTTGTGCTGTCATTCCTCATAGAAATGATGTTGGGAGGTAGAAAGTACAAATCCTACCTTTAAAACTTTGTGCACTACTAAGTATACTTTAATGGACTGTTTTAAGTAGGTACATTATACTCTGTATTATTTATATATATATATATATATAATTATATATATATATATATATATTATATACTTTCAAAGACAAATAAGCCCATTTTCAGTCAGGATGGGCCTATCATGAGCTATCATTAGTTTGTTGCTAACTTTGTTGCTGCTTCTCAAAATAAAATGCTAGATGAAAGCCTGCTGAGTAATCATGTATAAATAAAGACGACAGTCAACCAACAAAGGAGCAAAGCCACTTGTGGAAATACTGTAGTACCTTTAACCAGCCATTCCAAGATAGGGTTTCCCATATGTGCATCAGGCACACTTTTGCCATGTTTCTCATATATATCTACTGTAATTAAATTTAAGTACAGTCGATGTAGTGTACGCTACAATTATTATATTTAAATTTCATTACAACACACACTGTTAAGTGCATACATAGACAAGAGTCCACTCCAATATGTAGTGTTGAAAAATCCTTACCTTACTCCTCAGTTCCTTATGGTTCTCCTGTAGAGCCTGTTCAAAGTCCCAGAAAGTAAAGAGCAGGAGTTGTCTGTGTGTCATACGGTGACTACTACTGCCTTGTCCTCCTGGAGGACTATGGCATGTGCAGGAGAGCTCTCCACCCTCCCTCCCGCTCCCTTTGTTCCTGTTATTTTCTGTAGAGTGGGGAAAATTTTCTGTAGTGCAGGGCAACCTCCCCCCCTCCCCTAACCACCTGGTTTATATGATTTTAAAAAAAGCACAGAAATAGATTTACAAAGCTTTGTTCCCTCGGCTCTCTTCATAGCCATCAGACTCTCAGCCAATCACAGATGCGCCTGCCGGTCTAGCTCCTATCGCTACTTCCAGGAATGGAGTAGCAATAGAGCCAGAGAGCAGAAGGAAAGATGGATGGTAAGCCGATTTCTGGAGCTTCTGTTGTGTGGGATTGTGTGAATTTGTTACATTAAACACATCTTGTCACAGCAAAGACTTTGGTTTATTGTTTCTCCCTATCTACATTTATGTTTTCCCTGTTTGAGATGTGCTATGGTGCCCCTGCCAATTGATTTATGTTGGTGATACCACGCAACTTATCTCAGGACTTTAAAGGGCATCTAAATCGAAAAATAGTTTATTTTAATTTGACCATAGCTGGAAAATATAATTCTTCCCAACTACCACTGTATCATTTTTTTGTTGATCTACTCCCTATTTCTTTAGATATCAAATATAAAACTTCATATATTTCAGCTGCCAATCAAGTTCCTTGCTCTCAAAAACTATTCGTCTGAGAGTAGTTTTACTGTAGCCGGATTGACAGTTTTGACAGTGGGAATGCTGTGTGCTATGTGCAGGTTGGATGGAAGTGGGAGTGGTTAAAAGAGGGGGGGGGGATACTGCTCCTAAACAAAATGTGTGCTGGATTGAAGGCATGCAGCAACACACACAAATCTTACATGTATTATAGATTAAGATGAGGCAAGGTAATTTTTTCAGTATAGTGTCCCTTTAAAATTAAGCTCAGAAATAGACTTACTAAGCTTCGTTCCCTTGGCTCTCTCCATAGCCAGCAGCCGCGCCTGTGGTTGGTTGACTCTCAGCCAATCATAGACGCACCTGCCAGTCCAGCCCCTATTGCTACTTCCGAGAACGAAGTAGCAATAGAGCCAGAGTACAGAGGAAAAAAAGGATGGGTAAGTCGATTTCTGGGGCTTTTCTCTTCATATAAACCTAGTGGTTGTGGGTGGGCTGGGGTACCCTACACTGCATAAAAAATGATTTTGGGAATGGATATACCCTTTAAATCAGTAGTATGTTGCAAGTAATACATTGGGAATATTAACTCATTAAAAGTAAGAGTGCATAAACATATATAACTCTGGACTGATTATCAGGGTTACAAGAGGTTTGCTATAATTAGCCTTGGTAAGATAAATTTAGAACATTGAACTGCTCAGCTACTGTGTCATTTAGGAAGCTGAAGGTGACAATTTGCTCACTCAATACATATTTCAGTATGGTAAATGTAAAGGACTGTTTATTAATAACCATGCTTGTTCATCTCCCCATGTACACATGCCCAACAAGGTTTCTACTGAAGCAAGACCTTCTAGCAATATAAAAGTATTAAAACCTTAACAGTAAGATACATAGTTTTAGATTTGATGAGTGAGCCCTGTATTTATCTAAAATAAAATGTATGACCAGCATACAGGTAGTAAATTGCAAAACATATACATTTTCTTTACTAGAGAAGAATCTTTGTGTAGGATAGGGGAGTTGCTTTTGCAGTCCAACAATCTTCTGTTCCCTAACAGGCAGGCTGTGTATAAGACTATCAGACCATTCTGATCTATAGGCAGATGAAAAAACATCAAGTCAATAGCAACATCTTACATTTGTATGGGGAATACAGATAATGTAATCCTTAACCTTTCGTTCCATTGTTAATTACACAACATATCAATTAAATATCTATATCTTTATGCTGCCAAAAAAAATCATACAGGGCAAATGTACCAAGAAACGCTATTGCTCTTCCTAGCTAAATAGATTCATTGATGCAATTGTAGTTCCCAAAACATTATACATGAGTTAAACATTAAATAAGCCTACATCGTGGATTGCAGAAGAGGACCAGAACCTTAGTGTGGGGCTGGGAACACACTATACAATATTTTTGGCCGGAAATATTGCATGGTGTGGGTAGGGACAGGCTCGACCGAGCTCAGTCGCCAGTTAGTCTGGACCGAGCTAGTAGCTAAACACTCGGTGAGGACATAGAGTCCCCTCATGCACATGTAGTATATAAGTATATCAACAGCATGTATATCAGTGGTTAAGTAACCAGGGGACTTAGCGTTTTAGGTCTTCACTACTACTTCTACTACTAAGGGAAGGAAGAAGAGGCATGGTGGGTAGGAGAGTATAATCATCGTTTAAGACTTTAATTTGAGTTTGCAGTTTGAGTTAATCGTGTGAGTTGGTGCCAGCTGGTGCTGCGATCCCTGTCATTTTAGAGGATCGGAGCGCATGTGAACTGCACCAAATATTGGTGATCGCATGTGCTCTGATCAACGCATCACAGCACGCCATCCCCCAGCACACCTACTGTAGTGTGGCCAATCCATTTGGCCTGAACACTCAGATGAGTGTGAGAGTGCACTGGTATGGCCTAGCCATAAAACATCGCCCTGGTAGACTCTTCTCTGCTATACATACTTTCAGAGTAAGCACTGAAAAAGAGAACACACTTTAGATAATCGTATACTGGTCACATTTAATACTTTCACAAATACATGCAACATAACCTTTCTAATAAATACTAACAAGATTTTATATGCACCAAGGGGCACTATTGTACCAGGTAATCATTTTTATGGCACACAGGAGAAAGCAATAATACTTCTTTGCAACTAGTTGTAATATTTTACCTACAGTAAATATGACTTGTACCGATGATTATCTTGCTACTCTGCTGCACAGCAGGTTTTTGCTTGTCTCACTCTCTCCTGTAAATACCTTTTGACGAGGCCTTGTCTGCACATTAACTCCTCAATGTCTTTGGTCGCCCTACTAACTAGACCACATTCTCAGTTATGTTGATTTTACATTCTTTGTGTATACTGCTTAAGGGCAAATTTACAGATGACTCGACATTTATCTTCACAGTCAAAAAAACATCATATATAAAATGTCAGATATTGGAGCCATTCTAAATATGCACCCATGCAAGTCATTTGTGTTTATTGCAGCCCCAGCCCAGAACCTGCATAATCATTTAAAGCAATTTGTAATTAATATATGGTAACTATAATGCCGGTTGTTTAAAACAGTTCTGCACTGTTTATGGTGTATTGCAGAGCGTACATATAGAGCCTCATACACTATCATTTTAAACTAACGTATATACTCGAGTATAAGCCGACTCGAGTATAAGCCGAGGCACCCATTTTTGACTAAAAAAATTAGAAAAGATGATTGACCCGAGTATAAGCCGAGGGTAACAGTACCCTAATACCTTTCCACTGTAGATGTTTGGAAACTACAACTCCCAGCATGCTTGGTTGCTGAGTGTAGTTTTCAACCACCTATAGTAGAAGGTATTGGGGGTTACTGTATGGCATACTGTCCCCCCCCTAATACCTTTCCACTGTAATGTTTGGACCTACAACTCCCAGCATGCTTGGTTGCTGGAGTTGTAGTTTCCAACCACCTATAGTAAAAAGGTAATGTGGGTGTCTGCATGGCATACTGTCCCCCCAGCCCTCCCCCCAGTACCCCCACCCTCCCCCAGCTCACTTACCCGTACCTGGTCTTCATTCTTCCTCTCCTGCAATCCAGAGGCAGCCGCGAGTCCGGCCAGCAGTTCCCATTACTGCTTCGCGGCTGCGCGATGACGTCATCGCGCAACCGCGAAGAACTACTGGGAACTGCCGGCCGGACTCGCAGCTGCCTCTGGATTGCAGGTAAGTTGCTTGTGACTCGAGTATAAGCCGAGTCAAGGTTTTTAGGTTACTTTTTAAACCTAAAAACCTCGGCTTATACTCGAGTATATACGGTAATTTGAAAGAATTTTAATTTTAGTTTTTCTTCAAAGGGTAACTGTGGTCTCAAATTCTTCCAGGAAAATTATATTAAAATCACACCATCACACCTTCAAAATAAAACCTAAATCACATCTGTAGATAAAATTTGTGAGAAGTTCTTGCTGGAAAGGTTCAGCAATGTAACTTCCTGGTTGAACTCTTCCTGTTTTTAGCCATGTGACCAGCCTGTCTGCATTAATAGACTCCCCTTTTCAACTGTCAATTTTTTCCTCAGGTACTTCCAGATTTCCCCAGTAATAAGTCTTAACTGAGCATGCTTCTCCCCGGGGGAAAAGGGCCAGCAGAGGTAAGGTGATGTCACCCAACCTACTGGAAACAGGAAGTTTGAACATTCCCCCCAATGTAATTTCTCACAGGCTCCAGCCAGAGATGTGATTGTTGGCTCAGTGTAAAGGAAATACTGCAGGCTTTCATGTAACCCTAACTTGTTTTGAGACCACAGTTGCCCTTTAAGCTTATAATGTATAAGTGAAAATCAAGTAGTGTTTGTAATACAGTCTAAACAACACTGTTTAAATGTATAACTTTAGGGAACAATTTCAGGGTTATTCAATAAAAGTTCTTATCGTTAAAAATGATGCAAATTTTGCCCCAACCAATTAGATATTATTTACCATTTAAAATCTAACATTTGATTTGTTGGGGCAAAAATAGCACCATTTAATTGAATAACCCTGAAAATGTTATATTTAGCCTGACACCACATTGTGTGTTTAAATAGCAAATACCCCTTTATAAACCTTAAAATGCATTTATTTTTAAAGGGCATCTCCACTGCTAAAAAAAAAATGGCATTTAGTTTTATTGAAGGACAGGAGGTAAAGGAGTTGTGTCTTACCTCCAGTTCTTCAATAAAACCTGATCGTTTGCTCCTCCACTACGTATTCTAACAGGTCCCGATGGACTTTGTATGCTACGCACATCAGACATGCGCATAGAATATGAAGTCGATCGGGACCTGTGAGAGGACGTGGCTGAGGAGCAAGCAATCGAGTAAGCTCCTTTACCTCCCGTTCTTCAATCAAACTAAATGCAATTTTTTTTTTATCAGTGGAGATCCCCTTTAAAAATGAAATATTTTGCAACTAGCAAGAAAACAATAAATTAGCACCAAAAATATTAATTCACAAGTGTGTGATGTTAAATACCATATGTCCACCCTGCTCAAAAATGGCTCTTCCCCCATTAGGATTGCACTACAATTTATTACCTATTTTAAGGCAACATTTTACCAGACCACAAACAATAGTTCTCATTTTCAAATATCAGACCTATAATAGTCCACAAACAACTGATTCACTAATCATTTTAGCCGTGCATAAACAGTAGATCGCTGCATTATTGTACAGTCGATCGCCACTTCCCGATTTAAATGTGATAGTGAAGTTCCAATCGAATTTCACACCTTGCACCATCTATTTTATATTAGCTTTTGCTTGACAAGACAGCTGGATATCAGCAGTCAGTTTATTATATTAAACAGGAGCCCATTCATAGGTTGACTTTTCAGTAATAAAAATATTATTTCAGTAATATATATATCCCTTATATTATATAAATACATTTATAAATTCATGGGTAGAGATGGACTAGAACTCGAACCCGAGTTCGAGCCGAACTATTCGATTTCGAACAGACTCGGACTTCTCGAACTATCCTGGAATCGGATTTCTCTGACTTTCGATATTTTCCGGACTTTGTTCGAGGCACTCGAATATGCAAGTAAAATGTCTATTATACCAATACGCGAGTAAATATCGAATTATCGAATCCGCAAGTAAAATGTCTATTATACCAATACGCGAATAAATATCGAATTATCGAATCTGCGAGTCGTTCATGGGATAATAATCGAATGTTCGAACGCGAGAGCACGAAAGTAGCGCACGTGAGAGTAACATTGATTTTTCGAAAGTCCTGGATATTCGAACATGTTCCCTAGAACATTTCCTAGGTCCTACAGCCATTTACATTAAGTTACGATTGATATTTTAACTGTATATTTCATTCAAACTTTTTAAACTATTTGACTCCCATTGACTTTAATGGGTCCGTTTTCGAACTTTCGATATAGTTCGAAAGTTCGAAAACGGACAGAACTTTCGAAAGTTCGGCCATCTCTATTCATGAGGAATACATTGGGTTTTTCAGAGGTACTATGTTGGTGGGGGTAGGTAAAAGTAATATACATAGGGACAGTTTTTATGTGTTGTTTAAGTATTAAATAAATAGTTATATCAATATTAACAAATATGTACTAATGACAAAGTATATAGAAATGTAAATAAGGCAAAATATAAATATAAAAATACTTGCATAGTCCCCTACTCCTGTTTTGTAATGGAATCTTCAAAATGGAGTGTTAAGCCACACCCCAGGAAGTTTTACATGGAGGCAATGTAAGCTTAAAAATAAAGTTATCACTTCCCTTTTAGTGTTGTATCCAATGGTGTGCTTAATATTAGATTGACAGCAGTGTTAGTAGAAGGTAGGTAGTAGGAAGTTGCAAGTGAAATGTCACTTCCTTTGTAAAACATGTGACAGTCTCTCACCTCACCCCACCCTTCCCCTCTCAATAGAAAAAAAGGAGAGATGCTGTGTGCTGATATGCCTGGGTCTATTCTCAGACCTGCAGGTTTATTCCATTGACATTCTATGGATTATAGCTGTCAAATAGGGGGTTGGATGTGTGACTCCTACTGCCTGAAGGGACCTAAATAATCCTTCTCTAAACTAATAGTGTAATTGCTATGGAATTAAGGGAAGGGTAGATGAATCACTTGCATGATCTAACACTTTGGTAGGAATTGCTAAAGCATGGGCTTTTAATGTTTGTAAGTAAAAGGGCTTTATTCCAGGATGTATGAAAATACATTTTCCAGAATTCTGTGCAACCTGGGAATGCTGGGAGTTGTAGTTTTTAAACATGTGAAAAGTTCAACACCCATGCTCTATATCATTACACTGTGTTGCATGTTAATACATTCATTAGCTTATGGACATAAATAAGAAACTTACTGCTAACAGAGAATGCTGGGAGATGTAGTTTTCAAACATGTGAAAGGTCCCAGGTTCAACAACCTTGCTCAATACTATTAGGCTGCATTACATCTTAATACATACCTTACTTAAAGGACATTAAGAAAAAAAACTGACTACAACAGATAGTGCTGGATTGTAGCTTTGAAACATGTGACGGTCACAGGTTCAACACCCCTGCTCCTCCATTTAGATGAATTACATCTAGACACATGCCCTTAGCTGAAGCAATAAATGAGATACGTTGCCCCCCACCCATTTCTTTAGAGAAAGAATATGTTTATATGTTACATTATTATGGCAATGCTATAATATAATAACATAAGTCTGTGAGGTACCTTCTGATATAAGAAGGCTCTACTTTATTATATACTCTGTAGGGTGCTTTTAGCTCCTTTAAAAACATCTCTCACTAATATTTATAGCTAATCACTATCCTGTGTTCTCGTAACCCCATCATATGTAGATCTGGAAGCCTGTTGTGGTTAATACTATGTAGTATGTACCTAGCATATTATTCTGGATCTGTAAAGATATCATGATGTCCTATGGTGCTGTTTAGTTAGAATTGCAGGATAATGCCTTGCACTTGCTGGCAGGTCAAATAAAAATGTGAGGGTATTTGTGTGTTTGATATAATGAGGTGGGATTGCTGGTCCTTTTCAGGACTTATCCATTTGAGCTCCCCCTGTAAACTTGCTGGAGTGGAAAGGGAGAGCAAGATCAAGAATGGAATCTCATACCTTACTGCTAAAGACATGTACTAGCCTCTCTCTGGCGCCCACAGCTTAAGGGTAACTGTGGTCCAAAACATGACTTGAGTAAATTGATAGAATTGCTCCCCTGCAGAATTTTTGCAATTTATTTTCCATTGTTTATATCTTTTATTCATAGAGATCCAACTGGACATGAAAGTAGTTCTTGAAGACTTTTCGCTAGTCTCCGACTGTCTTTCTCCTCAATTCCAGAATGACGTTCAAGAATCTGTGGCAATTATGTCCCTGGACTACCCCGGACAGACTTTGGTGTCGAACCCCCGCCACCTCTATTTTCAGGCTTGGTTTTTTATTTTCACATAAATGGCCTCCCCCCCCCCCCTTGACACCTCTCTGAACCATCAACGTGTCCTTCGCAGTATGTTAACATTACAATCTTCAAAAGGTATGTCCTTTTCTCCTTAGATGCAGCTGCCATTTATGTGAAAATAAAGAAACCACGCTAATAGAGGTGGGGGAGGTTCGAACCAACTGTCTGCCATGTACAATCTGTTTAACAAACACCCTTACTCTGGGCGTTCCTATAACAACCATCTTAGCCACTATCTACATCACAGGAACCCCTTCAACACCTTGCTGTGATATGCTAATTGGGATTTTCCAGGGTACAAATTGCCACAAATGCTTTGTACCAGTCATTCTTATTGAGAAGCCACGATTACTATCGAAACGTCTTGAAGAACTGACATTTCATGTCCAGTTGATCTAATTGAATACAACAGATATACCTGACTGGATGATGACACTTCACAAGCATTCATTGTTTATTTTGCATAGTTTTGAAGATATTTACATTTTTGTGTGTGATATGGCAGCAGCATCACCAGATCCCCTGCTTCTCTCTGAAACGGTCGATCTGTCCTGTGTCTCCTAATCCCCTTTGCAGCCCCCCTGGTCCCTCCCACTCATGGACCCCATGGTCCCTCCAGTTGCAGGCCCCCCATGGCCCATTATCTTTCAGCCCCATGTGCCCTGCCCACTCGCAGGTGCCTAAGCACCACCCACTCACGGGTGCCTAAGCCCCACCCACTCGCAGGTGCCATGGGTTACTCAGACCCCTACAGAAAACCTGCCTGAAAAGGCTGTTTTCACACAGTGAAAGAGAAGGCTGTAATTCCCTTACCTTCTCTGTCAACTTCACATAGCAGAGAGGAGGAGGACTTCCTGTCTCCCTCACACACTGAGGAAGTCTGAGGCTGTGCTCGTCGGCGGCACTGTGCAGGAGAAGCCTCAGGATGTCATAAGTCAGCCTCCCTCCCATTAACTTTCTGGTCAGTCATTTCTGTATCTTGTTTGGAGACACGTTCCCCTTTAACAGCTATATGCATAAGGGAGAGGCAGCAGATCGTGAATCACTTGCATGTTAGTGCACTTTGTGTTTCATATCACTGAAGCATACTGGTAACCCCGAGCTTTCAATAAAAATAATTACCTACAAAACATACACACAATTTCCACTGTGCACCAAACGGGCACACTTTTGCTTATATGTGTAGTGTGTGTGTGTGTTTACTTAAAGACAATCATTGCCAGTCTATGATCCATTCACCATTTATTCCAACATGCATATAGGTGAGGGTCTCTCTTCCTGATGACAGGTAAGTACCATGTATTTTTTTTTTTGTTTTTTGAAATGCCCACTAAAGAAACAACAGATTATGATTTAGAATCATAAGAATCCTAATACATGCATGGATTGTTGCATAAAATGATATATGTAAAAGCAGATATTGGTATTGTCACATCACTCGAGTCTAACTGTTGTTTTGTTTGCTAGCTGCTAAAATAACCATTCTTGGATGTGGATGGTCTAACTGGATTTTGGGTTTAGCAGTTAGTTTAAAAATGCATCATATTGACACAGGATTGTTATTGAAGTGAAAGAGGCACTCCTCATTGTGGATTGTGGGCCTTGGTACAAGTGGTAGTACTTAAATACCCCACTAACAGAGTATGCATAGGCACAAATCTGATAAGCCCCTCTCTGTTCTTAAAGGATCCTTCAGAATTCTTATTGGTACATGGCCTGAACCTGAGCATTACTAATATGACTTACACAAGAGGATGGTTTAGTGAAATAATACTGCACTAAGTTGACTGGGTTTAGCTTAATTGTTTCCTTTGTAGCTCCTGACTGTAATAGGAAATTATGGTTTGTAATTAGGTCTTAACTGCCATAGCTTTCTGTGTTTTAGTCCAGTCCATTTCCATCCAAGGCAGATCCTTTGACTAAGGTTGAATCTGGCAATCCTATTTGGGTCACACCCCAAGAGTGTCTCTTGCGTGCAGCATTGCAGTAGGTCTCCAGCCAGGTTAGGTACAGAGGGTGTAGGTATGTAAGTTGTTAAAAGTATATTCAGGATATATTTAGGTCTCTCTTCAGTGATGTTCAAGTTGCAGGGAAACAACATGCTTAGCTGAAAATCACTGGGTCCCCCATCAAAACTATATGGGAGCCCCCTCTTCCTGCTTCATCTAAAATAGTTTTCTGTCGTGGAGAGCTGTTATGTGTGTTGAAAAAGTAAGAATTTAAGGCCCCTCTGTTGTTGCAGAGTCTGCATGGTAGTTGCGCCAATGCGCGACTAATGCCAGCTATTTGTTAGTATCAAAAAGTCACGCAAAACTGTCACAAGAGCAATATTGAATTGACTACGTCAGCTTTGTGGGCAACATTTGTGAGACCCCCAATCTCTTCCTAAAGTCACTCTAAATTTAGCGTGACTAAGAACAAAGGGGCATTGCAGTTCTTCAAAATGATAGACACAGAGCATTCCTATGAGATTCATTTCCTGGTAGGGTGGTTTCTCCAAGAAGTCAGAACACAAACAGGGTGGTATACCTTGTGCCCCAATGTCATGGCAAAAAAAAATCTCCTAAAAATGTTTATTTAATGATAGACGACAGACAGACAGACAAATCTCCTGCAAACTCTAAGTGAGCTCAGACTGTAAAGAATTTTATCAGAAAAAGTATCAAGTGATATTATGGGAGGTACTGTTTGTCTTTTACCTCTGGTATCATTCCTATTTAAGACACAACCTTAGTGATAGAGAAGTTGCTCTATTCCAAACTACAAACCAGACTGCAGCTCACAGGGTAGATTTTTTTTTTTTTTTTTTTTTTAAATCTTTTTTTTTAATTTAAATCAGATTTATTTTTTTTTTTAAATGCTTTAGAGAAAATATATTACCATCCAAAGGTTATTCCATCATGAAATAAAGATTAGTTTTTAATTATGTAGAATAAGGCTGTATATGTTTAATTTTGGTTAGAATTCCATTAATCCATTCACAATTTCTTGCTCTCTAGAGTTTTTCTAAGATTATTGGGCAGTTTCTCTGCCTACAAGATATTATCACAGATGTTGGTTTAATTTTGCAGTTCTCAAAACTGATTTGACTCAGCAGAGATCATGCCTCTTCTTCCAGCAAAAATGTTATAACATAACGAGTTGAGAAAAAACCTAATCCTATTGTTCTACAAACCTATGAATACAGAATTAACCACTTCAGTGCTTAGTTCAAAGTTCAGTTGATTGCTTTGTTTAAGCAATAACATATGCTGTATTTTTATTGTTTCACTTTTAGAAATCTATTTAATTATTATTTAAAATTTTCATCTACTTGCATATAAAGTTATAACAGCAAGAATAGGTTTTTACACACACTCAATATGCGCCCGAGCCGTTACAAGCGAGATCCGCTGGGGCAGATCATGAACGACCCCCTCCGAACACATACACGGTTGATTCTCGCCCGAAGGCCACGGCGCGTGTAGCCTCTGTGTCAGGGTCGTGGCGCGGGACGCACATCGTCGTGTTTACGAGCCTTTAGTCTTTTATAGAAACTAATGTTAAATCAAGCCTTCGACTAGTGATTTAAATCAGTTTTGATTTAAATCAAATCCTCCTGGCACTCAGCGCTACTAGTGGCTTTGCTTGTAATCTAAAAAAATGCAATGGTTGCCTGTTTACAGAGACACAGACATGCTATCAAAGTAATGAATTGCATTGGTGCAAGAAAGGGAGGGTCTTTTTCTGCCAATTTAAATAAAACTGAATTATACATAAATTTGTATTTTTTTGTAAAATAATATATTAAATCAGAGTTCAATGACCATATTAAATCACAAGAAAACTTCAAGGTTTCTTCATACCTTAATATTTTATATAGGGGGCAAATTGTTTCTAAACCCGGTACAACCCCAACAACCATTCAGCACTGTCTTGGCCAACAGCTTGCTGCAATTGAGTATACAGTCCAGAGACTGGTGTTGGGGCGCCACCGCCGATTTTAAACAAACTTTCGGGCATCAGTCGTAGCCCCTGTATCTATTGTCATACAAATTCCTTACCAAATTCCTACAAATACTAGCAATTATATTATTGTATTTGAGGTTGACAAAATGACGTACGCCCATGTAGTCCAACCTACTCAGATACTAACAGTTGATCCAGAGGAAGGCCCAATAAACAGTTATGGTAATCGGGAATATCCCTGGATCAACTCCAACTTTAAAATCAATACCGGTAACCTCAACACATAGTTTATTTGACAAGATCTGTTCCCATAATACTATGCTGATTACTCTATAAGTAAATATGTTTCCGTATCAAACTTTCCCCACCACCAGAATAAGGACTGACTGCGGTCCAAAAAGGACTTTAACGTAAATTGACAGAAATACTCTTTTCAAGTAATTTTTGCAATTTCCCTTCATTATAGTTGTTTTTACATAGTTTGAAGATATTTACATTTTTAGATGTGATTTGTAGCCAGCATCACCAGGTCCCCTGCACTTCCTGCTCTGACTCCATGTGACAGTCCCTCTTCTTCTCTGTCTCTACTCCTCATTGGCCCCCATGACTTCTCCTCTTGCAGACCCCTTAAAACCCTGTGGCCCCTCCCAATGCCCGTCACTGTTACTACTGAGCTCTTCTACTTTCTCTCTGCCGATCATGCCCAACCACAGATTAGAAAGGAGGAACTAATATTTGTGATCATTGTGTTAGACCTCCTACCCTAACTCTCTGATCAGTGATTTCTTCTATCTTGTGGCCTGTGCAGCACGTGAAGATGGTTGATGGCCTCATTTTAGGAAGAACCTGGCCTTTAAACTCACAGCCTGTATCTATTGAACGACTTCCTTTTTTGTTTGAATATTCAAATTAACACGTTTTTTTCCAATCCAGGCTGTTTCCAGACATGAGAATTGAGAAAATAGAAACAATGGCCTGGATAAAGACTTGAAACTTTTTTCACTCCCCATGGATCATTGAAATTTTATCCTGTCCAAGTGGAGCTGCATTGATCATTAACTTTATTTAGTTGTTTCTTCCTTTAAAACTATCACACTTAACACCAATGAAATGCCCCTAACCCTACCCCTAACATAGACACACCCCAAAAACACCAAACTTTTATCCCCTTTGTAGGGAAAACCGACTTAAAGATTACCCACAGTAAGGTCCTCACACTCTGGGTACAGTACAGAAAGTCTATAATACTTACTTGAATTTCTCCTTTGCCCGGCCGTCTCCTCTTCTGCCTCTTCCTGACTGCAGTCCATGAAATAGCCAATGGGAAGACACACTCTGCAGCTATGTGCCTTCCTACCTGGCCCACTCACAGACGGTCAGTGACAGAAAGCTAGAGGAGGAACGGACCGTGCAGCAAGGAATGGTTTAAGTCCGTACCCTAGGTACTATTAAAGTGCGGATCGGAGGATCAGATAGATATATTGTCTTTAAAGTAATGTGAGGGAGGTGTCAGAGATTCTTTAACTTATCTTTCAGAATAGTTCCCCAAACTCTACTTACCTCCCCTCTTTCCTCCGCCGCGCTCCCCGGCCCTCTGCTTGCGAGAAAATGCCAAGCAGAGGTCGGGCCGGCAGCCGCGTCTGTGATGGCTAGAGCAGCAATCCGGACGGGCTGCCGGCAGCTCACTTCGCGAAAGAGGAGAGGTAAGTAGAAGTTTGGGGAGCTTTCTAAAGAAAAGCGTGCCAGGGGAATCTTAATACATGAAGGATTTCACGCTAGGGGGGACTGGATCGAGAGAGGGAGGGGAGGAAGGGGGAAGAAGGCTGCAGTACTCATGCCAAACTTCTCCCGGAGGCCAGGTAGGAGGCAGAGTCCTATATGGACTCTGCTATTCTTCCTGTGGGCAGTTGTTGGGATGTTTGGGGTCGGGCTACAGGAGAACCAGAATGGACTGGGATGTGAGGTAAGGATTAAACTACACTACATGTGGGGCCGTAGTTTGGGGGATTATAGTTTGGGGGTGGACATGCCCTTTAAATCCTGTGGGTGGGGGGTGGACAAATAAGGACGAGACTGACAGACGCCCCTGAGTCACACGCTTCTAAGCCATGAACACTGTCTTATTTGTCTCTTGCCTTTACTTAATGTGCTCTCCCCCATATTTTTAGGAATTAGTAGTAGCTACTATTAGGGATAGAAATTATTGTTTTTTTAACGCTCAATTTTTTTTATTTTTTTTTTGCTCAACTGATCAAGTAAAAAACAGTATGTTTAAGCAAATCCCCTGGCCACAGAACTACCTGGCCCCCGTGAGGTTCTGGCTCCACTTTCCACACAGTGTGCACAGAATCGTACGATGCAGCACAATGTCGGGACGATTCACCACAATTCCATGTGCTTGCTTTTGATGCTGCCTGCCCTATCACAGCGCCAGAGCACACCAAAAGGTAGTTGGCTACCTGGAAAATGGGCCAAATGCAGCCCAAGAAAGCAGGCAATGGGGCCTCCCCTTTGATTTACATTGGCTGTGCGCTAACGCATGCAAAAATGCACCCAAACTAACCTAGTGGGGCCTAGGCCCTAAGCACGTTTGTTTATAAAATCCTTCGCTCAACTTCACATCCTTTTGCACTGCTGCTTCTCCTTATTTTTTCTATGTAAATATCCCTATTGTCCCCTCCTCATCACAGAACCATCTCCAATACAGACCCTGATACAGCGATCCTTTCCGATTCTTCCAACTCAAATGGCAAACGGAAAGAATCGCTGTGTATTGTAGGTTCCCACTAACAGATTGTAGCAATACATATTGTAAAGCGCTTTTCTCTAAAGGACTCAAAACCATAGATATGTCTCAGATCGATACAGTCTATTACAGAGGAAATAGTAGGTTTGATAAATGACTAACAGGGCTTTCAGTTTGGATTTAAATGTTCCAGGATGGGATGTCTGATTGGGTGTGGCAGGGATTCCACTGTGTAGGGGCGGCACATGACATGACAGGCTCTGTCTCCATACATTTGAGGTGGACTCTGGGGATGACCAAATTATTGGATTCTTTTGATCTGAATTGTGGAGGGTGATGCAGTTGCAGCAAGGATATCAGGTATCCAGGCCCAGATTGTGCAAGCGATTTGAACACAAAAGCTGATTTAACAGAATTCTCCATTTATACGTAGCCAGTGTAGTGCTAAGGGTTGGTGTTATGTGGCAATGATGGGGTGGCTTGTTATAACCTGCAGGCAGCATGCTGTACTCAGTTGCAGTAGTGCAAGTCTTTTTTTTGAAGGCCTCTATAAGAGAACTTGCAGTGCAACTGTGATGTGATGAATGCATAGACCAGGTTGGAAGATCTCTGAGTAATGAGGCTTATTTTGCAAAGTTCCCTTAGTGACAAAGGAATTTTTTAACAACTGCTGAGACTTGGTTCCGAGCTTAGGTTCCCCATCAATCAGTACACCAAGGCTGCGCACTAAGTCTGAGTCAGGTCTGAGCGTCCTATTCTTAATGTACTGGCTGAAACTGATCGCTTTGCTGTTTAGAGCACTGACCCCAATAACTAGAACTTCGGCTGTCAGCCTTTAGTTTTAGCCAGTTATCATTCATCTATGCCTGAAGTTCAGCTAAGCATTCGTTATTATTGTGGGTAGGGTCATGGGACGCCCATTTTTGAAGATAAACAGATGTGTGTCATCAGCAAAGCTGATAAGCACTTCTATACTTATTAATTAACCAAATTATTTAAGTATTTATTTATATTTTTTTCTTCTACACTGCTTTTTTGTATTATAAACTGTGGCACTAAATAATTGTTAGATACAATTACATGACAATACAGTACAGAACTTTTTCAAAAAATCTGTATAAAGACAATCCACCCTCATAAAAACTGTTTTAGAAAGAATGCCATCTTTAAAATATGTTGATATATCAATAGTCTGTCCTAGATTCAATTACTGGTATGCCTGCTAGAACAACTGTACTAGCCTGTGGCATGCTCAGAAGGCAGACGGGATTAACATTTCAGTCAGTCATTGGCTGTGATGTCAACTGTCCAAATCCATAAACTGGACAGTGTGCAACTGGAAAAATCAGGAAGCGAAAAGGGGAAACAGGACTTGTGCAGGATTAGGTTAGAAATATATATTTCAGTTGTCAACCTATTATGTTTAGGGTTTTGAGGGTTGATTTACCTGTATGTTAAGTTTTTCATTTTGGGGGCTGGACTTGCCCTTTATCAGTTGCTTTGTTAAAACTTGTATGGGGCATAATAGGATGACTCGCTGTATCTGTTAAAATCCAAAACACATGTCTTGTCATACATTAGGAATTCAGCTTAACTTGGCCTATTGCATTGACCAAGATTGCTGAAAAACAAAATGTTACCCCCCGTGTAGTAAAAGTACAAACATAATGCTGGATTGAACATATCCCAGGAGACAGAAAGTATAGCTTTGTGCATTCTGCAGAACTTTTACAGATATTTTAGACATCTCAGGCCTGACTAAAAAACTAATTCCACATCTCACCCATACCCTGCCATTATATAGTTTAGCCACAGATGGATAAAACGGGTACCAATAAGTGGATAAATCACACCGTAGCTGGTGGATTTTTCAGGTAACAATGAAATTCTAGACTGTGTGTGGCTATATTATGCCACAAATCATGAATCCTTTGCTGGTAACAAAGAGAAAACGCAGGAACCCACACTGAACAGAGACAATAGATGTGAATGGAACCCATAAACTTGAAACACAAACGATCGTTCATTTGGCTCCCCCGCACAGGACATTCTGATAACCATTGCCCACCTGGATCCAGTGGGCAGCATGCAGTGTGCGTGGGTTGGGCATCAAAGATCTAGTCAGATATTTGCAGTTTTCATTGGTGTATTGCTATATACCGTAATAGGTCAATTCGTTCAATGTTACATATGATGTTGAGCATTAGAAATAACCGCTTTCAGTCGATTTGTCTGGTGCTGGCCTATGGAAAATGCACACTGCAAGAAGTGAGGACCTATGGTTAAGATCAATGTTGGCTGGGGCGGCTGACAACGTTCAAATACCAAATTATACAAATTTTTACTGTTAAAATCCAGTGTAGGCTAACAAGCAGGAAGTTTGAATTATTAAAAATAATATGCATCCCATCTTTTTGAAAAACAGTCCTGGTACAAGTAACACAGGAAACAGCATAAAAACAAAGAGGAAGAATGACTATGATGCAATTACGCTAGGCTCTAAATGTGGCACATATGCAGGGGAAATGTTTGATTGTCATCAAAGTTTTAGGGAACTACACTAGTATCTCACTGCTAGTTATGACATAACTTTATTTGTTAAATGTAGATCATCTTTTCATTGTAGAGACAATAGTTGCCAAATTCATTTTATAAAGCTATTCTTATAAGCCAAGGTAATATAATTACTTTCCAAGGTTAGAATAATTGCAAAACAATATGTGAAACTGCACTACCATTTCTAAGGAAAATCAGAGCCACATGTTAGAAAATGTTTGCAAGACTTTCTTTGTAACTTAAAGGGTATATCCACCCTAAAAAATTTTTTGTATATCACCAACCGCTCTATTTATATCATTAGAAGTTCCCAAACTTTACTTACCCTCCCTCTTTCCTCTCGCCGTGCTGCCGGCCCTCTGCTTGCGATAAAATGCAACAGCGGGGCGGGACCGGCAGTCGCGTCTGTGATTGGCTGAGCGGCAGCCAATCACGGTAGCGCGGCGCCGGTCATTCAGTGCGTGGAGGAAAGAGGGGCGGTAGTAAAGTTTGGGGAGCTTTCTAATGATTATAAGATAGCGGTTGGGGCTGGGGGAACAGGGGGATTAATTTACCTATGGTTTTATGGTAGGGGAGGAAATCCAAATCTGGAGGGAGAGGGGGGGAGAAGGGCTGCAGTACGCATGCCAAACTTCTCCCGGAGCCAGTAGGAGGCAGAGTCCTATATGGCTCTGTATCTTGGTGGGCAGTTTTTGGGAATTTGGGGGGGGGGGGGGGGGGACTACGGAGAACCTTATGGAGTTGGGATGTGAGGTAAGGATTAAACTACACTACACATGGGCCAGTAGTGGGGTGGGGATTATAGTTTTGGGGGGTGGATGCCTTTAGCATGTCACTTTGAAACTTTTGATAACGGTAGGGCATGCTCCCCCAGCCCAACCACATTAATTATTGTAGAAGTCCCCGATCCTTACTTACTTTCCCTCTTCCTCCGCCGCACTGTACTGGCCCTCTGCTTGCATGGAATTGCAAGCAGGGTGCGGGACCGCACCGTGTCCCTGATTGGCTGAGAGGCAGCCAATCTGGTCGCGGCTGCCGGGAGTTTGAAACAGCAGAGGAGAGAGGGAAGGTAAGTAAAGATTGGGGGACTTTTTTGCATTAAATTATGCGGTTGGGGCTGGGGGGAGCATGCCCTACCGCATACCCAAGGTTTTAATGTTAGGGGGATGGAGAGAAAAACGGGAGAGGAGAGGAAGGGAAAAGGAGGGGGGGTGGGCTGCAACTGAGCATGCCTCAAACATTGACGAGGTGAGGCGACTCAGGCATACACATGTCACACACTGCTCTACACAGCAGTTTTCCTGGACTTTGGAGGGGCACAAGCAGGGGAACCATTTGAGCAGAAATGTAAGGTAATGCTTGTTTTAAACTCTTAATGTGGCCCAGTAGGGGTTACATTTTAGTTTTTGGGGGTGGACATGCCCTTTAAAATAAAGATACTAATTTAAAGCATTCTTGTTGATAATATAGATTTGTCAGACAAGTCGATTTTTCAAATTAATTACTAGAAAACTTTCACAGAGCTCTGGATAAAGATTATTCAAAGAACAAGAACTTGTCTACACCTGGCTCAGTATTATCTCTGTATGCTAACATCAAATGCCCACAGAAACCTAATGTCATATTCTGCGTAAAGCGAGACGAATGCCTGTGAGGGGAAGATTTGCAACAATAGAGATCATTGGATTAAATCTCTAATATAGTGGGGAACACATTTTTAGGAAAGAAAACAACATAAACACTATTTTGGATAGCATACTCCCTTATTGGGTCAAATAGACCTGCGATAAATCTGAGAAGGTCACTTGCCTATACCTGACAATCAATCTGACTAGATATGCCGGAGCAATGCATGGTGAGGGGCTGATTTCAATGGTGTCGACAAACTACAATTGCTATCGGAACCCTTATATAAAGTTAGAGGGACCGATGGCCGACAAACAGCACATGATTGTCAGAACTACACGCAAACCTAGTGGTTTGGGCCATTTATATTTGGTATAATTGGGTGACAGGGTGGTTTGGGGCAATACAGTTGCACTTTAAAAGGCTCATACACAAATCCGATTCTGCGCACATTGCCCAGTGATATTATCCACCCGTTTACACAGTATAGGACTTGTGTTTGAGCCTTTGGTCTTAAAGGGACACTAAAGTAAAAAAAAAATACTTTCCTTTATTCCTTTTCTATATTTTTAGTGCTGCCAGGAACTTGAGCCCTTTTAGTCTCATGCCCCGTCACTAGATCTCCTCATGTCCTGTTCAGGTCACTCCTAGTTTACTTGCATTTCTTCTGTCTCTGTGCCCACCTCCTCCCAAAACTAACACAGTTGGAGTGTGGAGCATGTACAGTGAGATGATCTATTCCCTCATACAGCCAACAGCATTCCACCATGTTTTATGTTAAAGGGACAGTTCAGTGGAAATTACCAATATTGTTGAATTGTTAGTTTGTTAATGCATACTTAGTTATTCTACATAGTCTCTACCATTTTGAAATATCATCTGAGATTTCATACCCTTGCTGTTCCCTGCTGTTGACATTGGGGAGCTGACATTTCGGTTCTAAACGGTCCTTCTTCTACCAGGATGCACCACTTCCTTGGAACATTCCTAACAGTAATTTTTACTGAGTGTCTGTTGGATGGGTGGATGGGCAAGATATGCTCAGATCTCTACTGACCAACCTGAACAACACAGGAGCGGTAAAGGGAAAGACCATACGTTCTCTACTAGGAGTCCCTGCAAACAGGAAGTCAGTATTTCGGTTTGCATTTATTTATACCAGACACAATGTTGAATGGGCAAGGTAAATTCATTGGGATTGGAAAAATACTGCTCTTTTTCTGAAAGCATATGTATTTTGCACTGAACTCCCTTTAAGTGAAACTACTTTGCAATAGGAAAGGTAAGCAGCCACTGGCAGCTGTTAGTAGAGTATAATATTTGAGGTTAATAAAGACATACATACATCCAGTCCATCCCATCTAGAACTACCCTCATTTCCAGCCTAACTGTCCACTAGAACACAGTTCCATAGCTTTACCGTTCTCACAGTGAAAACCCTTTCCGAACTTGGAAGCCTAAAACTTTACAGTTTTAAGTTACATAACTGTAACTACCCAGTCTCTCTTCATCTTTCACTCCCCCAATCCCCTTATTAATTTAGTTGCCTTCTCTGAACCCTTTCCATTCCACAGGATTTCAAAATTGTACTGCATATTCCAAATGAGAATAACATTTTTTACTCTCCCTTCAACTGCTTGAATAAGTAGGTTTTCTTTTAGCTGTAGGTGTTTTAAAAAGGTGTGTGTTTAGGGGCAGAGGAGTTTATTGTAAATGATTTCTTTAGGTACAGTGCTACATTGGAAATTCAGTAACACAGACAGCAGCTAATTGCGGATTGGTGTTAGCTGTACACACAGAAAGAGCACAGAGTAAATATAGTGCTATTTTTTTTTCTGATCCTAATGCTGAATCAATTAGCCATGCAGTGACAGGGGAAAAAAGCTTTACTCTACAAATGGATAGTTTCTACATGCAGTGTGCCAATGTGAGGGGCTGGGTGATTGCTATACTTTGCCAACTAGTTGTGCCCCCCCCCCTTTAAAAGTAAAACTCCCAGAGCTAAAAAAAAAACAGGGATAGGAAGGTCATAGAAGAAAAAAATTTAAGATTGGTGGTAATTAATCTTTGTACGGTGTGATTAGTTGGAAAATGATTTGGCACGTTTAACACTTTCTTTAAGGAGGTCCTACAAAGAGTTTTTTTAGCAAATAGTCATATTGATAATGTTTACTCAGATTTCCCGTCTGATAAAACAAACTAATTTTGTAGGCCTCAAGACAACTAATTACAATACAATAGAGAGAGTATTGTATTGTAGCATGTAATGGACTTCCTTTAAATATATGGCTTCATAAATGTGCTCGTAGGGGGTTCCATTTTGCTTTTACGGAAATCAGCATTGGAAACTTAAAGGACAACTCCACCCTCATAAGAACATCTTTTAGAAAGAATGGCCTCTTTAAAATATGTTGAATATCCATAGTTTGTCCTATGAATTCATTACTGTAAGCCTGCTATGCCTGCAATTTAGAAACCGTACTGAGCCTTTACGAGCCTGGGCATGCTTAGAAGGCAGACAGGGGATTACATTCAGTCATTGGCCGTGATGTCAACTGTCAAATTCATAACTGACAGTTGCTAATCGTGAAAAGCAACCAGGAAGCAGAAACAGACACGGGCCAATTATCGGGCGAAACGTTTGTCCGTACACATCGTGCGTCAGGGGAATTCAGTAAAAGCCCTTGTGGAAGACTACTGTGTAATGTATGGTCACTCGGTAAGGTCAAGCTCATTGATGATCCGAAGGTTAAATCATCAGGCCTGCCTGAGTTCCCATACTTACATGTTACTCAGCTGAAACAGCTATCATACACCATTGAGCATTGTGGGTCAGCCCCAAGACCACACGTGTGTAAGAAGCTTTAGGATAGGGAAATTGGTAAACGCAAACTCTTGTTCTGTGTCTTAGTGCCGAAAAGAGTGGCCAAACAACTTGAGGACCAGCCAAGTTGGCAGGTTACAACAAGACTTGAAAAAAAAACTAACCAAATGAGTGTAAAGCAATGCCATTTTGTGTGTTCATCACTTTTTTTTTATTACAAAAAAGGTGCTTAATTACTCATAACAATCCTCAGTAGTCAGTCAAGGAACTTGAATGTGATAAAACGTAAAAAAACTATAATTCACAGTGACTGCAGGAGATAGGATTGATATTTCTACCTACCATTGTGCAGTTTAAGTCCAGTAAAGTTTATTGGTAGCTGGCAGCGCTGGACTGTGCAATGGGAGTTATTGGATTCCTGTGAATATAAATTTAAGGTAGGATTTTTTTTTTTTTTGCATTTGACAATTAAGTGGCCATTTAACATGAATATCCTGGTCTATGAAGCAGAGGCAGCATTCTTTAACATGGAAATGAAGCACCAGTCTAGTGCGATCTGTAGAGGTGCAATTTAAAACTCTTACCAATATTAGAGAAATGAACTTACTATGTACACTTTACTAGAACTAGCCAGTGCTGTCACTCTTTTGTTTTCTTTACAAACTTTGGACGGCAACATTTTTAAACAACAAGGTTTGCCAATACAGCAGCACAGAAATACATTTATAATATAGCAAACTCTGTAGTAGGGCTCTTTTCCCTTTAAAACAGCACAAAATCAGAACACACAATAGACAGTATTTCCATTAGAGCATAAAATCTGTTAAGTGTAGCAATACAGCATTACTTTAGGCTAGGCCACACTAGATTAATTTTCTGTAGGTTTTGCAAACTGTGCTGATGCACACGCAATGTTATTGGTGTTTCGTGGCCCCACTATGTCATCTGCCTTGTGCTGCACTTTTGCCTGTTTTCACAGCGCTTGCGATCACAATGTTTTGGTGGCATCATACATGCGCTAACCAGAATCGCATTACATCAAAGGTGCACACAAAATAACCGCAAAATTGCAACTGCCACTGTGTAGCGGGATTCATACATGCCTCCTTGAGCTGCAAGTGAGACCTAGCCCTTAAGGGCAGTCCAGCCCCTAAAATGAAAACTTACATACAGGTAAATCACCGCCAACACCCTAAAACGGTAATATTTTTGAAATCTGAAAATATATAAGTCTAACCTGATCCCTGCACAATGTCCTGTTTCCCGTTTCTGCTTCCAGGTTCTTCCAGTTGCACTGTCAGTTATGGATTTGACAGTTGACATCACAGCCAATGACTGAATGTAAATCCCTATCTGCCTCTTCTGAGCATGCCCAGGCTCAGTACCTGCTCAGTACGGTTTCTAAATTGCTCAGTTTTTCCAATGATCAAACAGAAGCATAGCAGGAATAACCGTAATGAATTCATAGGCAAACTATATATATCAACATATTTTAAAGCGGCGGTTCTTTCTAAAAGATGTTCTTATGAGGTGGAGTTGTCCTTTAAAGGCTGTACATACTGAGCCTGTTGTGGTTAATACTATGTAGTATGTACCTAGCATATTATTCTGGATCCTGTAAAGGATATCAGGATGTCCTATGGTGCTGTTTAGTTAGAATTGCAGGATTGCCTTGCACTTGCTGGCAGGTCAAATAAAAATGTGAGGGTATTTGTGTGTTTGATATAATGAGGTGGGATTGCCTGGGTCCTTTTCAGGACTTATCCCATTTGAGCCTCCCCCTGTATACTTGCTGGGAGTGGAAAGGGAGAGCAAGATCAGAATGGATCTCCATACCTACTAGCTAAAGACATGTAAGTAGCCTCTCTCTGGCCCCACAGCTTAAAGGGGAACTGTGGTCCAAAAATGACTTGAGGTAAATTGATAGGAATTGCTCCCCTGAGAATTTTTGCAATTTATTTCCATTGTTTATTTTGCATAGTTTTGAAGATATTTACATTTTTTTTTAAATCTTTTTTTAATTTAAATCAGATTTATTTTTTTTTTTAAATGCTTTTAGAGAAAATATATTACCATCCAAAGGTTATTCCATCATGAAATAAAGATTAGTTTTTAATTATGTAGAATAAGGCTGTATATGTTTAATTTTTGGTTAAGAATTCCATTAATCCATTCACAATTTCTTGCTCTCTAGAGTTTTTCTAAGATTATTGGGCAGTTTCTCTGCCTACAAGATATTATCACAGATGTTGGTTTAATTTTGCAGTTCTCAAAACTGAATTTGACTCAGCAGAGATCATGCCTCTTCTTCACAGCAAAAATGTTATAACATAACGAGTTGAGAAAAAACCTAATCCTATTGTTCTACAAACCTATGAATACAGAATTAACCCTTCAGTGCTTAGTTCAAAGTTCAGTTGATTGCTTTGTTTAAGCTAATAACATATGCTGTATTTTTATTGTTTCATTTTAGAAAATCTATTTAAATTATTATTTAAAATTTTCATCTACTTGCATATTAAAGTTATAACAGCAAGAATTAGGTTTGTACACACACTCAATATGCGCCCGAGCCGTTACAGCGAGATCCGCTGGGCAGATCATGAACGACCCCCTCCGAACACATACACCGGTTGATTCTCGCCCGAAGGCCACGGCGCGTGTAGCCTCTGTGTCAGGGGTCGTGGCGCGGGACGCACATCGTCGTGTTTACGAGCCTTTAGTCTTTTATAGAAACTATATGTTAAATCAAGCCTTACGGACTAGTGATTTAATCAGTTTGATTTAAATCAAATCCTCCTGGCAGCTCAGGCTACTAGTGGCTTTGTTTAATCTAAAAAAATGCAATGGTTGCCTGTTTACAGAGACACAGACATGCTATCAAAGATAATGAATGCATTGGTGCAAGAAAGGGAGGGTCTTTTTCTGCCAATTTAAAATAAAACTGAATTATACATAAATTTGTATTTTTTTGTAAAATAATATATTAAATCAGAGTTCAATGACCATATTAAATCACAAGAAGAAACTTCAAGGTTTCTTCATACCTTAATATTTTATATAGGGGGCAATTGTTTCTAAACCCGGTACAACCCCACACCAACCATTCAGCACTGTCTTGGCCAACAGCTTGCTGCAATTGAGTATACAGTCCAAGCAGCTCGGCTGGGCCATCGCCGATTTTAAACAAACTTTCGGGCATCAGTCGTAAGCCCCTGTACTATTGCTCATACATTAATTGCCTTACAATCCACAAATACTAGCAATTATTTAGTTGTATTTGAGGTTGACAAAATGACGTACGCCCATGTAGTCCAACCTACTCAGATACTAACAGTTGATCCAGAGGAAGGCCAATAAACAGTATGGTAATCGGGAATATCCCTGGATCAACTCCAACTTTATAAATCAATACCGGTAACCTCAACACTAGTTTATTTGACAAGATCTGTTCCCCATAATACTATGCTGATTACTACTTATAAAGTAAAATATGTTTCCGTATCAAACTTTTTTGAAGATATTTACATTTTTGTGTGTGATATGGCAGCAGCATCACCAGATCCCCTGCTTCCTGCTCTGAAACGGTCGATCTGTCCTGTGTCTCCTAATCCCCTTTGCAGCCCCCCTGGTCCCTCCCACTCATGGACCCCATGGTCCCTCCAGTTGCAGGCCCCCCATGGCCCATTATCTTTCAGCCCCATGTGGCCCTGCCCACTCGCAGGTGCCTAAGCACCACCCACTCACGGGTGCCTAAGCCCCACCCACTCGCAGGTGCCATGGGTTACTCAGACCCCTACAGAAAACTCTGCCTGAAAAGGCTGTTTTCACACAGTGAAAGAGAAGGGCTGTAGATTCCCTTACCTTCTCTGTCAGGACTTCACATAGCAGAGAGGAGGAGGGACTTCCTGTCTCCCTCACACACTGAGGAAGTCTGAGGCTGTGCTCGTCGGCGGCACTGTGCAGGAGAAGCCTCAGGAATGTCATAAGTCAGCCTCCCTCCCATTAACTTTCTGGTCAGTCATTTCTGTATATCTTGTTTGGAGACCACAGTTCCCCTTTAACAGCTATATGCATAAGGGAGAGGCAGACAGATCGTGAATCACTTGCATGTTAGTGCACTTTGTGTTCATATCACTGAAAGCATACTGGTAACCCCGAGCTTTCAATAAAAATAATTACCTAGCAAAACATACACACAATTTCCACTGTGCACCAAACGGGCACACTTTTGCTTATATGTGTATGTGTGTGTGTGTGTTTACTTAAAGACAATCATTGCCAGTCTATGATCCATTCAGCCATTTATTCCAACATGCATATAGGTGAGGGTCTCTCTTCCTGATGACAGGTAAGTCCCATGTATTTTTTTTTTTGTTTTTTTGAAATGCCCAACTAAAGAAACAACAGATTATGATTTAGAATCATAAGAATCCTAATACATGCATGGATTGTTGCATAAAATGATATATGTAAAAGCAGATATTGGTATTGTCACATCACTCGAGTCTAACTGTTGTTTTGTTTGCTAGCTGCTAAAATAACCATTCTTGGATGTGGATGGTCTAACTGGATTTTGGGTTTAGCAGTTAGTTTAAAAATGCATCATATAGTGACACAGGATTGTTATTGAAGTGAAAGAGGCACTCCTCATTGTGGATTGTGGGCCTTGGTACAAGTGGTAGTACTTAAATACCCCACTAACAGAGGTATGCATAGGCACAAATCTGATAAGCCCCTCTGGTTCTTAAAGGATCCTTCAGAATTCTTATTGGTACATGGCCTGAACCTGAAGCACTACTAATATGACTTACACAAGAGGATGGTTTAGTGAAAATAATACTGCACCTAAGTTGACTGTGTTTAGCTTAATTGTTTCCTTGTAGCTCCTGACTGTAAATAGGAAATTATGGTTTGTAATTACGGTCTTAACTGCCATAGCTTTCTGTGTTTTAGTCCAGAGTCCATTTCCATCCAGAGGCAGATCCTTTGACTAAGGTTGAATCTGGCAATCCTATTTGGGTCACACCCCAAGGAGTGTCTCTTGCGTGCAGCATTGCAGTAGGTCTCCAGCCAAGGTTAAGGTACAGAGGGTGTAGGTATGTAAGTTGTTAAAAAGTATATTCAGGATATATTTAGGTCTCTCTTTCAGTGATGTTCAAGTTGCAGGGAAACAACATGCTTAGCTGAAAATCACTGGGTCCCCCATCAAAACTATATTGGAGCCCCTCTTCCTGCTTCATCTAAAATAGTTTTCTGTCGTGGAGAGCTGTATGTGTGGTTCAAAAAGTAAGAATTTAAGGCCCCTCTGTTGTTGCAGAGTCTGCATGGTAGTTGCGCCAATGCGCGACTAATGCCAGCTATTTGTTAGTATCAAAAAGTCACGCAAAAAACTGTCACAAGAGCAATATTGAATTGACTACGTCAGCTTTGTGGGCAACATTTGTGAGACCCACAATTCTCTTCCTAAAGTCACTCTAAATTTAGCGTGACTAAGAACAAAGGGGCATTTGCAGTTCTTCAGAAATGATAGACACAAGGCATTCCTATGAGGATTCATTTCCTGGTAGGGTGGTTTCTCCAAGAACGTCAGAACACAAAGCAGGGTGGTAATACCTTGTGCACCAATGTCATGGCAAAAAAAAAATCTCCTAAAAATGCTTTATTTAATGATAAGACAGACAGACAGACAGACAAATCTCCTGCAAACTCTAAGTGAGCTCAGACTGTAAAGAATATTTATCAGAAAAAGTATCAAGTGATATTATGGGAGGTACTGTATTGTCATTTACCTCTGGTAATCATTCCTATTTAAGACACACCTTAGTGATAAGAGAAGTTGCTCTAGTCCAAACTACAAAACCAGACTGCAGCTCACAGGGTAGATTTTTTTTTTTTTTTTTTTTAAATTAAATCTTTTTTAATTTAAATCAGATTTATTTTTTTTTTTAAATGCTTTTAGAGAAATATATTACCATCCAAAGGTTATTCCATCATGAAATAAAGATTAGTTTTTAATTATGTAGAATAAGGCTGTATATGTTTAATTTTTTTGGTTAAGAAATTCCATTAATCCATTCACAATTTCTTGCTCTTCTAGAGGTTTTTCTAAGATTATTGGGCAGTTTCTCTGCCTACAAGATATTATCACAGATGCTTGGTTTAATTTTGCAGTTCTCAAAACTGAATTTGACTCAGCAGAGATCATGCCTCTTCTTCACAGCAAAAATGTTATAACATGAACAGAGTTGAGAAAAATACCTTAATCCTATTGTTCTACAAACCTATGAATACAGAATTAACCCCTTCAGTGCTTAGTTTCAAAAAGTTCAGTTGAATTGCTTTGTTTAAGCTAATAACATATGCTGTAATTTTATTGTTTCAGTTTAGAAAATCTATTTAAATTATTATTTAAAATTTTTCATCTACTTGCATATTAAAGTTATAACAGCAAGAATTAAGGTTTGTACACACACTCAATATGCGCCCGAGCCGTTACAGCCGAGATCCGCTTGGGCAGATCAATAACGACCCCCTCCCGAACACATACACGCGGTTGATTTCTCGCCCGAAATGGCCAGCCGCGGTGTACCGTTCGTGTCAGGGGTTCGCGGCGCGGGACGCACATCGTGCGTGTGTACGAGCCTTTAGTCTTTATGTAGAAAACTTGATTTAATCAAGCCTTACTCCAGTCGACTATTGATTAAATCAGTTTTGATTTAATCAAATCCATCCTGGCAGCTCAGTGCTACTAGTGGTGGCTTGCTTGTTAATCTAAAAAAATGCAATGGTGCTGTTTACAGAGACACAGACATGCTATCAAAGATAATTGAATGCATTGGTGCAAGAAAGGGGAGGTCTTTTTCTGCCAATTTAAAATAAAACTGAATTATACATAAAATATTGTAAATTTTTTTGTAAAATATAATATTAAAATTCAGAGTTCAATGACCATATTAAATCACAAGAACTTCAAGGTTTCTTCATATACCTTAATATTTAATATAGGGGCACATGTTTCTTAACACCCGGTACACACCCAACCACCCATTCATCACTGCTTGGCCAACAGCTTGCTGCAATTGAGTATACAGTCCATAGAGGGCCACGCCGATTTTAACAAAAAACTTTCGGGCATCAGTCGTAAGCCCCTTAAAGTCTCTTTTATTTGGCTCGATTTGCCTCTACACTGAATTAATTAACCCTTTGGGCCCATAAAATGGCCTTACAATACAAAATACTAGCAATTATTTAGGTATTGTATTTGAGGTTACACAAATGACGTACGCCCACGTAGTCAACCTACTCAGATACTAACAGTTGATCCAGAGGAAGGCCAATAAAACAGTATGAGAGTAATCGGGAATATCCCTGATCAACTCCAACTTTATAAATCAATACCGGTAACCTGCAAACTTTATTTTTAGAACTCTCCAAATATTTTTTAAACTACCCGAGAACCTGATAATCACCACTTTCAATGGAAGACATTAAAATTCTCACAGTGAAAACCCTTACAATCTTGAACAATAAACTTCTTTTCTTCCAGTCTTAAGGGGTGTCCACGGTCCTCGGACATGTTGTTTGGTGATATTGGGAATAATGCAACAGAAAGTTTTTTGTATGACTTATTAATGAATTGATATACAGTGATCTTACAACCCTCCAATTGCCTTTTGTCTCTGTAGTTGGCTAGTTGGCATAATTGTAACTATTCATCTGTCTTCACATTCAAGCTTCCCCAGTACCCTTATTCTATTGAGTTTGCCTTTTATGAGCCCTATCCCGTTCCCAATATCCTATTTTGTACAAAGATTCCAAAAATTCAACAAATTTTCCAAATAAAGCCATACGAGTGCTTTGTAAAGAGGGAGGATTTTATATTTTGCCCTTGAATAACTGCCCCGTTTGATACAAGACAATATCTTGCTGGCTCTAGCTTTTGCTGTCTGGCACTGCTAGCTTAAAGGGCATGTCCACCCCCAAAAACTAAAATTAAACCCACTACTGGCCCCTCTCTATAGTTTAAAAAAATTCTCACCTTACAAGGCTCCACTACTTATGGCTCCCCTACCTGCTTGTTCCAAGTCTAGGAAAGTGAAGAGTAGTAGCTGTCCTTCCTGTCCAAAAGGTTTCTGCCCCCCTACATTCCACCATCCGGATCCATCCATATCCATCCCCCTAGCACGGTGATCCTCAAACTGCGGCTCTCCAGATGTTTCAAAACTACAACTCCCAGCATTCCTCAACTACAGAGAGCATAGGAATGCTGGGAGTTGTAGTTTTCAAACATCTGGAGAGCCGCAGTTTGCCCATCAGTGCTAGCATAAAAAAGGTTTTTCTGTAGTATAGTGGCATTCCTACTCATTCCCTCATAGTTTATTTGACAGATCTGTTTCCCATAATATATTCTGATTACTACTTATAAAGTAGAATATGTTTCCGTATCAAACTTTCCCCACCCCAGAATTAATGGTAACTGCGGTCCAAAAAAGGACTTTAACGTAAATGACAGAAATCGCTTTTCCAAGTAATTTTTGCAATTTACCTTCATTATATTTTTTTTTTTTACATAGTTTTGAAGATATTACATTTTTAGATGTGATATTGTAGCAGCATCACCAGGTCCCCTGCACTTCCTGCTCTGAATCCATGTGACAGTCCCTCTTTCCTCCTGTCTCCTACTCCTCATTGGCCCCCATGACTTCTCCTCTTGCAGACCCCTTAAAACCCTGTGGCCCCTCCCAATGCTCCGTCACTGTTACTCGAGCTTCCTACTTTCTCCTGCACTGAGCATGGCCAACCACAGATTAGAAGGAGGAACTAATATTTGTGAATGAGCATTTAGAACCTCCCATACCCTAACTCTCTGATCAGTGATTTCTTCATATCTTGTGGCCTGTGCAGCACGTAAGATGGGCTCATTTTAATGTAGAACCTGGCCTTTAAACTCACAGCCTGTATCTATTGAACGACTTCCTTTTTTGAATATTCAAATTACACGTTTTTTTCAATCCAGGCATGTTTCCAGACGGAGAATTTGAGAAATAGAACAATGGCCTGGATAAAACTGAACTTTTTCCCCATGGATGTATTTTATCCTGTCCGGAGCTTGATTGATATTAACTTTATTTAGTTGTTTCTTTAAACAATATCACACATTAAGGGCATGTCCACCCCCAAACTAAATTTAACCTTACTGGCCACATCAAGTCGTTTAAACAATCTTAACCGTTACTTCCTCTGCCAAATAGAGTTTCCCCCTGCTGTTCCCCTCCAGCCGAACATGCTGGTTAGGAAGCAGTTGTGCTCAGGCTGTGCCGAGTCTCTCCCTCAAGTTGAGCAAATGCTCGTGCAGCCCTCCCTTCCTCTCACCAATCCGGACGCTGCTTGCCGGTCCCCCCCCTGCTTCATTCCATGCAAGCCAAGGCCTGAACCACTGCACCGGGGAGAGAGGGGCCAGGTAAGTAAGAATCGGCCACTTTCTAACAATTATTAAATGCGGTTGGGGCTGGGGAGCAGCCCTACACATATCAAAGTTAATTTTGGGGTGGACTGCCCTTAATAACACAATGATGCCCTAACCCTACCCCTAAACTAACCACAGCCCAAAACACCAAACTTTTACCCCTTTGGTAGGAAACAGCTTAAAGATTACCCACAGTAAGGTCCTCACCTCTGGTACATTCCGAAACGTCTATAATACTTACTCGAATTGCTACTCCTTTTCCGGCCGCTCCTCTTACTCCTCTACTGCAGTCCATGAATACCAATGGAAGACCCACTCTGCAAGATATGTCCCCCCTTTTCCTACTGGCCCCATCACGACGTTCATGAACAGAAAGCTAGTAGGAGAAACGGACTCGTGCAGCAAGGAATGTTTAAGTCCGTACCTAGGTTTCTATTAAAGTGCGGATCGGAGATCAGATGATATAATTGTTCCTTTAATAAGTATGTGAGGGAGGTGTCCAGATTATTTTTTTAACACCTGATTTGCTGAAAATTAAGGGTATGTCCACCCTAAAAAAAACTTTTGATCTAGGATTCCCCCTGGGCTCCCAGCTCGCAAACCGCTATATTTTATCTTTAGAAAGCCCCCCAAACTCTACTTACCATCCCCTCTTTCCTCCACCCCGCGCTCCCGTGCCCTCTGCTTGGGAGGGCCGGCGGAGGAAGAGGAGGAACTTGGTTGAGGAAAGAGTGAGAGTTAAGTAAGAGTTTGGGAGTCTTTCTAAAGATAAAAATATACGGTTTGGGGCTGGGAGCCCAGGGGGAATCTTATACATGCAAGGATTTCATTCAGCTATGGGGAGGGAACTCGGGAGAGGGATGGAGATGAAGGGGGAGAAGGGGCTGGCAGTACCATGCCAAACTTCTCCCGAGGCCAGGTAGAGGCAGAGTCCTATAATACCTCTGCTATCCTCCTGGTGGCATTTTTTGGGCCTTTGGGGGGGCTACAGTGAGAACCAGATGAGCTGGGATGTAGGTAAAGGATTAAAACTACACTACATGGTGGGCCAGTTTGGAGTTGGGGGGATATAGTTTTTTGGGGGTGGACAGCCCTTTAAATACTGTGGGGGGGTTGACAAATAGGAGAGCACTGACAGACGCCCCTGCAGTCACAGCGCTTCTAAGCACATGAACCGGTCTTAATTGGTCTCTGCCTTTATTAATGTGCTCTCCCCATATTTTTTAGGAAATATATATGTGCTACTATATAGAGTGATAAGAAAATTATTGTTTTTTTAAAACGCTCATTTTTTTTTTTTTTTTTTTTGCTCACGTGATCAGACATGACAAGGTAAAACACAGTATTTAAAGGAAATCTCCCTGTGCACACGAACTACCTGGCTCCCCGTTAGGTTCTGGCTCCACTTTCCAGCACGTACACACACTCAATATGCGCCCGAGCCGTTACAGCCGAGATCCGCTTGGGCAGATCAATGAACGACCCCCTCCGAACACATACACGCGGTTGATTCTCGCCCGAAATGGCCAGCCGGCGCGTGTAGCCGTCTGTGTCAGGGGTCGTGGCGCGGGACGCACATCGTGCGTGTGTACGAGCCTTTAGTCTTTATATAGAAAACTATGATTTAAATCAAGCCTTACGGACTAGTGATTTAAATCAGTTTGATTTAAATCAAATCCATCCTGGCAGCTCAGTCGCTACTAGTGGTGCTTGCTTGTTAATCTAAAAAAATGCAATGGTTGCCTGTTTACAGAGACACAGACATGCTATCAAAGTAATGAATGCATTGGTGCAAGAAAGGGAGGGTCTTTTTCTGCCAATTAAAATAAAACTGAATATTCTACATTAAAAAGATTGTAAATTTTGTAAAATATAATATTAAAATTCAGAGTTCAATGACCATATTAAATCACAAAGAAACTTCAAGGTTTCTTCATATACCTTAATATTTTAATATAGGGGGCAAATTGTTTCTCAAACCCGGTACACACCCAAACAACCATTCAGCACTGTCTTGGCCAACAGCTTGCTGCAATTGAGTATACAGTCCATAGAGGGCCACGCCGATTTTAACAAACTTTCGGGCATCAGTCGTAAGCCCCTGTAAAGTCATCTTTTTATTTGGCTCGATTGCCCTCTACACTGAATTATTAACCCTTTGGCCCATAAAATTGCCTTACAATACATAAATACTAGCAAATTATTTAGTATTGTATTTGAGGTTGACAAAATGACGTACGCCCACGTAGTCCAACCTACTCAGATACTAACAGTTGATCCAGAGGAAGGCCAATAAAACAGTATGATGGTAATCGGGAATATCCCTGGATCAACTCCAACTTTATAAATCAATACCGGTAACCTGCAACACTAGTTTATTTGACAAGATCTGTTCCCCATAATACTATGCTGATTACTACTTATAAAGTAGAATATGTTTCCGTATCAAACTTTCCCCACCACCAGAATTAAGGGTAACTGCGGTCCAAAAAGGACTTTAAAGTAAATTGACAGAAATCGCTTTTCCAAGTATTTTTGCAATTTACCTTCAATTACACCATGATGCCCTAACCCTACCCCTAAACATAGACCACACCCAAAACACCAAACTTTTATCCCCTTTGGTAGGGAAAACAGACTTAAGATTACCCACAGTAAGGTCCTCACCTCTGGGTACATTACGAAAGTCTATAATACTTACTGAATTGCCTCCTTTGCCGGCCGCTCCTCTTCTGCCTTCTACTGCAGTCCATGAAATAGCCAGGTAAGACACACTCTGCAGATATGTGCCTTCCTACTGGCCCATCACAGACGGTCAGTGACAGAACTAGAGGAGGAACGGACCGTCAGCAAAGGAATGGTTTAAGTCCTTACCCTAGGTACTATTAAAGTGCGGATCGGAGATCAGATGAATATAATTGTCCTTTAAAAGTAATGTGAGGGAGGTGTCAGATTTTTTTATCTTTAGAAAGCCCCCAAACTCTACTACCTCCCCTCTTTCCTCCGCCGCGCTCCCGGCCCCTGCTTGCGAGAAATGCGCAGAGGCGGGACGGAGCCGCGTGATGTGAGAGCATCAGGACGGCTGCCGGCACTACTCGGGAGGAAAGAGGAGAGGTAAGTAAAGTTTGGGAGCTTTCTAAAGAGAGCCGGGGGATCTTATACATGAAGGATTTCACGCTAGGGGAGGAATCGAGAGGAGAGGGAGAGGAAGGGGGAAGAAGGCTGCAGTACGCATGCCAAACTTCTCCCGGACCAGGTAGGAGCAGAGTCCTATATGACTCTGCTATCTCCTGGTGCAGTTTTTGGACTTTGGGGGGGGCTACAGGAGAACCAGATGGAGCTGGGATGTGAGGTAAGATATTAAACTACACTACATGGTGGGGCCAGTAGTTGGGGGGATTATAGTTTTGGGGGTGGACATGCCCTTTAAATATGTGGGGGGGGGTGGACAAAATAAGGAGAGACTGACAGACGCCCCTGCAGTCACAGCGCTTCTAAGCACATGAACACTGTCTTATTTGTCTCTGCCTTTACTTAATGTGCTCTCCCCATATTTTAGGAAATATAGTATGTAGCTACTATTAGGGATAGAAAAATTATTGTTTTTTTAACGCTCAATTTTTTTTTTTTTTTTTTTGCTCACGTGATCAAGTAAAAAACGTATGTTAAGCAAAAATCTCCCCTGTGCCACAGAACTACCTGGCTCCCCGTTGAGGTTCTGGCTCCACTTTCCAGCACAGTGGTGCACATGAATCGTACGATGCAGCACAATGTCGGGCGATTCACTACAATTCCATGTGCTTGCTTTGATGCTGCCCTATCACAGCGCACAGAGCACACCAAAATGGTAATTGCATACACTGTGAAAATGGGCCAAATTGCAGCCCAAGAAAGCAGGCAAAGTGGGGCCTCCCCCATGATTACATTGGTGTGCGCTAACGCAAGCAAAATGCACCCAAATAAGCCTAGTGGGGCCTAGCCCTAAGCAACGTGTTGTTTATAAATCCTTCGCTCAACATTCACATCCTTTTGCACTGCTGCTTCTCCTTATATTTTTTCTCTAGTGTACACATATTCCCTTCTGTACCCTCCGCTCATCACAGAACCATCTCCAATACAGACCCTGATACAGCGATCCTTTCCGATTTCCTTCCAGACTCAAAATGGCAAACGGAAGAATCGCTGTGTATCTGTAGGTTTACTTAACACCAATGATGCCCTAACCCTACCCCTAAACATAGACCACACCCAAAACACCAAACTTTTATCCCCTTTGGTAGGGAAAACAGACTTAAAGATTACCCACAGTAAGGTCCTCACCTCTGGGTACATTACAGAAAGTCTATAATACTTACTCGAATTGCTCCTTTGCCGGCCGGCTCCTCTTCTGCCTTCTGACTGCAGTCCATGAAATAGCCAATGGGAAGACACACTCTGCAAGATATGTGCCTTCCTACTGGCCCCATCACAGACGGTCAGTGACAGAAAGCTAGAGGAGGAACGGACCCGTGCAGCAAAGGAATGGTTTAAGTCCGTACCCTAGGTACTATTAAAGTGCGGATCGGAGATCAGATGAATATAATTGTCCTTTAAAAGTAATGTGAGGGAGGTGTCAGATTTTTTTATCTTTAGAAAGCCCCCAAACTCTACTTACCTCCCCTCTTTCCTCCGCCGCGCTCCCGGCCATAGGTTGCGAGGGCGGGCGGAGGAAAGAGGAGGAATTGGTGGAGGAAAGAGGAGAGGTAAGAAGTTTGGGGAGCTTTCAAAGATAAAAATATAGCGGTGGGCTGGGAGCCCAGGGGAATCTATAGGAAGGATTTCACGCTAGGGGGAGGGAATCGGGAGAGGGAGGGAGAGGAAGGGGGAGAAGGCTGCAGTACGCATGCCAAACTTCTCCCGGAGGCCAGGTAGGAGGCAGAGTCCTATATGGACTCTGCTATCCTCCTGGTGGGCAGTTTTTGGGACTTTGGGGGGGGCTACAGGAGAACCAGATGGAGCTGGGATGTGAGGTAAGGATTAAACTACACTACATGGTGGGCCAGTAGTTGGGGGGATTAGTTTTGGGGGTGGACATGCCCTTTAAATACTGTGGGGGGGTGGACAAAATAAGGGAGAGACTGACAGACGCCCCTGCAGTCACAGCGCTTCTAAGCACATGAACACTGTCTTATTTGTCTCTGCCTTTACTTAATGTGCTCTCCCCCATATTTTTAGGAAATTTAGTATGTAGCTACTATTAGGGATAAGAAAAATTATTGTTTTTTTAACGCTCAATTTTTTTTTATTTTTTTTTTGCTCAACGTGATCAAGTAAAAAACAGTATGTTAAGCAAAAATCTCCCCTGTGCCACAGAACTACCTGGCTCCCCGTTGAGGTTCTGGCTCCACTTTCCAGCACAGTGGTGCACATGAATCGTACGATGCAGCACAATGTCGGGCGATTCACTCACAATTCCATGTGCTTGCTTTGATGCTGCCCTATCACAGCGCACAGACGCACACCAAAAATGGTAATTGCATACACTGCGAAAATGGGCCAAATTGCAGCCCAAGAAAGCAGGCAAAGTGGGGCCTCCCCCATTGATTTACATTGGTGTGCGCTAACGCAACGCAAAATGCACCCAAAATAAGCCTAGTGGGGCCTAGCCCTAAGCAACGTGTTGTTTATAAAATCCTTCGCTCAACATTCACATCCTTTTGCACTGCTGCTTCTCCTTATATTTTTTCTCTAGTGTACACATATATCCCTATCTGTACCCTCCGCTCATCACAGAACCATCTCCAATACAGACCCTGATACAGCGATCCTTTCCGATTTCCTTCCAGACTCAAAATGGCAAACGGAAAGAATCGCTGTGTATCTGTAGGTTACCCAACTAACCAGATTGTAAGCAATACAATATTTGTAAAGCGCTTTTCTCCTAAAGGACTCAAAACACCTAGATATGTCTCAGATCGATACAGTCTGTATTACAGAGGAAATAGTCAGGTGTTGATAAATGACTAAACAGGAGGCTTTTCAGTTTGGATTTAAATGTTTCCAGGGATGAGGATGTCCTGATTGACTTAACAGGTGGCTTTTCAGTTTGGATTTAAATGTTTCCAGGGATGTGGATGTCCTGATTGGGTGTGGCAGGGAGTCCCAATGTGTAGGGGCAGCATGACAGAAGGCTCTGTCTCCTAACATTTCCAATGTGTAGGGGCAGCATGACAGAAGGCTCTGTCTCCTAACATTTTGAGGTGGACTCTGGGGATGACCAAATTATTGGATTCTTTTGATCTGAGATTGTGGAGGGGTGATGCAGTTGCAGCAAGGATATCAGGTATCCAGGGCCCAGATTGTGCAAGGATTTGAACATCAATAAGCTGATCTTAAACAGAATTCGACTTGGCACAATCTGGGCCTGGATACCTGATATCCTTGCTGCAACTGCATCACCCTCCACAATCTCAGATCAAAAGAATCCAATAATTGGTCATCCCCAGAGTCCACCTCAAAATGTTAGGAGACAGAGCCTTCTGTCATGCTGCCCCTACACATTGGGACTCCCTGCCACACCCAATCAGACATCCACATCCCTGGAACATTTAAATCCAAACTGAAAAGCCCTGTTTAGTCATTTATCAACACCTGACTATTTCCTCTGTAAATCAGACTGTATCGATCTGAGACATATCTAGGTTTTGAGTCCTTTAGGAGAAAAGCGCTTTACAAATATTGTATTGCTTACAATCTGGTTAGTTGGGTAACCTACAGATACACAGCGATTCTTTCCGTTTGCCATTTTGAGTCTGGAAGGAAATCGGAAAGGATCGCTGTATCAGGGTCTGTATTGGAGATGGTTCTGTGATGAAGGAGGGGACAGATAGGGATATATGTGTACACTAGAGAAAAAAATTAAGGAGAAGCAGCAGTGCAAAAGGATGTGAATGTTGAGCGAAGGATTTTATAAACAACACGTTGCTTAGGGCTAGGCCCCACTAGGCTTATTTGGGTGCATTTTGCTTGCGTTAGCGCACACCAATGTAAATAAGGGGGAGGCCCCACTTTGCCTGCTTTCTTGGGCTGCAATTTGGCCCATTTTCGCAGTGTATGCAATACCATTTTTGGTGTGCGTCTGTGCGCTGTGATAGGGCAGCATCAAGCAAGCACATGGAATTGTGAGTGAATCGCCCGACATTGTGCTGCATCGTACGATTCATGTGCACCACTGTGTGGAAAGTGGAGCCAGAACCTCAACGGGGGCCAGGTAGTTCTGTGGCACAGGGAGATTTTTGCTTAACATACTGTTTTTTACTTGATCAGTGAGCAAAAAAAAAAAAAAAAAAATTGAGCGTTAAAAAAACAATAATTGTTCTATCCCTAATAGTAGCTACATACTAAATTCCTAAAATATGGGGGAGAGCACATTAAGTAAAGGCAGAGACAAATAAGCACAGTGTTCATGTGCTTAGAAGCGCTGTGACTGCAGGGGCGTCTGTCAGTCTCTCCCTTATTTTGTCCACCCCCCCCACAGGATTTAAAGGGCATGTCCACCCCCAAAACTATAATCCCCCAAACTACGGCCCCACATGTAGTGTAGTTTAATCCTTACCTCACATCCCAGCTCCATTTGGTTCTCCTGTAGCCCCCCCAAAAGTCCCAAAACTGCCCACAGGAGATAGCAGAGTCCATATAGGACTCTGCCTCCTACCTGGCCTCCGGGAGAAGTTTGGCATGCGTACGCAGCCTTCTTCCCCCTTCCTCTCCCTCCCTCTCTCGATTCCTCCCCCTAGCGTGAAATCCTTCATGTATAAGATTCCCCTGGCTCTCTTTAGAAAGCTCCCCAAACTTTACTTACCTCTCCTCTTCCTCCACGAAGTGTGCCGCACCCGTCCTTGCTGCTCTGCCTCCACCGCTCCGTCCCGCCTCTCTGCATTCTCGCAAGCAGAGGGCCGGGAGCGCGGGGAGGAAAGAGGGAGGTAAGTAGAGTTTGGGGCTTTCTAAAGATAAAAAATCTCTGACACCTCCCTCACATTACTTTTAAAGGACAATATATTATCTGATCTCCGATCCGCACTTTAATAGAACCTAGGGTACGGACTTAAACCATTCCTTTGCTGCACGGGTCCGTTCCTCCTCTAGCTTTTGTCCACGACCGTCTGTGATGGGGCCAGTAGGAAGGCACATACTGCAGAGTGTGTCTTCCCATTGGCTATTTCATGGACTGCAGTCAGGAGAGGCAGAAGAGGAGCGGCCGGCAAAGGAGACAATTCAGTAAGTATTATAGACTTTCTGTATGTACCCAGAGTGTTGAGGACCTTACTGTGGGTAATCTTTAAGTCGTTTTCCCTACCAAAGGGTGATAAAAGTTTGGTGTTTTGGGTGTGGTCTATGTTTAGGGGTAGGGTTAGGGGCATCATTGGTGTTAAGTGTGATATTTTTTAAAGAAGAAACAACTAAATAAAGTTAATATCAATGCAGCTCCTGGACAGGATAAAATAATCCATGGGGAGAAAAAAGGTTCAGTTTTATCCAGGCCATTGTTTCTTATTTCTCAATTCTCATGTCTGGAAACATGCCTGGATTGAAAAAAACGTGTAATTTGAATATTCCAAAAAAGGAAGTCGTTCACATAGATACAGGCTGGAGTTTAAAGGCCAGGTTCTTCTAAAATGAGCCATCAACCATCTTACGTGCTGCACAGGCACACAAGATAGAAGAAATCACTGATCAGAGAGTTAGGGTATGGGAGGTCTAACACATGCATCACAAATATTAGTTCCTCCTTCTAATCTGTGGTTGGGCAATGCTCAGTGCAGGAGAAAGTAGAAGAGCTCGAGTAACAGTGACGGGCATTGGGAGGGGCCACAGGGTTTTAAGGGGTCTGCAAGAGGGAGAAGTCATGGGGGCCAATGAGGAGTAGGAGACAGAGGAAGAAGAGGGACTGTCACATGGATTCAGAGCAGGAAGTGCAGGGGACCTGGTGATGCTGCTACAATATCACATCTAAAAATGTAAATATCTTCAAAAACTATGTAAAAAAAAAAATATAATGAAGGTAAATTGCAAAAATTACTTGGAAAAGCGATTTCTGTCAATTTACTTAAAGTCCTTTTTGGACCGCAGTTTCAGCCTTAATTCTGGTGGTGGGGAAAGTTTGATACGGAAAACATATTTTACTTTATAAGTAGTAATCAGCATAGTATTATGGGGAACAGATCTTGTCAAATAAACTATGTGTTGAGGTTACCGGTATTGATTTATAAAGTTGGAGTGATCCAGGGATATTCCCGATACCATAACTGTTTTATGGGCCTTCCTCTGGATCCAACTGTTAGTATCTGAGTAGGTGGACTACATGGGCGTACGTCATTTTGTCAACCTCAAATACAATACTAAATAATTTGCTAGTATTTGTGTATTGTAAGGCAATTTTATGCCTTTACAGGGGCTTACGACTGATGCCCGAAAGTTTGTTAAAATCGGCCAAATGGGTGATTGGACGCCCCAAAAAAACAAGCTGAGTGCGTGCCTCTATGGACTGTATACTCAATTGCAGCAAGCTGTTGGCCAAGACAGTGCTGATGGTTGGTGTGGGTGTTGTACCGGGTTTGAGAAACAATTTGCCCCCTATATAAAATATTAAGGTATGAAGAAACCTTGAAGTTTCTTCTTGTGATTTAATATGTCATTGAACTCTGAATTTTAATAGTATTATTTTACAAAAAAATGTACAAATTTATGTATAATTCAGTTTTATTTTAAATTGGCAGAAAAAGACCCTCCCTTTCTTGCACCAATGCAATCGATTACTTTGATAGCATGTCTGTGTCTCTGTAAACAGGCAACCATTGCATTTTTTTAGATTAAACAAAGCCACTAGTAGCGCTGAGTGCCCAGGAGGGGATTTGATTTAAATCAAACTGTATTTAAATCACTAGTCCGTAAGGCTTGATTTAACATAGTGTTCTATAAAAGACTAAAGGCTCGTAAACACGCACGATGTGCGTCCCGCGCCACGACCCCTGACACAGATGGCTACACGCGCCGGCTGGCCGTTTGCGGGCGAGAATCAACCGTGTGTATGTGTTCGGAGGGGGTCGTTCATTGATCTGCCCCAGCGGATCTCGCTGTAACGGCTCGGGCGCATATTGAGTGTGTGTACAAAACCTTAATTCTTGCTGTTATAACTTTAATATGCAAGTAGATGAAAAATTTAAATAATAATTAAATAGATTTTCTAAAATTGAAACAATAAAAACTACAGCATAGTTATTGCTTAAACAAAGATCAAACTGAACTTTGAACTAAGCACTGAGTGGTTAATTCTGTATTCATAGGTTTGTAGAACAATAGGATTAAGGTTTTTTCTCAACTCGTTAATGTTATAACATTTTTGCTGTGAAGAAGAGGCATGATCTCTGCTGAGTCAAAATTCAGTTTTGAGAACTGCAAAATTAACCAAGCATCTGTGATAATATCTTGTAGGCAGAGAAACTGCCCAATAATCTTAGAAAAAACTCTAGAAGAGCAAGAAATTGTGAATGGATTAATGGAATTCTAACCAAAATAAACAATATACAGCCTTATTTACATAATTAAAAACTAATCTTTTATTTCATGATGGAATAACCTTTGGATGGTAATATATGTTTCGTCTAAAGCATTTAAAAAAAAAAATAAATCTGATTGTAAATTAAAAAAAGATTTAAAAAAAAAAAAAAAAAAAAAAAATCTACCCTGTGAGCTGCAGTCTGGTTTGTAGTTTGGAATAGAGCAACTTCTCTATCACTAAGGTTGTTGTCTTAAATAGGAATGATTACCAGAGGTAAAGGACAAACAGTACCTCCCATAATATCACTTGATACTTTTTCTGATAAATATTCTTTACAGTCTGAGCTCACTTAGAGTTTGCAGGAGATTTGTCTGTCTGTCTGTCGGTCTATCATTAAATAAAGCATTTTTAGGAGATTTTTTTTTTGCCATGCATTGGGGCACAAGGTATTACCACCCTGCTTTGTGTTCTGACTTCTTGAGAAGAAACCACCCTACCAGGAAATGAATCATCAAGGAATGCTTGTGTCTATCATTTTGAAAAGAACTGCAAATGCCCCTTTGTTCTTAGTCACGCTAAATTTAGAGTGACTTTAGGAAGAGCATTGGGGGTCTCACAAATGTGCCCACAAAGCTGACGTAGTCAATTCAATATTGCTCTTGTGACAGTTTTTGCGTGACTTTTTGATACTAACAAATAGCTGGCATTAGTCGCGCATTGGCGCAACTACCATGCAGACTCTGCAACAACAGGAGGGGCCTTTAAATTTCTTACTTTTTGAACCACACATACAGCTCTCCACGACAGAAAATATTTTAGATGAAGCAGGAAGCGAGGGGCTGGGCTCCCATATAGTTTTGATGGGGGGGGACCCAGTGATTTTCAGCTAAGCATGTGTTTCCCTGCAACTTGAAACATCACTGGAAGAGAGACCTAAATATATCCTGAATATTACTTTTAACAACTTACATACCTACACCCTCTGTACCTAACCTGGCTGGAGACCTACTGCAATGCTGCACGCAAAAAGAGACACTCTTGGGGTGTGACCCAAATAGGATTGCCAGATCAACCTAGTCAAAGGATTGCCTTGGATGGAAATGGATCTGGACTAAAACACAGAAAGCTATGGCAGTAGTTAAGGACCGTTTAATTACAACCATAATTTCCTATTACAGTCAGGAGCTACAGGAAAGGAAACAATAAGCTAAACACCAGCAACTTAGGTGCAGTATATTTCACTAAACCATCCTCTTGTGTAAGTCATATTAGTAGTGCTTCAGGTTCAGGCATGTACCAATAAGAATTCTGAAGGATCCTTAAGAACAGAGGGGCTTATCAGATTTGTGCCTATGCATACCTCTGTTAGTGGGGTATTTAAGTACTACCACTTGTACCAAGGCCCACAATCCACAATGAGGAGTGCCTCTTTCACTTCAATAACAATCCTGTGTCACATATGATGCATTTTAAACTAACTGCTAAACCCAAAATCCAGTTAGACCATCCACATCCAAGAATGGTTATTTTAGCAGCTAGCAAACAAAACAACGTTAGACTCGAGTGATGTGACAATACCAATATCTGCTTTTACATATATCCATTTTATGCAACAATCCATGCATTGTATTAGGATTTTATGATTCTAAATCATAATCTGTTGTTCTTTAGTGGGCATTTCAAAAAAACAAAAAAAAAAATACATGGGACTTACCTGTCATCAGGAAGGAAGAGAGACCCTCACCTATATGCATGTTGGAATAAATGGCTGAATGGATTCATAGGACTGGCAATGATTGTCTTTAAGTAAACACACACACACACACTACACATATAAGCAAAAGTGTGCCCCGTTTGGTGCACAGTGGAAATTGTGTGTTGTTTTGATAGAATTATTTTTATTGAAAGCCGGGGTTACCAGTATGCTTCAGTGATATGAAACACAAAGTGCACTAACATGCAAGTGATCACGATCTGGCGCCTCTCCCTTATGCATATAGCTGTTAAAGGGGAAACGTGTTCTCCAAACAAGATATACAGAAAGGAATGACCAGAAAGTTAATGGGGAGGGAGGTGACTTATGACAGTCGAGGCTTCTCCTGCACAGTGCCGCCCGACAGCACAGACCATAACTCCTTCAGTGTGTGAGGGAGACAGGAGTCCTCCTCCTCTTCTGCTATGTGAAGTCATGACAGAAGAAGGTAAGGAGGGAATCTACAGCACCATTCTGCTTTCACTGGTGAAAACCTTTCAGGACAGGTTTTCGTAGGGGTCTGAGGTAACCCATGGCACCTGCGAGTGTGGTGGGGCTTAGGCCACCCGTGAGTGGGTGGTGCTTAGGCCACCTGCGAGTGGGCAGGGCACAGGGGCTGAAAGATAATGGGCCATGGGGGGCCCTTGGGGGCAAACTGGAGGGACAATGGGGTCCATGAGTGGGAGGGGGACCAGGGGGGCTCGCAAAGGGGATTAGGAGACAAGGACAGGATCGAACCGTTTCAGAGCAAGAAAGCAGGGAGCTGGTGATTGCTGCTGCAGCATATCACACACAAAAAATGTAAATATCTTCAAACATGCAAAAATAAACAATGAACTGCTTGTGAAGGTCCATTCATCCAGGTCATGGGTATACTCTGTGTATTCAATAGATCAACTGGACATGAAATGTCGTTCTTCAAGACGTTTCGTAGGTAATCGATGGCTTTCTCATAAGAATGACTGGTACCAAAATTGTGGCAATTGTACCCTGGAAAATCCCAATTAGCATATCACAGCAGGTTGTTGAGGGTCCTGTGATAGATAGTGGCTAAGATCGGTTGTTATAGGAACGCCCAGAGTAAGGTGTTGTTAACACAGAATTGTACATGGAGACAGTTGGTGTCGAACCTCCCCCACCTCTATTAGCGCTTGTTTCTTTATTTTCACATAAATGGCAGCTGCATCTTAAGGATACTAAAGGACATACCTTTGAAGATTGTTAATGTTAACTACTGCGAAGGGACGTTTGACTGGTTCAAGAGAGGTGTCAAGGGGGGGGGAGGCCTTTATGTGAAAATAAAAAACCAAGCCTAAAATAGAGGTGGCGGGGGTTCGACCACAAATGTCTGTCCGGGGTGAGTCCAGGGTACATAATTGCCCACAGATTCTTGTAACAGTATTCTGAATTGAGGGGAAAGACAGTAGGATGACTAGCGAAACCAGTCTTCAAGAACTACTTTCATGTCCAGTTGGTATCTATATTGAAGAAACAGATAATAAACAATGGAAATAAATTTGCAAAAAATTCTCAGGGGGAGCAATGTCCATCAATTTACTCAAGTCAGTGTTTGCGACCCAGTTACCCCTTAAGCTGTGGGCGCCAGAGCGAGGCTAGTACATGTCTTTAGCTAGTAGGTATGAGATTCCATTCTTGATCTTGCTCTCCCTTTCCACTCCAGCAAGTATACAGGGGGAGGCTCAAATGGGGAAAGTCCGAAAAGGACCAGCCATCCCACCTCATTATATCAAACACACAAATACCCTCACATTTTATTGACTGCCAGGCAAGTGCAAGGTCATTATCCTGCAATTCTAAACTACAACAGCACCATAGGACATCCTGATATCCATTTACAGATCCAGAATAATATGCTAGGACATAACTACATAGTATTAACCACAACAGGCTTCCAGGATCTACATGATGATGGGGTTACGAGAAACAGGATAGTGATAGCTAAAATATAGTGAGAGATGTTTTTAAAGGAGCTAAAAGACCCTAACAGAGTAAAATAAAGTAGAGCCTCTTATATCAGAAGGTACCTCACCAGACATTATGTTATTTTTATAGCATTGGCCATAATAAGTAACATATAAACATATTTTTTCTTATCTAAAGAAAGGTGGGTTGGGGGAAGGGCAACGTATCCATTTATGCTTAGCTAAGGGCTGGTTAGATGTAATTCATTCATAAATGGAAGAGAGGGGTGTTGAACCTGTGACCGTTCACATGTTTCAAAGCTACAACCAAGCACTATCTGTTTGTTAGTCAGTTTTTTTCTTATGTTCCTTTAAGTACAGGTATGTATTAAGATGTAAATGCAGCCTAAATAGTATTGAGAAGGTGTTAACTGGGACCTTTCACAGGTGTTTGAAACTTCACATCTCCCAGCATTCTAGGTTAGCAGTAAGTTTCTATTTATGGTCCATAAGGCTAATGAAGTATTATTAACATGCAACACATAGGTAATGATTATAGAGCATGGGTGTTGGAACTTTTCACATGTTTAAAAACCAAATCCCAGATTCCAGGTTGACACAGAATTCTGGAAAAGTATTTCATACTACTGGAATAAAGCCTTTTGGACTTACAAACATTAAAAGCCCATGCGTAGCAATTCAGACCAAAGTGTTAGATCATGCAAGTGATTCATCACCATTCCCTTACATTCCATAGCATACACTAGATACGAGGGAATTGTTAAGATATTTAGTGTCACCTTAGGCAGTAGGAGTCACACTCCAACCCCCTATTGAAGTATAATCCATAGAATGTCAATGAATAAACCTGCAGGTCTGAGAATAGACCCAGCATTTATCAGACACACAGCATCTCTTCCTTTTTTTTATTGAGAGGGGAAGGGTGGGTGAGGTGAGAGACTGTCACATGTTTTTACAAAGGAAGTGACATTTCACTTGCAAACTTCCTCGAGACTACCTACTTTACAACACCTTGCTGTAATCGAATATTAAGCACACCCCTGGAACAACACTAAAAGGGAAGTGATAACTGTTATTTTTTTAAGCTTACATGCCTCATGTAAAACTCCTGGGGTGTGGCTTAACACTCCATTTTGAAGATTCATTACAAAACAGAGTGGGACTATGCACAGTATTTTTATTATTCATATTTTGCCTTATTTACATTCTATATACTTTGTCCCATTAGTACATATGTGTAATATGATATCTAACTATTATTTAATACTTAAACAACACATAAAAACTGTCCCTATGGTATACTCTTTACCTACCCCCACCAAACATAGGACCATGAAAAACCAATGTATTCACTCAGAATAGGATTGGCCGAACTTTCGAAAGGTTGTCCGTTTGTCGAACTTTGAACTATATGAAAAGTTCGAAACGACCCATTAAAGTCAATGGGAGTCAATAGTTTAACAAAGTTGAATGAAATATACAGTTAAAATATCCAATCGTACGTTAATTAAATGGCTAGGCCTAGGGACCTAGGAAATGTTCTAGGGAACATGTTCGAGATCCAGGACTTTCGAAAAATCAATGTTACTCTCACTGCGCTACTTTCGTGCTCTCGCGTTCGAACATTCGTTATTATCCATGACGACTCGCAGGATTCGTAATTCGATATTTATTTGCGTATTGGTATAAAGACATTTTACTTGGGGATCGATAATAGAATTTACTCGCGTATTGGTATAAAGACATTTTACTTGGCATATTCGACGGATTTGCCTCGACAAAGTCCGGAAAAATATCGAAAGTCAGAGAAATCCGATTCCAGGATAGTTCGAGAAGTCGAGTCTGTTCGAAATCGAATAGTTCGGCATCGAAACCTCGGGTTCGAGTCTAGTCCATCTATACCATGAATTTATTAAATGTATTTATAATATAATAACGGAGATTATATATATTACTGAAATAATATTTTGTATTAATGAAAAGTCAACCTATGAATGGCTTCTGTTGTAATATAATAAACTGACTGGCGATATCCAGCTTTTGTGTCAAGCAAAAGTCTAATATAAAATAATGGTGAAGGTGTGAAATTCGATTGGAACTTCAATATCCACATTTAAATCGGATGGAAAGTGGCGACTGACTGACTACAATATTGCAGCGATCACTGTTTTATGCACGGCTCTATAAAATGATTAGTGATCAGTGTTTGTGGATATTAAGGCTGATATTTGAAACATGAGAATATTGTTTGGTGGTTCTGGTAAAAGTTGCACTTAATAATAGGGTAATAAAGTAGTGTGGACTAACTAATGGGGGAAGAGACATTTTGAGCAGGGTGGGACATAGGTATTAACATCACACACTGTGATTAATATTTTTTGCGGCAATTTATTGTTTCTTTCTAGTGCAAAATATTTCAGTTTTATAAAGGGGATCTCCACTGATAAAAAAACAAAAGGCAGTTTAGTTTGATTAAGAAGAACGGGAGGTAAAGGCGCTTACGTCGATGCTTCCTCAGCCCACGTTCCTTCCAAGGTCCGATCAGACTTCTATCTCTATGCGCAATGTCTGAGGTGCGTAGCATACAAAGTCCATTCGGGACCCTGTTAGAAACGTAGTGGAGGAGCAAACGATCCCACATCAGGTTTTAGTGAAAACTGGGGTAAGCACCCAACTACTTTACTCCTGTCCTTCAATAAACCTAAAGCCATTTTTTTTTTAGCAGTGGAGATGCCCTTTAAAAATAACATGCATTTTAAGGTTTATAAAGGGGTATTTGCTATTTAAAACACACAATGTGGTGTCAGGCAAATATAAATTTTCGGGTTATTCAATTAATTAAATGGTGCTATGTTTGCCACCAAATCAAATGTTAGATTTTAAATGGTAAATCAAGATTAATTGGTTGGGGCAAAAATTGTTGCATCATTTTAAGATAAGAACTTTTATTGAATAAAAAACCCCTTGGAAATTGTTCCGTTAAAGTTTTATTTAAACATTCGATTAAACATGTGTTTAGACCTGTAGATACAAACACTACTTGATTGTACATGAAGCCTGCAGTATTTCCTTAACACTTGAGCCAACAATCACTAGTCTCTGGCTGGAGCCTGTGAGAAATTACATGGGGGGGAATGTTCAAACTTCTGGTCCAGTAGGTTGGGTGAGGAATCACCTTACCTGCTGGCCCTTTTCCCCCGGGGAGGAAGCATGCATCAGTAGACTTATTACCTGGGGAATGAATCTGGAGTACCTGAGGAAAAAAAATTGAACAGTGAAAAGGGAGTCTATTATGCAGGACAGGCTGGTCACATGGTAAACAAACAGGGAAGAGTCAACAAGGAAGTTACATGATGAACTCTTTGCCAGCAAGAAGAACTTCTCACAAATATTTATCTACAGATGTATTTAGGTTTTATTTTGGGAGTGTTGTTTGTGACGTTTGTGATTTTTAATATAATTTTCCGGAAGAATTTGAGACCACAGTTACCCTTGAAGAAAGAAAAACTAAAATTAAAATTCTTTCAAATTACCGTATAGAGCTAGAGTATAGCCGAGGGTTTTAGGTTTAAAAGTAACCTAAAAAACCTTGACTCGGCTTAACTCGAGTCACAAGCAACTACCTGCAATCCAGAGGCAGCTGCGAGTCCGGGCCGGCAGTTCCCAGTAGTTCTCGCGGGTTTGCGCGATGACGTCACGCGCAGACGCGAAGACGTAATGGGAACTGCTGGCCGGACTCGCGGCGTTGCCCTGATGGATTGCAGGAGAGGAAGACATGAAGACCAGTACGGGTAAGTGAGCTGGGGGGAGGGTGGCGGTACTGGGGGGGGAGGGTGAGGGGGACAGTAGTGCCATGCAGACACCCACATTACCTTTTACTAGAGGTGGTGGAAAACTACAACTCCCAGCAACCAAGCATTGCTGGGAGTTGTAGTCCAAAACATCTACAGTGGAAAGGTTATTAGGTGGGGGGGACAGAATGCCATACAGTAACCCCCAATACCTTGCTACTATAGGTGGTTGAAACTACAACATCTCTAGCAACCAAGCATGCGGGGTGAGTGAGTTGTAGTTTCCAAACATCTACAGTGGAAAGGGGTATAGGGTTACTGTTTACCCTCGGCTTAACTCGGGGTCCAACATCTTTCTAATGTTTTTAGTCAAAAAAAATGGGTGCCTCGGGCTTTTATACGAGTCGGTTATACTCGACGTATATACGTTAGTTTAAATGAGATGTATGTATGAGCTCTCTATGTACGCTCTTGCCAATAAACCATAAACAGCAATGGCAGAAAACTGTTTTAAACAAACCGGGCATTATAGTTTACCATATATTAATACACATGCTTTAAATGATTTTTTATTTTTAATTGCAGGTTCTGGGCTGGGGGCTGCATATAAACACAAATGACTTGCAGGGTGCATCTTTAGAATGGCTTCAATATTTTTTTTCTGACATTTTATAATGATGTTTTTTGACTGTGAAGAAAATGTGAAGTCATCTGTAAATTTGCCCCTAGCAGTATACACAAAGAATGTGAAAATCAAACATAACAATGAGGAATGTGGTACTAGTTAGTAGGGCAGCGACCCAAAGACATGAGGAGTGAATGTGCAGAAACAAGGCCTCGTCCAAAAGAAAGGTATTACAGGAGGAGAGTGAGACAAGCAAAAACCTTGCTGTGCCAGCAGAGTAGCAAGATAATCTATCGGTACAAGTAATATTTAACTGAGGTAACAATTTACAAAAAAACTAGTGCAAGAAGTATTTTATGCTTTTTCCTGATGTGCCTAAAAAAATGATACCTGGTACAATCAGTGGCACTTGGTTGCATATATAAAATCTGTTAGATTTATAGAAAGGTTATGTTGCAGGTATTTGTGAAAGTATAAATGTGACCAGTATACGATTGGATCTAAAGTGTGTTTCTTTTTCAGTGGTTACTCTGAAAGTATGATAGCAGAGAGAAGAGTCTACCAGGGCGATGTGTTTATCGGCTAGGCCCATACCAGTGCCACGCTCACACTCCTGAGTGTTCAGGGCCAAATGGATGGGCCACACTACAGTAGGTTGTGCTGGGGGGGGGATGGCTGCTGTGAGCGTTGATCAGAGCACATGCGATCACCACAATATTGGTTGCAGTTCACATGCGCTCCGATCTCCTAAAATGACAAGGGATGCGCACCAGCTGGAACAACTCACCACGATTATGTGGCTCAGCTTTTAAGAGGCCTGCAAATCAAATTAAAGTCTTTAAACGTGCATTTTAATCCTCCTACCCACCTGCTCTTCTCCTTCCTTAGTAGTAGAAGTGTAGTGAAGACTGTTTGTTAAAAGCTAAGTCCCCTGGTTACTTAACCACTGATATACATGCTGTTGATATACTTATATACTAACATGTGCATAGGGGACTCTATGTCATCAACGACGGTGTTTAGTACTAGCTACGGTCCAGACAACTGGCGACTGAGCGCGGTCAAGCAGCCTTGTACCTACCACACCATGCAATATTTCCGGCCAAAAAATATTTTTATAGTGTGTTTCCACAGCCCCCACACTAAGGTTGGTCCTCTTTGCAATCCACGTGTAGTGTAAGGCTTGTTAAGTTGTATCATGTTATAATGTTTTGGGAACTACAATTGACAATGAGTCTATTAGCTAGGAAGAGCAATTAGGTGTTCTTGCTCATTTGCCCTGTATGATTTTTTTTTTGGCAGCATAAAGATAAGAATTTAATTGATATGTCGTTGTTGTAATTAACAATGGACCGAAAGTTGGTAAGGTACATTATCTGATGCCCCAACAAAGTGTAAGATGTTGCTATGACTTGAGTTTTTTCATCTGCCTATAGCATCAGATGGTCTGATAGTCTATAACACAGCACTGGCCTGTTAGGAAAGACAAAGAAGATTGTTTGGACGCAAAAAGCACTCCCCTATCCTACACAAGATTCTCTAGTGAAGAAACTGTATATGTTTTGCAATTACTAACTCCGTATGCTGGTCTACATTTTATTTAGATAAGTTACAGGGTCACTCATAAATCTAAAACTAGTATTTCTGTAGGTGTTTAATACTTTTATATTGCTAGAAGGTTTTGATGTCGTAGAGAACCTTGTGGGCATGGACATGGGGGAGGATGAACAAGCAGGTATTAATAACAGGTCCTACGACTTTACCATACTGAATATGTATGAGGAGCAATGTCACCTTCAGCTTCCTAATGACACAGTAGGTGAGCGTCAAGTTCTAAATTTATCTACCAAGGCTAATTTATAGCAAACCTCTTGAACCCTGATAACAGTCCAGAGTTATATATGTTATGCACTCTTACTTTTAATGAGTTAATATTCCCAATGTATATCTTGAACATACTACGATTTAAAGGTATATCTTCCCAAAATCATTTTGTATGCGTGTAGGGTACCCCCAGCCCACCACAAACCACTAGTTTTATCATGAAGAGGAAAAGCCCCAGAAATCGACTACCCATCATTTTTTTCTCTGTACTCTGGCTCTATTGACTACTTCGTCTCGGAAGTAGCAATAGGGGGGACTGGCAGGTGCGTCTAGGATTGGCCTGACGAGTCAACAACCACAGGCGCGGCTGCTGGCTATGGAGAGAGCCAAAGGGAACGAACGCCGTAAGTACATATTCGGAGCTTAATTTTAAAGGGCACACTATACTGAAAAATTACCTGCCTACATCTAATCTATAATACATGTAAGATTTGGGTGTGTTGCGCATGCCTTCATCCGCACACATTTTTTTAGGAGCAGTATCCCCCCCACGCGCTTTAGACCACTCACCCACTCTCACCAACCTGCACATAGCACACAGAATTCCCACTGTCAAAAACTTCAATACGGGGCACAGTAAAACTACTCTCAGACGAATATGTTGAGAGCAAGGAAACTGATGTGGCAGCTGAGCTGAATATATGAAGTTTTTATTTGATATCTAAAGAAATAGGGAGGTAGAGTAATCAACAAAAAAATGATATCCAGGGTGGTTGGAGGAAAGAATCGTATCTATTTTCCAGCTATGGTCAAATTAAATAATAATATTTTCGATTGTAGATGACCCTTTAAACGGCCTGAGAGAAGTTGCGTGGATCAACCAACATAATCAATTGGCAGGGGCACAAGCACATCTCAAACAGGGCGAAAAACATTAAATGAAGATAGGAGAAGGAAACAAAAAAAAGTCTTTGCTGGACAAAGATGGTTAATGTAACATGTCACACAATCCACACAACAAAGCTCGGAAGAAATCGGCCTTACCATCCATCTTCCTTATGCTCTCTGGACTCTATGCTACTTCCATTCCGAGAAGTAGGATAGGAAGCTAGACGGGCAGGCCGATCGTGATTGGACTGGAGTACTGATGGTTATGAAGAGAGCGAGGGAACAAAGCTTTTTGTAAATCTATTTTCGTGTGCTTTTTTTAAAATCAATAAACCAGGTGGTTAGGGAGGGGGGAGGTTGCCCTGCATACGAAATTTCACCACTCTACAGAAAATAACAGGAAACAAGGCAGACGTAGTAGTCACCGTTAGGACAACACAGACAAATCCTGCTCTTACTTTTTGGGACTTTGAAACAGGCCTCTACGGAGAACCAAAGGAACATGAGGAGTAAGGTAGGATTTTTCAACACTACAATTGGGTGAGTGGACTCTGTCATATGTATGCACTTAACAGTGGTGTTGGTAATGAAAATTTAATATAAAAATTGTAGCGTACATACAATGACCTGTACTTAATTAATTACGTAGATATATATGAGAAAAATGGGCAAAAAGTGTGCCTGATGCCCATTGTGCAAGGATTTGAACATCAATAAGCTGATCTTAAACAGAATTCTCCATTTTATCGGTAGCCAGTGGAGTGAGCTAAGGGTTGGTGTTATGTGGCAATGATGGGGTTGGCTTGTTAATAACCTTGCAGCGGCATGCTGTACTAGTTGCAGGTAGTGCAAGTCTTTTTTTGGAAGGCCTCTATAGAGAACATTGCAGTAGTCCAACTGTGATGTGATGAATGCATAGACCAGGGTTGGAAGATCTGCTGGAGTAATGAGGTGCTTTATTTTGCAATGTTCCTTAGGTGAAAGAAGGAATTTTTAACAACTGCTGAGACTTGGTTCCTGAAGCTTAGTTCCCCATCAATCAGTACACCAAGGCTGCGCACTAAGTCTGAGTTCAGGTCTGAGCTTCCTATTCTTAATGGTACTGGCTGAAACTGGATCTGCTTTGCTGTTTAGCACTGACCCCCAATAACTAGAACTTCGGCTGTCAGCACTTAGTTTTAGCCAGTTATCATTCATCTATTCCTGAAGTTCAGCTAAGCATTCGTTTATTTGTGGGTTAGGGTCTGTGACGCCAGATTTGAAAGATAAATACAGATGTGTGTCATCAGCAAAGCAATGATAAGCACTTCTATACTTATTAATGTACCAAATTATTTAAGTATTTATTTATATTTTTTTCTTTCTTACACTGCTTTTTGTATTATAATACTGTGGCACTAAATAATTGTATAGATACAATTACACTGACAATACAGTACAGAAACTTTTTTCAAAAAATCTGTATTAAAGGACAACTCCACCCTCATAAAAACCTGTTTTAGAAAGAATGGCCTCTTTAAAATATGTTGATATATCATAGTCTGTCCTATGAATTCATTACTGTATGCCTGCTAGAAACCTGTACTGAGCCTGGGCATGCTCAGAAGAGGCAGACAGGGGATTAACATTCAGTCATTGGCTGTGATGTCAACTGTCAAATCCATAACTGACAGTTGCTAACTGGAAGAATCAGGAAGCAGAAACAGGGGAAACAGGACATTGTGCAGGATTTCAGGTTAGACATATATATTTCAGGTTTCAACCTATTACTGTTTAGGGTTTTGAGGGGTGATTTACCTGTATGTAAGTTTTCATTTTGGGGCTGGACTTGCCCTTTAAGTCAGTTTGCTTTGTTAAAACTTGATATGGGGCATAATTAGGATGACTCAGCTGTATGCTGTAAAATCCAAAACACAATGTCTTGTCATACATTAGGAAATTCAGCTTACTTGGCCTATTGCATTGACCAAGATTGCTGAAAAACAAAATGTTACCCGCCCTGTAGTAAAAGTACAAACATAATGCTGGATTGAACATATCCCAGGAGACAGGAAAGTATAGCTTGTGCATTCTGAGAACTTTTTACAGATATTTTAGACATCTCAGGCCTGACTATAAAAACTAATTCCACATCTACCCATACCCTGCCATAATATATAGTTTAGCCACAGATGGAATAAAACAGGGTACAAATAGTGGATAAATCATACCGTAGCTGTGGATTTTCAGGTAAACAATGAAATTCTAGACTGTGTGTGCTAATTATGCCACAAATCATGAATCCTTTGCTGGTAACAAAGAGAAAACGCAAGGAGACCCACACTGAACAGAGACAATAGATGTGAATGGAACCCATAAACTTGAAACACAAACGGATCGTTCATTTGGCTCCCCCGGCACAGGACATTCTGATAACCATGCCCACCCGTGGATCCAGTGGGCAGCATGCAGTGTGCGTGGGTTGGGCATCAAAGATCTAGTCAGAATTTGCAGTTTTCTTGGTGTATTGCTATATACCGTAATAGGTCAATTCGTTCAATGTTAACATATGATGTGATATATACCGTAATAGGTCAATTCGTTCAATGTTAACATATGATGTGAGCATTAGAAATAACCGCTTTCAGTCGATGTCTGGTGCTCGGCCTATGGAAAAATGCACACTGCAAGAAGTGAGGACCTAGTGGTTAAGATCAATGTTGGCTGGGAGCGGCTGACAAACGTTCAAATACCAAATTATACAAATTTTTACTGTTAAAAATCCAGTGTAGGCTAACAAGCAGGAAGTTTGAATTCTATTAAAAATAATATGCATCCCATCTTTTTGAAAAACAGTCCTGGTACAAGTAACACAGGAAACAGCTATTAAAAACCAAAGAGGAAGAATGACTATGATGCAATTACTGCTAGGCTTCTAAATGTGGCACACTATGCAGGGGAAATGTTTTGATTGTCATCAAAAGTTTTAGGGAACTACACATAAGTGATCTCACTGCTAGTTATGACATAACTTTATTTGTTAAAATGTGATCATCTTTTCATTGTAAGAGACAATAGTTGCCAAAATTCATTTTATAAAGCTATTCTTATAAGCCAAGTAATATAATTACTTTCCAAGGCTAGAATAAGTTGCAAAACAATATGTGAAACGCACTACCATATTCTTAAGGAAAATATCAGAGCCACATGTTATAGAAAAATGTTTGCAAGACTTTTCTTTGTAACTTAAAGGGTATATCCACCCTTAAAAAATGTTTTTGTTATATCACCAACCGCTCTATTTATATCATTAGAAAGTTCCCCAAACTTTACTTAACTCCCCTCTTTCCTCCGCCGTGCGGCCGGCCCTTGCTTGCGAGAAAATGCAAGCAGTGGGGGGGACCGGCAGTCGCGTCTGTGATTGGCTGAGCGGCAGCCAATCACGGACGCGGCTGCCGGTCATTCAGTGCGTGGAGGAAAGAGGGGCGGGAAGTAAAGTTTGGGGAGCTTTCTAATGATATAAAGATAGCGTTTGGGGCTGGGGGGACAGGGGGATTATTTACCTAATGGGTTTTATGGTAGGTGGAGGGAACCAAATCTGGAGGAGAGGGAGGGGAGAAGGGCTGCAGTACGCATGCCAAACTTCTCCCGGAGGCCAGGTGAGGCAGAGTCCTAATGATGCTATTTGGTGGGCAGTTTTGGGAATTTGGGGGGGGGGGGGGGGGTAAGGGACGCGCGGTTGGGAGTGGGTTGAGGTAAGGATTCAACTACACTACACATGGGGCCAGTAGTGGGGGGGATTAGTTTTGGGGGTGCTGCTTAAGGGCTGTCACCTTTGAAAACTTTTGAAAGCGGTAGGGCATGCTCCCCCAGCCCCAACCACATTAATATTATTGTTAGAAAGTCCCCGATCCTTACTTACTTTCCCTCTTTCCTCCGCCGCACTGTACTGGCCCTCTGCTTGCATGAAATTGCAAGCAGGGTGCGGGACCGTCAGCCGTGTCCGTGATTGCTGAGAGGCAGCCAATCATGGTCGCCTGCCGGAGTTCTGAACAGCAGAGGAGAGGGAGTAAGTAAAAGATTGGGGGACTTTTTTGCATTATATTAATGCGGTTGGGGCTGGGGGAGCATGCCCTACCGCATACCCAAGGTTTTAATGTTAGGGGGAGGCGAAAGAGGGTGGCTGCACTGACAGCTCCTCACTTGACGAGTTTTGAGCAGCCTCGGCACAATGAGTCACCACACTGCTCCTACACAGTCAGTTCCTGGACTTTGGAGGGGCACAGCAGGGGAACCATTTTGAGCAGAAATGTAAGGTAATGCTTGTTTTAAACTTCTTAATGTGGCCAGTAAGGGGTTACATTTTAGTTTTGGGGGTGGACATGCCCTTTAAAATAAAGATACTAATTTAAAGCATTCTTGTTGAATAAAATAGATTTGTTCAGACAAGTAGCGATTTTTCAAATTAATTACTAGAAAAACTTTCACAGTAGCCTCTGGATAAAGATTATTCATAAGAACAAGAACTTGTCTACACCTGGCTTCAGTATATATTCTGTATGCTTAAACAAAATGCCCACAGAAACCTAAGTCATATTAATGCGTAAAGCGAGACGAATGCCTGTGAGGGGAAGATTTGCAACAAATAGAGATCATTGGATTAAATTCTCTAATATAGTGGGGAACACATTTTGAGGAAAAGAAAACAAACATAAACACTATTTTGGATAGCAATGAATCCCTTATTGGTTCAAATAGACCTGCAGATAAATCTGAGAAAGGTCACATTGCCTATACCTGACAAATCAGATCTGACTAGATATGCCGAGCAATGGCATGGTGAGGGGGCTGATTTCAATGGTGCAGACAAACTACAATTGCTATCGGAACCCTTTATATAAAGTAGAGGGACCTGATATGGCCGACAAACAGCACATGGATTGTCAGAACTACAGCAAAACCTAGTGGTTTGGGCCATTTATTTGGTATAATTGGGTGACAGGGTGGTTTGGGGCAATACAGTTGCACTTTAAAGGCTCATACACAAATCCGATTCTGCGCACATTGCCCAGTGATATTGATCCACCCGTTATACACAGTATAGGACTTGTGTTTGAGCCGTTGGTCTTAAAGGGACACTAAAGTAAAAAAAAAATACTTTCCTTTATCCTTTTCTATATTTTTAGTGCTGCCAGGAACTTGAGCCCTTTTTAGTCTCAGTGCCCCGTCACTAGATCTCCTCATGTCCTGTTCAGGTCACTCCTAGTTAGTATGCATTTCTTCTGTCTCTGTGCCCACCTCCTCCCAAAACTAAGGCACAGTTGGAGTGTGGAGCATGTACAGTGGAGATGATCTATTCCCTCATACAGCCAACAGCATTCACCCAGTGATTTTATGTTAAAGGGACAGTTCAGTGGAAATTACCAATATTTGTTGAATTGTTAGTTTGTGTAATGCATACTTAGTTATTCTACATATTCTCTACCATTTTGAAATATCAGTTGATTTCATACCCTTTGCTGTTCCCTGCTGTTGACATTGGGGAGCTGACATTTCAGGTTCTAACGGTCCTTCTTCTTACCAGGATGCACCACTTCCTTGGAACATTCCTAACAGTAATTTTTACTGATTGGCTGTTGGATGGGTGGATGGGCAAAGATGCTCAGATCTCTACTGAGCAACTGAAACAACACAGGAGCTGGGTAAAGGGAAAGACCATAACGGTCTCTACTAGGAGTCCTGCAAACAGGAAGTCAGTATTTCGGTTGCATTTATTTATACACAGACACAATGTTGAATGGGCAGGTAAAGGTCATTGGGATGGAAAAATACTGCTCTTTTTTCTGAAAAGCATATGTATTTGCACTGAACTTCCCTTTAAAGTGAAACTACTTTGCAATAGGAAGGTAAGCAGCACTGGCAGCTGTTAGTAGAGTATAATATTTGAGGTTAATTAAAGACATACATACATCCAGTCCAGCCCATCTAGAACTACCCTCATTTCCTGCCTAACTGTCCACTAGAACACAGTTCCATAGCTTTACCGTTCTCACAGTGAAAACCCTTTCCGAACTTGAAGCCTAAACTTTTACAGTTTTAAGTTACATAACTGTAACTTACCCAGTCTCTCTTCATCTTTCAGCTCCCCCAATCCCCTTATTAATTTAGTTGCCCTTCTCTGAACCCTTTCCATTCCACAGGATTTCAAAATTGTACTGCATATTCCAAATGAGAATAACATTTTTCTCCCTTCAACTGCTTGAATAAGTAAGGTTTTCTTTTAGCTGTAGGTGTTTAAAAGGTGTGTGTTTAGGGGCAAGAGAGTTTGTAAATGATTTCTTTAGGTACAGTGCTACATTGGAAATTCAGTAACACAGACAGCAGCTAATTGCAGGATTTGGTGTTAGCTGTACACACAGAAAGAGCACAGAGTAAAATATAGTGCTTATTCTTTTTTCTGATCCTAATGCTGAATCAATTAGCCATGCAGTGACAGGGGGAAAAAAGCTTTACATCTATAGAATGGATAGTTTCTACATGCAGTGTGCCAATGTGAGGGGCTGGGTGATTGACTATACTTTGCCAACTAGTTGTGCCCCGCCCCCTTTAAAAAGTAAAACTCCCAGAGCTAAAAAAAAAACAAGGGATAGGAAGGTCATAGAAGAAAAAAATTTAAGATTGGTGGTAATTAATTCTTTGTACGGTGTGATTAGTTGGAAAATGATTTGGCACAGTTTACACATTCTTTAAGGAGGCCCTACAAAGAGTTTTTTAGCAAATAGTCATATTGATAATGTTTACTCAGATTTCCCGTCTGATAAAAACAAACTAATTTTGTAGGCCTCAAGACAATCTAATTACAATACAATAGAGAGAGTATTGTATTGTAGCATGTATGGACTCCTTTAAATATATGGCTTCCAATAAAATGTGCTCAGTAGGGGGTTCCATTTTGCTTTTAGGAAATCAGCATTGGAAACTTAAAGGACAACTCCACCCTCATAAGAACATCTTTTAGAAAGAATGGCCTCTTTAAAATATGTTGATATATCATAGTTTGTCCTATGAATTCATTACTGTATGCCTGCTATGCCTGCAATTTAGAAACCTGTACTGAGCCTTTACTGAGCCTGGGCATGCTTAGAAGAGGCAGACAGGGGATTAACATTCAGTCATTGGCCGTGATGTCAACTGTCAAATTCATAACTGACAGTTGCTAACTGGAAGAACCAGGAAGCAGAAACAGACACGGGCCAATTATCGGGCGAAACGTTTGTCCGTACACAGCGTGCGTCAGGGGAATTCAGTAAAAGCCCTTGTGGAAGACTACTGTGTAATGTATGGTCACTCGGTAAGGTCAAGCATCATTGATGATCCGAAGGGTTAAATCATCAAGGCCTGCCTGAGTTCCCATACATTACATGTTACTCAGCTGAAACAGCTATTCATACACCATTGAGCATTGTGGGTCAGCCCCAAGACCACACGTGTGTAAGAAGCTTTAGGATAGGAAATGGTAAACGCAAACTCTTGTATCTGTGTCTTAGGTGCCCGAAAAGAGTGGCCAAACAACTTGAGGACCAAGCCAAGTTGGCAGGTTACAAAGACTTGAAAAAAAAACTAACCAAATGAGTGTAAAGCAATGCCATTTTGTGTTGTTTCACTTTTTTTTTATTACAAAAAAGGTGCTTGATACTCATAACAATCCTCAGTAGTCAGTCAAAAGGAACTTGAATGTGATAAAACGTAAAAAAAACTATAATTCACAGTGACTGCAGGGAGATAGGATTGAGTATTTCTACCTACCATTGTGCAGTTTAAGTCCAGTAAAGTTTATTGGATAGCTGGCAGCGCTGGACTGTGCAATGGGAGTTATTGGAATTCCTGTGAATAATAAATTTAAGGTAGGATTTTTTTTTTTTTTGCATTTTGACAATTAAGTGCCATTTAACATGAAATATCCTGGTCTAATGCAGAGCAGCATTCTCTTAACATGGAAATGAAGCACCAGTCTAGTGCTATCTGTAGAAGGTGCAATTTAAAACTCTTACCAATATTAGAGAAATGGAACTTACTATGTACACTTTACTAGAACTAGCCAGTGCTGTCACTTTGTTTTCTTTACAACTTTGGGACGGCAACATTTTTAAACAACAAAGGTTTGCCAATACAGCAGCACAGAAGATACATTTATAATATAGCAAACTCTGTAGTAGGGCTCTTTTCCCTTTAAAACAGGCACAAAATCAGAACACAAATAGACAGTATTTCCATTAGAAGCATAAAATCTGTTAAGTGTAGCCATACAGCATTAATTTAGGGCTAGGCCACACTAGATAATTTTCTGTAGGTTTTGCACTGTGCTAGCACACAGCAATGTTATTGGATGTTCGTGGCCCCACTATGTCTGCTGCCTTGTGCTGCACTTTTGCCTGTTTTCACAGGGCTTGCGATCACAATTTTTGGTGCACATCACATGCGCTACCATAGCATTACATCAAAGGTGCACACAAATAACGCAAAATTGCAACTGCACTGTGTAGCGGGATTCAGACATGCCTCCTTGAGCTGGCAAGTGAGACCTAGCCCTTAAAGGGCAAGTCCAGCCCTAAAATGAAAACTTACATACAGGTAAATCACCGCCCAACACCCTAAACGGTAATAGTTTGAAATCTGAAATATATAAGTCTAACCTGAAATCCTGCACAATGTCCTGTTTCCCGTTTCTGCTTCCAGGTTCTTCCAGTTAGCAACTGTCAGTTATGGATTTGACAGTTGACATCACAGCCAATGACTGAATGTAAATCCCCTATCTGCCTCTTCTGAGCATGCCCAGGCTCAGTACCTGCTCAGTACAGGTTTCTAAATTGCTCAGTTTCCATGAGTCAAACAGAAGCATAGCAGGAATACCGTAATGAATTCATAGGACAAACTATGATATATCAACATATTTTAAAGCAGCGGTTCTTTCTAAAAGATGTTCTTATGAGGGTGGAGTTGTCCTTTAAGGCTCGTACATACATGCGATCATGGGTATATTGCTTTATCAGCTGAAACAGTCCTTCGTTCGGAGACCCGCCAAGTCGGCCGTTCAACAATCCCCGAACAGATGACCATTTCGGGCAATAAAGTGCCTACATACGGGCCGATTATTGGCCAAAAGGTTTGTTCGTACACATTGTACGTCGCAGGTCTGGACCCTCGATCGCATGTGTGTACGAGCCTTTAGCCTTGCAGCATGTACATTTCATATGTCTGGTTTTAAAGGTTAGGGTAGCAACCCTAGATCTATAGAGCACACAACACCAGACTGCACGACTATCTGCTGTTTCAGACGACAATTCGTTAATGTATGGGGGGTTCACTTGGTGGTGGCGATAATCTGATGCCCAACCGAACACCCATAAGAACAAATAGCTGTCCTAAACAGCTGTTCATCGTGCAGTCGCAGGCCAGGAGTCACAGGCGATAAATGGACGTTTTTACCCAGCTATGGTTTTCCCCAGAATTAGTCATAACCTCAAATAGTATTTAGGTATATATAGTTACCTAAAATTAGCTACATATTCAACTATGAAGTTTCTATGCACAATATACACATTGCCATACAGTACATCCTCATGCAATGTTCTACAAGGTGTAGTTGTCAAACTCCCAGCATCCCCTGCAACACACAGGAAATAAATTAAACTGATAATTATTCCGAGTGGCAGATTGGCTCTTCCTGCTGCCTGTAGGACCCCCATTTCCACTGTCTAAACCGGGATCTAGATACAGCTATTGGGCGGCCTGCAGTGATTGAGCGGTGGGTGTGCGACGGCCCGCAGCCGTCCCTTCTTTTAATCCCAATACCTTCGGCCTCGCCTTCATGTGTATGCGGTCGGGATCGTGTGGGAAGCTTCCCACTTCGTTACACCGCCAACAGGCCGGGGGTCGCCACAAACCGACACTCACCTCCTATGAGCCGCCTCAGTTCGCTCTTCCCTCAGTCCCTCCGCCTGCTGGATCTACAGCCAGTCCTGCTGTTCTCATTCAGGTCCCTGAGCCTGGAGGAGGAGAGAGGGAGGGGCGAAACAGGGACCGAGAGGCACGTCCGCTACGTGGGATCGAAACCCCTCCCCCTCCTTACCCCTCCCCTTCTTAAAGGACAACTCCACCCTCATTAGAACATCTTTTAGAACGAATGGCCTCTTTAAACAATGTTGATATATCATACTTTGTCCAATGAATTCATTACTGTATACCTGCTATGCTTCTGGATGCCTTATGGAAACGGAGCAATTTAGAAACATGTACTGAGCCTGTATTGAGCCTGGGCATGCTCAGAAGAGGCAGATAGGGGATTAACATTCAGTCATTGGCTGTGATGTCAACTGTCAAACCCATAACTGACAGTTGCTAACTGGAAGAACCAAGAAGCAGAAACGGGAAACAGGACATTGTGCAGGATTTCAGGTTAGACTTACACCTTTCAGATTTTAAATTATTACCGTTTAGGGTTTTGGGGGGTGATTTACCTGTATGTAAGTTTTCATTTTGGGGCTGGACTTGCCCTTTAACTCCTCCCCACCTTAACCCTTTCACCACCTTTCAGTTAGTGGGCCTGGTATTCTCTATTCGCCATAAAGGGTTGACAGATGGGAAGCTGTGATTTGATTGGCCATACACTACCTCGACATTACACCGGTTAGATATTCGATGAAGCGGTTTTACCTGCTGATACTTCCCTGCCTGATCAAGTTTATATTCATTATACCGAATGATCGGGCCAGGCGGATATAGGAAAGTTACTGGAACGTCGGGGAGGTAGGTTGGTAGCGTATGCCCGGCATTGTTCTGGTTACACACGTGTCTCTACGTGAACATCAAATCGATTGTAATGTCGAACAAAGCAATGAAATTCTGGCCATACACTGTAAAGACATTAGGTTCAACGACGATCGGGCCAAGTGAATTGAAAATAGTATTACTTTACCTCATCTTAAAGAACAACTAGAGCTTCAAAACAACATTGAATTAGAAGGCAGATCTCCTTGTTATAAAAGTAGTAATCAGTGTCTCACCTCATTATAATATGGTTGTTGAGAAATGTATCTTTCTAACATGAGTTTGTGTCCTATTTCCCAGTGTCCCAGTATTACACAGTGTGGTCACTGACCATAACATTCTTTACACATGCTCAGTCCTAAGATACTGCAGGAATTTGTTACAGTTGGTCACACCCACTAGTAGCCTCTAGCCAATCCTTTTACAGGACAGACAAGGCAAGGGAGCGTGTGACTGAGATCAGGGGTGTGGCCAGTCACTGTACACACACACACACACAGTTATTTCATCCAGTTCTTCAAGTGGTAACATTTACTTGCTATTTAGTGTGTTGCTATTTTACAGTTTATTGGTGTTTTTAGAGGGTATATGTTCAGATTCTGGAGTGTAAAAAACAAAATTGGTTTAGTTTTCCTTTAATCTATAATTAAATACATGTCAGTAGCACTCAATTTGAGGTGTGTGTTGGTGCATGTTTTCAATCCAGTACTTGCTTTGCTCAAGTTCAGTACTCTCCCTCTCTTAAAGGGTACCTTTACTCTAAAAAAATAGAATTTTCAAAAATAGTACATTTAGATACAGCAAGATTCCACTTCTCCAAAACTTTTTTCAGATTTTAAAGGGTATGTCCACCCTTAATTTACATTTTTAGTATATAATAGTAAATACACCCCCAGCCCCAACCGCTATAATAATTTTCTTAGAAAGTCCCCATGCCTCGCTCTTTTGCCGCACTGCCCTGGCCCTCTGCTTGCCCCGGCCCTCTGCGAGGCAGCCAATCACGGACGCGGCTGCCGGCTTCTCAGTGCGGCGAAGGAGCGAGGCATGGTAAGTAACTATCTGGGGACTTTCTAAGAAAATTATTATAGCGGTTGGGGCTGGGGGCACATTTACTATTATATACATAAAGGGATTTACGCTGGGGGAGGGAGACCAGAGCGGGTTGGAGAGGGAGGGAGGGGGAGAAGTGCTGCACTGCTCATGGCAAAAGGGGAGACAGGAGGCAGAGTCCTATATGGACTCTGCTCTCCTCCTGTGGCCACTTTTTGGACTTGGGGGGGTGGGGATTACTGGAGAACCTTATGGAGCTGGGATGTAAGGTAAGGATTTTATTGCACTACACATTGGGGCCAGTAGTGGGGGGGATTATAGTTTTGGGGGTGGACATGTCCTTTAAATCTGAGCAGTAGATTCTGAGAAATCATCGTTTTAATCACAGCATTTACAGGAAAAGACCTGTCACTCCAGAAGCAGAAATTATAATATGTAACCCATGCTTGACCTCTTTGACCTTGACCTGCCTGCCAGCACACTTTCTGCAACATTTAAGAGAATCAGCAGAGAAAAGACAGCAGGGGGTGGGAGGGGAGATGTGTTAGCAGAGCATTGTCCATTGTGAGGCTGTGCAGAACACATAGTGTCGCAGACACTAAAAGGCAGTGAGTAAGGGAGGGTGGGGGGAATTAGGAGTACTCACTAAACATTAATAATTTAATGACAAAGCAAGCACCAATAAATATGTGAGTACAATCATTTTACTTGTCTCAAATTTTAATTTCAGAAATGTAAAGTTGTTTCAGTGAGTATAGTCACCCTTTAACAGACACCCTCTTTATAAGGCATGACTCTGTGATGGCAAGCATCTTAGTAATCTCTGTAAGGCAGCACTAGAAAAGAGAATTTCCCACCATGCAGTTTCACGTAGAAACTCTTACCATTCCATTTACAGCAAAACTGCACACACCATACATATATTGCAGTTCTAGGATCCAGGATATTTTCCAATTGCCATTTGGAGTAAGGAAGGAATTTTCCCTTTTTAGCTGGATAAACTGTTAGGAAGGGTTAAAGAGGAGGGTATAAAGTTGGACTTATTCAACCTCACTTATATGTTACCAGAAGAATTTCTAATAATAAGGCACTTGATGAAATGCATGATGGTTCAGATTGGATATCTGAAGAAATAGGGGCAGGTCAACAACAACAAAAATGGTACATCAGAACACAGGATGTTCTGATGGCTTGATAAAGGGACTTACCCCGAAACGTTGCTGCTATGTATGTAACAGAACAAGTCTAATAACTATTTGTATTGTTCAGCATTGGAAAATACGTGTGAATTTGATGCAGCTGTATTGTTATAGACTCCAGATTATTTTGTACAGCTGTGCATCTACGACCGACCGAGATGCTGCGAATCTGTTGAGATATTGTATATACCAGTTATCTGGTACATGTTAATGAAACACCTACATCAATGGGAGAGGTGATATTACGAACTATATCACTATGAATGCTTCAAAAACGGGCTGTTATAGATTGTCCGAATTGTATCACCTGCCGTTCTATGCTAACAGGCAGGGATTTTGCCCATCCTCATAATGGGCGCAGATTCCCATCAGACAGAGATTTTCATGTGGAGCAGGTATATAATTTATTTTATAGTCTGCCCCGTGGGCTCTATTACATTGGCAGACAAGAAATTCATTTAAAGAGAGATGGCTAATCATCGGTCCTCGGTCAACAAGCCCTTAAACTAATGAACCCATAGCCTCTAAATTGGAGATCTGTCTGTTGCCCGACATTTTAGAAAAAGGGTCATGCATTGTCATCTTTGAAATGTATGATTTTTGATGGTCTGACTACATGTGAGGTCCAGTCTAAGATCAATCATGACAAATTGCTCCTACAGAAAGAAGCACGGTGGATATATCAATTAGATACTATAGCACCGAAGGGACTTAAAGGCATGTCCCCCCCCAAAACTATAATCCCCCCAGTAATGGCCCCACCATGTAGTGTAGTGTAATCCTTACCCTCACATCCCAGCTCCATAGGGTTCTCCTGTAGACCCCCCCTAAAGTCCCAAAACTGTCCACCAGGAGGCTAGCAGGGCTCTGCCTGCTACCTTGCCTCCGGTAGATATTTGTCATGCGTACTGCAGCCCTTCTCCCCCCCTCCCTCCCCCTCCCTCTCCCTCCCGTTCCACTATCCCTCCCCCTAGCGTAAAACCCTTTTAATATGCTGCCCCCCATGTATGGTAGCCCCAACCGCATGGTTAGTATTTTCAAAAGCTCCCCAAACTCTTACTTACCTCTCCTCTTTCCTCCGCTGCACTGAATGACCGGCAGCCGCGTCCGTTTTGCTCCACTCAGCCAATCACAGACGCGACTGCCGGTCCCGCCCTCTGCTTGCATTCTCGCAAGCAGAGGGCCGGCAGTGCAGCGGAGGAACGAGGGGAGGTAAGTAAGAGTTTGGGGAGCTTTTGGAAAATACTAACCATGCGGTTGGGGTTACCATACATGGGGGAGCAGCATATCAAAAAATTTTTTTTAAGGTGGACATGCCCTTTATGAACAGTTGTATTACATTGTTTCTTTGATGGTGGAAATATTGAATCATTTATCCATACATTGTTTTTTGTGCCAGTAGGACAGATGTGTATCTTACTCTCTTATTATTTTTGTGTGCTAGCAGTTTTCTAGCTTTGGGAACAGTATTAAATTGTTTTAGAACTTAGTTACACAGGACTATTAAGGTTTTGAACATATATCGTTTTCTCTCTCTGATCTTGGATTTATATGCTACATACTAGTTTGCTTGTATAGTTACAGCGGACATATGATTTTTTGCATATAAATCCGTGGTCAATGTACAGCCCACTCTGGTCACAAGACAATCTAGCTATGCAATACTAGTGGAACTTGATAGAACTAGTAAAAGATATATTGGGGTCAGCACTATTCAATCCCCAATAAACCTTTGTAGGATCCAAATTAAAGGCTATGTCCACCCTAAAATTTTATTTTTCATATAAGATCCCCCCTGGGCTCCCAGCCCCAACCGCTACATTTTTTTTTTAGAAAGCCCCCCAAACTCTACTTACCCTCCCCTCGATCCTCGCCGCGCTCCCGGCCCTCTGCTTGCAAGGAAATGCAAGCAGAGGGCGGGACCGGCAGCCGCGTCTGTGATTGGCTGAGCGGCAGCCAATCACAGACCGGCTGCCGGCAGCTCACTTCGCCGGAGGAAAGAGGAGGTAAGTAAGAGTTTGGGGAGCTTTCTAAAAAAAAAAAATATGCGGTGGGGCTGGGAGACATGGGGGAAATCATTACTGAAGGGGTTTTTGCTAGGGGAGGGATAGTAGGACGGGAGGAAGAGGAGGGAGAGGAGGAGAGGGAGGGGGGGGGGGGGGTGAGGGGGGAGAAGGGCTGCAGTACGCATGGCAAATCTACCTGAGCCAGCTATGAGCAGGCAGTGTCCTATATGACTCTGCTAGCCTCCTGGTGTCTTTTTGGGACTTTGGGGGGGACTACAGGAAAACCCTATGGGCTGGGATGTGAGGTAAGGATTAAACTACACTACATGTGGGGGCCAGTAGTTGGGGGATTATAGTTTTGGGGGTGGACATGCCCTTTAAGACAAAGGGAATTCTTTTGGATTCATGAACTCAATACTCTGTGGCATAATGGTCTTCATAAGAGATATGACCTTTATGATATATTTGATAATTGTATCTTTTATATTTACTACATGTTGGACTATTTTGCATATGGATGCTTTGTTGTTTCAGCATCACCAGGTCCCCTGCACTTCCTGCTCTGAATCCATGTGACAGTCCCTCTTTCCTCTGTCTCCTACTCCTCATTGGCCCCCATGACTTCTCCTCTTGCAGACCCCTTAAAACCCTGTGGCCCCTCCCAATGCTCCGTCACGGTTACTCGAGCTCTTCCTACTTTCTCCTGCACTGAGCATGTGCCAACCACAGATTAGAAGGAGGAACTAATATTTGTGAATGCAGATTTAGAACCTCCCATACCCTAACTCTCTGATCAGTGATTTCTTCATATCTTGTGGCCTGTGCAGCACGTAGAGATGGCTCATTTTAAATGTAGGAACCTGGCCTTTAAACTCACAGGCCTGTATCTATGTGAACGACTTCCTTTTTTGAATATTCAAATTACACGTTTTTTTCAATCCAGGCATGTTTCCAGACATGAGAATTTGAGAAAATAAGAAACAATGGCCTGGATAAAACTGAACTTTTTTCCCCATGGATGTATTTTATCCTGTCCAGGAGCTTGATTGATATTAACTTTATTTAGTTGTTTCTTTAAACAAATATCACACATTAACCATAACGGTCTCTACTATGGAGTCCCTGCAAACAGGAAGTCAGTATTTCGGTTGCATTTATTTATACACAACAACCAATGTTGAATGGGCAGGTAAAGGTCATTGGGATGGAAAATACTGCTCTTTTTTCTGAAAAGCATATGTATTTGCACTGACTGAACTCCCTTTAAAAGTGAAACTACTTTTGCAATAGGAAGGTAAGCAGCACTGGCAGCTGTTAGTAGAGTATAATATTTGAGGTTAATAAAGACATACATACACCATCCAGCCCATCAGATAACCCCTCATTTCCTGCCTAACTGTCTCCACTAGAACACAGTTCCATACTCTTTACCGTTCTCACGTACAGTGAAACCCTTTCCGAACTTGAACCTAAACTTTTACAGTTTTAAGTTACATAACTGTAACTTACACCATATCTCTCTCATCTTTCACGCTCCCCCAATCCCCTTATTAATTAGTTGCCCTTCTCTGAACCCTTCCCATTCCACAGGATTTCAAATTGTACTGCTATTCCAAATGAGAATAACATTTTACTCTCTTCAACTGCTTGAATAAGTAAGGTTTTCTTTAGCTGTAGGTGTTTAAAAGGTGTGTGTTTAGGGCAAGAGAGTTTGTAAATGATTTCTTTAGGTACATGCTACATTAAATTCGTAACAGACAGAAGCAGCTAATTGCAGGATTTGGTGTTTAGCTGTACACACAGAAAGAGCACAGAGTAAAATATAGTGCTTATTCTTTTTTCTGATCTAATGCTGAATCAATTAGCCATGCGTGACAGGGGGAAAAAAGCTTTACATCTATAGAATGGATAGTTTCTCTACATGCAGTGTGCCAATGTGAGGGGCTGGGTGATTGACTATACTTTGCCACTAGTTGTGCCCCGCCCCTTTAAAAAGTAAACAACTCCCAGAGCTAAAAAAAAAACAAGGATAGGAAGGTCATAGAAGAAAAAAATTTAAGATTGGTGGTAATTAATCTTTGTACGGTGTGATTAGTTGGAAATGATTTGGCACAGTTTCACACATTCTTTGGAGGTCCTACAAAGAGTTTTTTTAGTGCAAATAGTCATTGATAATGTTTACTCATTACTCAGATTTCCCGTCTGATAAAAACAAACTAATTTTGTAGGCCTCAAGACAATCTAATTACAATACAATGAGAGAGTAGTGTATTGTAGCATGTATGGACTCCTTTAAATATATGGTTCCAATAAAATGTGCTCAGTAGGGGGTTCCATTTCTTTTAGGAATCACATTGGAAACTTAAAGGACAACTCCACCCTCATAGAAATCTTTTAGAAAGAATGGCCTCTTTAAAATATGTTGATATATCATAGTTTGTCCTATGAATTCATTACTGTATGCCTGCTATGCCTGCCAATTTAGAAACCTGTACTGAGCTTTACTAGCCTGGGCATGCTTAGAAGACAGACAGGGGATTAACATTCAGTCATTGGCCGTGATGTCAACTGTCAAATTCATAACTGCAGTTGCTAACTGAAGAACCAGGAAGCAAAACAGACACGGGCCAATTATCGGGCGAAACGTTTGTCCTACACAGCGTGCGTCAGGGGAATTCATTAAAAGCCCTTGTGGAAGACTACTGTGTAATGTATGGTCACCTCGGTAAGGTCAAGCATCATGATGATCCAAGGGTTAAATCATCAAGGCCTGCCTGAGTTCCCATACATTACATGTTACTCAGCTGAAACGCTATTCATACACCATTGAGCATTGTGGTCAGCCCCAAGACCACACGTGTGTAAGAAGCTTTAGGATAGGAAATGGTAAACGCAAACTTTTGTATCTGTGTCTTAGGTGCCCGAAAAGAGTGGCCAAACACTTGAGGACCAAGCCATTTGGCAGGTTACAAAGACTTGAAAAAAAAACTAACCAAATGAGTGTAAGCAATGCCATTTTGTGTTGTTTCACTTTTTTTTTATTACAAAAAAGGTGCTTGATACATAACAAACAATCCTCAGTAGTCAGTCAAAAAGGAACTTGAATGTGATAAAACGTAAAAAAAACTATAATTCACAAGTGACTGCAGGGATAGGATTGAGTATTTCTACCTACCATTGTGCAGTTTAAGTCCAGTAACGTTTATTGGATAGCTGGCAGCGCTGACTTTTGCTAGGGTGACATGGACATTTGTGAACTATGAAGATTCTGTCAGGGGGCATTCTTAAATAAAGGTGAAACCAGAAACTTTATTCACTATGCACTAGTCTGTCATACATAAGTCATGTTAACATGTCATGTAGCATTACAACCTCTAGTCTACTGAGAAGTCAATAAAAACTCTTACCAATATTAGAGAATGGAACTTACTAGTACACTTTACTACTAGAACTAGCCAGTGCTGTCCTTTGTTTTCTTTACAACTTTGGGACGGCAACATTTTTAAACAACAAAGGTTTGCCAATACAGCAGCACAGAAGATACATTTATAATATAAGCAAACTCTGTAGTAGGGCTCTTTTCCCTTTAAAACAGGCACAAAATCAGAACACAAATAGACAAGTATTTCCATTAGAAGCATAAACTGTTAGTGTAGCCATACAGCATAATTTAGGGCTAGGCCACACTAATATTTTCTGTAGGTTTTGCACTGGGCTAGCACACAGCAATGTATTGGATGTCGTGGCCCCACATTTCTGCTGCCTTGTGCTGCACTTTTGCCTGTTTTCACAGGGCTTGCGATCACAATTTTGGTGCACATCACATGCGCTACCATAGCATTACATCAAAGGTGCACACAAATAACGCAAAATTGCAACTGCACTGTGTAGCGGGATTCAGACATGCCTCCTTGAGCTGGCAAGTGAGACCTAGCCCTTAAAGGCAAGTCCACCCTAAAATGAAAACTTCATACAGGTAATTCACCGCCCAACACCCTAAACGGTAATAGTTTGAAATCTGAAATATATAAGTCTAACCTGAAATCCTGCACAATGTCCTGTTTCCCGTTTCTGCTTCCAGGTTCTTCCAGTTAGCAACTGTCAGTTATGGATTTGACAGTTGACATCACAGCCAATGACTGAATGTAAATCCCCTATCTGCCTCTTCTGAGCATGCCCAGGCTCAGTACCTGCTCAGTACAGGTTTCTAAATTGCTCAGTTTCCATGAGTCAAACAGAAGCATAGCAGGAATACCGTAATGATTCATAGGACAAACTATGATATATCAACATATTTTAAAGCGGCGGTTCTTTCTAAAAGATGTTCTTATGAGGTGGAGTTGTCCTTTAAGGCTCGTACATATGCGATCATGGGTATATTGCTTTATCAGCTGAAACAGTCCTTCGTTCGGAGACCCGCCAATCGGCCGTTCAACAATCCCCGAACAGATACCATTTCGGGCAATAAAGTGCCTACATACGGGCCGATATTGCCAAAAGTTTGTTCGTACACATTGTACGTCGCAGGTCTGGACCCTCGATCGCATGTGTGTACGAGCCTTTAGCCTTGCACATGTACATTTCATATGTCTGGTTTTAAAGGTTAGGGTAGCAACCCTAGATCTATAGAGCACACAACCCAGACTGCACGACTTCTGCTGTTTCAGACGACAATTCGTTAATGTATGGGGGGTTCACTTGGTGGTGGCGATAATCTGATGCCCAACCGAACACCCATAAGAACAAATAGCTGTCCTAAACAGCTGTTCATCGTGCGGTCGCAGGCCAGGAGTCACAGGCGATAATGGACGTTTTTACCCAGCTATGGTTTTCCCCAGAATTAGTCATACCTCAAATAGTATTTAGGTATATTAGTTACCTAAAATTAGCTACATATTCAACTATGAAGTTTCTATGCACATATACACATTGCCATACAGTACATCCTCATGCAATGTTCTACAAGTGTAGTTGTCAAACTCCCAGCATCCCCGGCAACACACAGGAAATAATAAACTGATAATTATTCCGAGTGGCAGATTGGCTCTTCCTGCTGCCTGTAGGACCCCCATTTCCACTGTCTAAACCGGGATCTAGATACAGCTATTGGGCGGCCTGCAGTGATTGAGCGGTGGGTGTGCGCGGCCCGCAGCCGTCCCTTTCTTTTAATCCCAAACCTTCGGCCTCGCCTTCATGTGTAGCGGTCGGGATCGTGTGGGAACTTCCCACTTCGTTACACCCGCCAACAGGCCGGGGGTCGCCCAAACCGACACTCACCTCCTATGAGCCGCCTCAGTTCGCTCTTCCCTCAGTCCCTCCGCCTGCTGGATCTACAGCCAGTCCTGCTGTTCATTCAGGTCCCTGAGCCTGGAGGAGGAGAGGGGAGGGGCGAAACAGGGACCGAGAGGCACGTCCCGACGTGGGATCGAAACCCCTCCCCCTCCTTACCCATCCCCTTCTTAAGGACAACTCCACCTCATTAGAACATCTTTTAGAACAATGGCCTCTTACAATGTTGATATATCATACTTTTGTCCAATGAATTCATTACTGTATACCTGCTATGCTTCTGGATGCCTCATGGAAACGGAGCAATTTAAAACATGTACTGAGCCGTACTGAGCCTGGGCATGCTCAGAAGAGGCAGATAGGGGATTAACATTCATTCATTGGCTGTGATGTCAACTGTCAAACCCATAACTGACAGTTGCTAACTGGAAGAACCAGAAGCAGAAACGGGAACGGACATTGTGCAGGATTCAGGTTAGACTTACAACTTTCAGATTTTAAATTTTACCGTTTAGGGTTTGGGGGGTGATTTACCTGTATGTAAGTTTTCATTTTGGGGTGGACTTGCCCTTTAACTCCTCCCCACCTTAACCCTTTCACCACCTTTCAGTTAGTGGGCCTGGTATTCTCTATTCGCCATAAAGGGTGACAGATGGGAGCTGTGATTTGATTGGCCATACACTACCTCGACATTAACAAAACCGGTTAGATATTCGATGAATCGGTTTTTACCTGCTGATACTTCCCTGCCTGATCAAGTTTATATTCATTATACCGAATGATCGGGCCAGGCGATATGGAAACTGGAACGTCGGGGAGGTAGGTTGGTAGCGTATGCCCGGCATTGTTCTGGTTAACACGTGTCTCTACGTGAACATCAAATCGATTGTATGTCGAACAAAGCAATGAAATTCTGGCCATACACTGTAAAGACATTAGGTTCAACGACATCGGGCCAGTGAATTGAAAATAGTATTACTTTACCTCATCTTAAAGAACAACTAGAGCTTCAAAACAACATTGAATTAGAAGCAATCTCCTTGTTATAAAATTAGTAATCAGTGTCCACCTCATTATAATATGTTTGTTGAGAATGTATCTTTCTAACATGAGTTTGTGTCCTATTTCCCAGTGTCCCAGTATTACACAGTGTGGTCACTGACCATAACATTCTTTACACTGCTCAGTCCTAAGATACTGCAGGAATTTGTTACAGTTGGTCACACCCACTAGTAGCCTCTAGCCAATCCTTTTACAGGACAGACAAGGCAAGGAGCGTGTGACTGAGATCAGGGGTGTCCAGTCCACTGTACACACACACACACACAGTTTTTTCATCCAGTTCTTCAAGTGTGTAACATTTACTTGCTATTTAGTGTTTTGCTATTTACAGTTATTGGTGTTTTAGAGGTATATGTTCAGATTCTGGAGTGTAAAAAATTTGGGTTTAGTTTTCCTTTAATCTATAATTAAATACATGTCAGTAGCACTCAATTTGAGTGGTGTGTTGGTGCATGTTTTCAATCCAGTACTTGCTTTGCTCAAGTTCAGTACCTCCCTCTCTTAAAGGGTACCTTTACTCTAAAAAAATAGAATTTTCAAAAATAGTACATTTAGATACAGCAAGATTCCACTTCTCCCAAAACTTTTTTCAGATTTTAAAGGGTATGTCCACCCTTAATTTACATTTTTAGTAATAATATTAAATAACACCCCCAGCCCCAACCGCTATAATAATTTTCTTAGAAAGTCCCCATGCCTCGCTCTTTTGCCGCACTGCCCTGGCCCTCTGCTTGCCCCGCCCTCTGCGAGGCAGCCAATCACGGACGCGGCTGCCAGCTTCTCAGTGCGCGAAGGGCGAGGCATGGTAAGTACTATCTGGGGACTTTCTAGAAAATTATTATAGCGGTTGGGGCTGGGGGCACATTTACTATTATATCATAAAGGGATTTAACGCTGGGGGAGGGAGACCAGAGCGGGTGTGGAGAGGGAGGGAGGGGGAGAAGTGCTGCACTGCGAGGCAAAAGGGGAGACAGGAGGCAGAGTCCTATATGGACTCTGCTCTCCTCCTGGTGGCCACTTTTTTGGACTTGGGGGGGGTGGGGATTACTGGAGAACCTTATGGAGCTGGGATGTAAGGTAAGGATTTTATTGCACTACACATTGGGGCCAGTAGTGGGGGGGATTATGTTTTGGGGGTGGACATGTCCTTTAAATCTGAGCATAGATTCTGAGAAATCATCGTTTTAATCACACATTTACAGAAAGACCTGTCACTCTACTCACTCCAGAAGCAGAAATTATAATATGTAACCCATGCTTGACCTCTTTGACCTTGACCTGCCTGCCAGCACACTTTCTGCAACATTTAAGAGAATCAGCAGAGAAAAGACAGCAGGGGGTGGGAGGGGGAGATGTGTTAGCAGAGCATTGTCCATTGTGAGGCTGTGCAGAACACATAAGTGTCGCAGACACTAAAAGGCAGTGAGTAAGGGAGGGTGGGGGGAATTAGGAGTACTCACTAAACATTAATAATTTAATGACAAAGCAAGCACCAATAAATATGTGAGTACAATCATTTTACTTGTCTCAAATTTTAATTTCAGAAAATGTAAAGTTGTTTCAGTGAGTATAGTCACCCTTTAACAGACACCCTCTTTATAAGGCATGACTCTGTGATGGCAAGCATGCTTAGTAATCTCTGTAAGGCAGCACTAGAAAAGAGAATTTCCCACCATGCAGTTCACGTAGAAACTCTTACCATTCCAGTTACAGCAAAACTGCACACACCATACATATATTGCAGTTCTAGATGATCCAGGGATATTTCCAATTGCCATTTGGAGTAAGGAAGGAATTTTCCCTTTTTAGCTGGATAAACTGTTAGGAAGGGTTAAAGAGGAGGGTATAAAGTTGGACTTATTCAACCTCACTTACTATGTTACCAGAAGAATTTCTAATAATAAGGCACTTGATGAAATGCATGATGGTTCAGATTGGATATCTGAAGAAATAGGGGGCAGGTCAACAACAACAAAAAATGGTACATCAGAACACAGGATGTTCTGATGGCTTGATAAAGGAACTTACCCGAAACGTTGCTGCTATGTATGTAACAGAACAAGTCTAATAAACTATTTGTATTGTTCAGCATTGGAAAATACGTGTGAATTTATGATGCAGCTGTATTGTTATAGACTCTAGATTATTTTGTACAGCTGTGCATCTACGACCGACCGAGAGTGCTGCGAATCTGTTGAGATATTGTATATACCAGTTATCTGGTACATGTTAATGAAACACCTACATCAATGGGAGGAGGTGATATTACGAACTATATCACTATGAATGCTTCAAAAACGGGCTGTTATAGATGTCCGAATTGTATCACCTGCCGTTCTATGCTAACAGGCAGGGATTTTGCCCATCCTCATAATGGGCGCAGAATTCCCATCAGACAGAGATTTTCATGTGAGAGCAGGTATATAATTTATTTTATAGTCTGCCCCTGTGGGCTCTATTACATTGGCAAGACAAGAAATTCATTTAAAGAGAGGATGGCTAATCATCGGTCCTCGGTCAGACAAGCCCTTAATACTAATGAACCCATAGCCTCTAAATTTGGAGATCTGTCTGTTGCCCGACATTTTAGAAAAAAGGGTCATGCATTGTCATCTTTGAAATGTATGATTTTTGATGGTCTGACTACATGTGAGGTCCAGTCTAAGATCAATCATGACAAATTGCTCCTACAGAAAGAAGCACGGTGGATATATCAATTAGATACTATAGCACCGAAGGGACTTAAAGGGCATGTCCACCCCAAAACTATAATCCCCCCCAGTAATGGCCCCACCATGTAGTGTAGTGTAATCCTACCTCAATCCACACCCAGCTCCATAGGTTCTCCTTAGACCCCCCCTAAAGTCCCAAACAAAACTGTCCACCAGGAGGCTAGCAGGGCTCTGCTCTACCTGCTCCGTAGATATTTGTCATGCGTACTGCACGCCCTTCTCCCCCCCCCCTCCCCCTCCCTCTCCCTCCCGTTCCACTTCCCTCCCCCTAGCGTAAAACCCTTTTAATATCTGCTGCCCCCCATGTATTGTAAGCCCCAACCGCATGGTTATGTATTTTTCAAAAGCTCCCCAAACTCTTACTTACTCTCCTCTTTCCTCCGCTGCACTGAATGACCGCAGCCGCGTCCGTGATTTGCTCCAACTCAGCAATCCAGACTCGACGGCCGGTCCCGCCCCTGCTTGTCATCTCGCAGCAGAGGGCCGGCAGTGCAGCGGAGGAACAGGGGAGGTAAGTAAGAGTTTGGGGAGCTTTTGAAAATACTAACTCATGCGGTTTGGGTTACCATTACATGGGGGAGGCAGCAATCACAAATAATATTTTTTATGGGTGGGACATGCCTTTACTGAACGATCTGTATTACATTGTTTCTTTGATGGTGGAAATATTGTAATCATTTATCCATACATTGTGGTTTTGTGCCAGTAGGACAAAGATGTGTATCTTACTCCTCTTATTATTTTTGTGTTGCTAGCATTTTGCTACTTGGGAACAGTATTAAATTGTTTTAGAACTTAGTTCACAGGACTATTAAGGTTTTGACATATATCGTTTCTCTCTCTGACTTGGATTTATATGCTACATACAGTTTGCTGTATAGTTCAGCGACATATGATTTTTGCATATAAAATCCGTGGTCATGTACAGCCCACCTGGTCACAGACAATCTACTATGCAATACTAGTGGAACTTATAGAACTAGTAAAGATATATTTTGGGGTCGTCACATTCACATCCCCAATAAACCTGTTGTAGGTATCCAAATTAAAGGCTATGTCCACCCTAAAATTTTATTTTTCATATAAGATCCCCCCTGGGCTCCCAAAAAAGCCCCAACCGCTACTTTTTTTTTTAGAAAGCCCGCCCAAACTCTACTTAACCTCCTCCGCCTCGTTCCTCCGCCGCGCTCCCGGCCTCTGCTTGCAAGTAAATGCAAGCAGAGGGGCGGGACCAGGCCAGCCGTGCTCTGTGAATTGGCTGAGGCGCAGCCAATCACAACGCTGGCTTGCCGGCAGCTCACTTCGCCGGGGAAGAGGAGTAGTAAGAGTTTGGAGCTTTCTAAAAAAAAAAATTGCGGTTGGGCTGGGTAGACATGGGGGAAATCATACTGAAGGGTTTTTGCTAGGGTAGTGGATACGTAGGACGGGAGTGAAGAGAGGAGAGGAGGGAGGGGGGAGGGGGGGGGTGAGGGGGGAGAAGGGCTTGCAGTAACGCATGGGCAAAGCTACCTGAGCGCCACTGCAGGCAGGCAGTTGTCCCTATATGAGACTCTGCTAGCCTCCTGGTAGTTCTTTTTATTTTTTTGGGACTTTTGGGGGTGGAACTACAGGAGAACCCTATGGAGCTGGGATGTGAGTAAGATTAAACTACACTAACATGTGTGGGGCCATATTGGGGGTGATTATAGTTTTTGGGGGTGGACATGCCCCTTTAAGACAAAGGGAATCTTTTGGATTCATAGAACTCAATACTCTGGCATAATGGTCTTCATATAGAGATTATGACCTTTATTGTATATATTTGATAATTGTATCTTTATAATTTTACTACATGTTGGACTTTTTTGCATATGGATGCTTGTTGTTTCATATCAAAAATAATTTTTAAGGGTGGACATGCCCTTTAATGAACAGCTTGTATTACATTGTTTCTTATGATGGTGGAAATATTGAATCATTTATCCATACATTGTGTTTTGTGCCAGTAGGACAGATGTGTATCTTACTCTCTTATTATTTTTGTGTGCTAGCAGTTTTCTAGCTTTGGGAACAGTATTAAATTGTTTTAGAACTTAGTTACACAGGACTATTAAGGTTTTGAACATATATCGTTTTCTCTCTCTGATCTTGGGATTTATATGCTACATACTAGTTTGCTGTTATAGTTACAGCGGACATATGATTTTTGCATATAAATCCGTGGTCAATGTACAGCCCACTCTGGTCACAAGAACATCTAGCTATGCAATACTAGTGGAACTGATAGAACTAGTAAAAGATATATTGGGGTCAGCACTATTCAATCCCCAATAAACCTTTGTAGGGATCCAAAATTAAGACAAAGGGAAGTCTTTGGATTCATGAACTCATACTCTGTGCTAATGGTCTTCACAGAGATTAGAGTATGACCTTATGTTAATATTTGATAATTGTATCTTTTTAATTACTACATGTTGGACTATTTTGCATATGGATGCTTGTTGTTTATTGATATGTCATGTGACAAGGTCAGGTGGTTTTGCACAGGCCTTATAAGGTTAGTTAATGGAGCTGATAATCTAACATCATTCTAATATGGCTTGAGAAAGGTAATGGATGTTACCGAAAACGTCTTGATATGATGATTTACAAGAAATAAAACATTCTAGAGTGCTGCACAAATTTGTTTCTTTTCTATATCCATTGAGGAATAAAGGTTATCCTCACCAGTGCGTGCACCAACCCTGCAATTTTTTCAGTGAGTGCTGCTGTTACACTGCTTTATATATATATATATATATATATAATAGACGATAGAAGATAGATAATAGATAGATAGAGATATATATATATCTATATAATATTATAATATTAGTATATATATATTAGAATACAAATATATAAATGTATGTGGATATACTGAACAGAAAAGAATACCAAAAACAATATTATTATATATTATATTAGATAGAGATCCTATTATAAAGAAAGCTTATAATAAAGGGCAGAGGTCAGAGGAGCATTATGTGTGATTACTATTTAATATGCCTGGTTATAGATCATTGAATTAGTTTATGATAAATGAGAATTCTAACTTGACAGATACAGTTTACGTTGCACAAATCCACAGAAGATGTAGTTTGAGATGAACTAATTGCACAAACCTACAAATAGGCTTTCTTGTTTTACACAGGGAAAAAGATTCAACTGTATGTAATTAGACTTTAGTAAATTGGAAGGTCCTAGTTGGACACAAAAAGTTGTCTGCCAAGTGTTATTTATTTACCGCACAACATGTTTTGGATCCAAAGATACTTGACATGTCATTAAAAAGTTATCAACTAATTAGATGAGGCCAGTGGCATAACTAGCAATCACTGGGGCCCCCAGCAAAACTATGATGGGGCCCCTATCCGTGCTTCATTCACAGTGGTTTTATGGTAGGAGGTTATTTCGGTCATAGGAAAAATAAGAAGATGGGGCCCCAATACAAATACAATACAAATGAAGGGAAGAATAAAAGACAAGAAGAAGAAATAAAAAGAACAGTACTTTGTTTCTTTTAAAGCCAAATTAATGATGATTTAATGAACCTGCCAGCATAGGATGGATGCAATGAGTTAGATATTGCAGACAATTACTCGTAAACTACTGATAAATAATTTGGTTGGAGCAAAATGGAGCTTGTATGGTAAAAGTAATGGTAAAATTGCTTGATTGCGTGTGCGCTCCGGTGCGTTTTAGTGTAGCCTCAGCCTCACTGACATTAAATAGTCATGCTATAACAAGGACAAAGCACATATTGAGTTGGTTGCACCGGCTGCACGGGTGTCTTTTGTGATACTCGCTCAGCCGACACAGTAAGATTGCGCTGATATAGAATTGGTTAGCGTGACTTTAACAACATTAAAGAGCGCAGCAGCTTTGGGTAAATCCGGCTGCATGTTTTTCCTATATATTTGCATTAGCAAGTGTGACTGGAGAATAAATTCTGGTGTTTAATGATATTATATGATCACAGGAGGATAAACTCTCGTTTCCACCACTTCCCCCATTTTGGTTGGTTTAACTTGAATTCCAAGTTTTCCTACAGGTGATTAGAGACTAGTCTATATATTGCTTTTCAGAAAGTTGCCTCCTTTATTATTGAAGCCTAAGGCAGAAGGAGGGATAGTCTGTGGGGCAATATAGTCCAATGATATGAAAACTAGTTTAACATCCTGTCAGTGAACTCTAACAGGTGTGTATGTTTATTTAATGAAAACAAATCATACTCCAAGCAGGTGTGTAAAGCATTTTATAGGCTTCTGGAATCATCTACAACTGTTAATAACAGGCTTCTTAATGTAGTTACTACCTCCGCATCTGACCCTATAGTTGGTGGATCCATTGGCCCTTTTGCTATGGGCTTCAACCCCAAAGTTAACAATTTGTGTTTAAATTGTGTTGAAAGGGTGAAATTAAAAGACTACCCTTATAGCTCTAATTCAGGGGTGGGCAATTCAATTTCATTGGGGTCTCCATGAGAAACTTGAATTGTCGTGAAGGACCGAACCAATAGTTTCAGCTCAATTCTCAATATAGAGATTGCAAAACTGGATTTTCTAAAAATATTTAATAAATATTCCTAGTTCATTGGATTTTTTTTATATTTCGTTTAATTTTTTAATAGAAGGTGCGTAATATTTTAGATCCATTTAATCAAATTCAATTAATTTTTTTAATTAGTTTTTATTAAAAAAATTTAATTAGTTTTTATTAAAAAAATTTAAGACATAAAAGATATTAAAATAATAATAACTTTGTCAATGTCAAGAAGTCTTTCTAATTAGATCATTTTACATAGAGTATAATTTTGCTATAAAACTATGAGTAGAGTTTTACGATCTGGCCATCCCACTGGTGTCCACAATTACGAAGGACACAAAAAGTTACCTGCCTGGCTCCAAGAGGCAAGTCGGTAAATATTCCCTGGTATCAATTTATGTATTTCAATAACCAGTCATTTGCAACATTCTTGTTATAGAAACTCATATCCAGCTTTTTTTTTAACTGTCTGAGAACGCTGCCTAACCTGTCACACTTGAACGACCAGTTCCATTGCTTTTTGACCGTTTTCACAGTGAAAAACCGACCTTTAAAACTTGTAAGTCTAATTTCTTTTCTTCAAGTCCTAAGGATGTCCGATGTGTCCTCTAACAGTTCTAACAGTGAACAATGCTCTAGATTACCGTATTAACTCGATATAACCGACTCGAGGTACTAAGCCGAGGCACCCTTTTTGACTAACAAAATTAGAAAAAGATGATTGACCCAGAGTATAAGAGCGAAGGGTATTACAGTAACCCCTAATACTTACACTGTAGAATGTTTGGGAAAACTACAACTACCCCCTGCTTGGTTGCGGGAGTTGCTAGTTCCAACCACCTATAGTGAAGGTATTGGGGTTATGGTATGGGCATACTGTCCCCCACCCTAATACCTTCCACGTAGATGTTTGAAACTTACAACTCCCACATGCTTGGTTGTGAGGGATGTTGTAGTGTCCACCCACCTATGTAAAAGAGGTAATGGGGTGTGTCTCATGGCATAACTGTCCCCCCAGCACCCTCCCCCCAGTACCCCCCAGCCCTCCCCCCCAGTACCCCCCAGCTCACTACCCGACCTGGTCTTCAGTCTTCCTCTCTTGAATCCAGAGGTGGCAGCACCGCGGGGAGGGGGAGTCGGCCGGCAGTTCCAAGTTTACCGCTTCGCGACTGTCGAGATGAACGTCTAGAACAGCGTGTGAAGAATCATCGCGCAACCGCTGAAGAACTACTGGAACTGCCCGGCCGGACTCGCGCTGCCTCTGGAATGTGCAAGGTAAGTTGCTGTGTGACTCGACGAATAAGCCGATCAAGGTTTTTTAGTGTTACTTTTTAAACCAAAAACCTCGGCTTAATACCGAGTATAACGTTAACACCCATATCCTCGGTTAAACCAAAGTGCACCTGCATTTATTGCACAGAACTCTATGATATCTGTATTTGGATTTTCTATAGTATATACAGAGGGGAAAAATGTCTTCATTTTAAAAAAGTATTCATCTTTTTACTATGAATATACTTTTGTTTAGGGTTAGTGATGCTTTCTTCAGCTTCAGCTAACTTCATTATTAATTTTAGCCAGCTTAATTGCTTTTAACTCATTGTATCCAGTATTTATAATTCCCTTAATGAGCTTTACTGTTCCCTCTGTCTCTCAAAACTTTTAATGCCGTTTTTCTTCCTTTCCATTTCCCTGTCTTTCATCCAGAATAATCCACATGGGTGCCCGACATTTATTTTTTACATTTATTTCCAAAGGTATAATTAGATGTGAAATGGCTTATAATCCCTTAAAAACAGCGTCCACTTCCTGTTGCAGTAACCTTTAACCTTATAAATATCTCCCTGTTATGCCTGCTGAAACGAGCACTTTTTAACCTGGGAAAAATTTCCTTTCCTAAAATTAAAAGTCTTTGTTAACCCAGAACACTTTTTCCTTTTGATAACATACACCAAACAACGCTATTTCATGGTCACTATTCCCTAAGCCTCCAGTTACCTTTATATCTATAATACGCTCCGAACACATAAAGAAATGGGGGTGACAACCTAACTCTCACCTGCCTATAGAAACAAACACAACATAAATCACCTACTTTTAAATGTAGTCCAAAAAAATTGTATGGACCCAACAATTTTACTATCAAAAACAAAACAAAGCAGATAGGCCATTAGCACCCCTACTACAATCAAGACCTGGCCCACCAAAATAACTAGACCCAATACAACTTTGGGACACCACACACCAAACATCCCACAACTAATAAATCAGACCTTCCAATACGTACTTAAAAGACTAGTATTCGCACACTACACAGAGCGACAAGAGGCAACACTCACTGAATTCCTAATCAAGAATAAACCCCAAACAATCTTAACACCTGAAAAATCTAAATTCCTATAGGCCCAAGATTATTACCGCTAACCACAACTCAGTGAACATGTACTTACTTTCCAGAATACTATACTTGTTTCGCTGTTTACCAGTATGGATCCAGAAAAAAGGGCTAGATCCACTTCAAACAGAAATTATGCAATTCATTTGGTCAGGGGACAAACCCTGAACATGAAAAGCCATACTACACTGACATAAACATCAAGCAGACTTGAGTGTACCCTCCATATACAAATACTATTAGCAGAAACACTTATTGTTTCATTGAATGGATAGACAATAATCCCACAGGTGGTACTGCATGAACATATTGCTGATCCATGAACTAATGTCTCACAAGACAACTACCTTGTATCACATTCAAGAGCCTCAATGAAAGATATGAGCCCATGTACATTGACCACTCTACAAATATGAGAATGACCAAATCCCATTGAACCTTATGATACAAATCCTCAGCTAATGACCACGATAACACGTGACCGAATACTAAAGAAAGGCTACAGCTGGAGGGAACCTAAGACACCATTCAGACTGCCAATTTCCACAACCACAAACATCCAAACCGCTTTCCTTTCTCCCCAGAAAGAAGCTATTTATACCCCCTAAACAGCCCAAGAAGACTTAACTCCAAATTATAGCACACCTATCTGAAAATATCAAACAAAAATGTCAGTAGAAGAAGAACAAGTTTAGCTCCGACTTTGCAAACAATCTGCTTATCAACACAGTGGCTTCGATCAACTGGGCTCCCCAGCCAAAACTATGATAGGGCCCCTATCCAATCTATATCCAGAGTGGTTTTCTGGGGGAGAAGCTATCTCTCTCTATAAATAAGAAGAGGGGCCCCTGGCTTCTAGGCCCATCTGTGGCTGCCCCCCTCTAGTTACACCCCCTGCTTAAACACCCCTACAGCCAAGGGAAATTTATCTAAGCTTTATAAACTACTAAACAGATGTGATATGGAAAAGTAAGATAGATACTAACTGGCATGGAAAACAGACTTCAATACCACTTGTAAGACTCACATCAATGTCTAATCATATGAAATATGAAATAGCCTTGACATAGAAATAGGTTACCATACTAGGTTAAAGTTACAATATGCTAAGACAATATGAAAATGTTGTCAATAAAGCTCCTACACAAAACGTCCCTAAAGTCAATGTATAATCATAACAGAAGTACCTTAGCGCATTACTACGAAAATCTTTCCCACACTCAGTTCCCTATGCTTTCTGGGGCTGTTCACAGACAGGAGATTTTTACCATACATTGTGGACCCTGCCCCACAGTACAAAATTTCTGGTCCCAAATTTTCCACATAATCTCAAGAGTCCTCTATATCCAAATACATAGAAAATATATATATAGGATGCACTCCTGATGTAACTGAAAGAGTTTGACTAGTAATAATTACTAAGTAGGCTAGGACAATCCCGATAAAACTTAGAAAAGAAAAACGGATTTTTGTCTTCAATTCAATGTATGGATAAACACTTCACATGTATTGTACAGAGTTTAAACAAGCCGATAATGCTGTAAGCATACTCATGGACAGGGGGGGGAGGGAATCGCCAAAGGGGAAGGAGGCGTGGCCTGAGCCGTTTCGCGGTTACTGCCGCTTCTATCAGAGGGACCACAAGGGGAGAATCTCGCCGGACTCTAAGTACGAGGTGTAGTAGCCAGAGTGTAATAGACTCCAATTTCTCAGCCGTCCAGCTGTGATAAAACATGAAATGGTTCGTGCATTAGAGGCTAATCTATATTATGAATGAAATTACAACATAGGTCAGTTGTAAACAAAATAATTCGTGCCATAGAGCTAATCTAATTATGAAATATAATTTTACAACATGACACACATCGAACAAATAGTTCAGGGAAACATCCGTAAAACGTCTGAAACAAATCACAATATAATACATTAGAATAGCAAAAAGTGTATAGTACTATTTGTTACAATATGTACGTACTCTATGCATACAAAGTTTAAAATCAATACTAACGTTACCTCTTATAGTGCAGCATGAATCAAGACCACAAGAAGTTATGATCAGTTCAAAGAATGTGGTGTTAGGAAATGGGGGAAACTTAGACACAGCGAACTTGTGAGAAGTGGGGATATATCAGTCCAACGAAGCACAATTTAATTCAAACTCTGCATTAAGGCCCCAGTGGGGCAATGGTTTTAAACGGCCTTTATCCAGAACGCTTCTTTACGAAGTAGTTGCCCGATGTGCCAATCCCCCCTTTTCTAAGAAGACATACTGTAGTTTTGTGTCAATTATCTGGGAATTTAATACACAAGGACCCATGTATGTGATGTGTCCAAAGGTGGGCCGCGATAGCTGATTTGTAACTCCTTGTCTGCACTAGTGCATGAAATATGTCAATTCATCCTTCTCGTGGCAAGTCTAGTGGTCTTACCCACATATTGGCTGCCACAATTGGCAAGCAGCAAGGTAAATGACCAATGTAGATGGAGCTGTGGCAGTAAAGTATCTGCTATTTTGTATTTGTGGCCCGTTGGGTGCGTACTTAAGAGTCAGGGGATATGAAATGGTATGACAAAGAACATACATCTGGGGACTCACAGTATAGGATCCTTTGTGCCAACCATATGTGGACGGTAGCATGTTGGTGACTTATCAAACAAAAGGATGTGTTTGACTAAGTAAGTCCCAATACTACGGGATTGTCATATAAAGAAAATCTTAGGGCCTGCCCTTGTCAGAATACTCTGAGTTAGGGTCCAGACTATATATACATATCCAAGATTTTCTTACACAATATTGTTGAACCTTGAGTACTCAGTTGTTTGGTTATATTGTGCTAATAAAAGACAAATCGTTATTCTGTGGGTAAGTCGGTGTGTGAAAATAAGATTATCACCGGTTTTGTTCTTGTTTATACCTTTGCTATATGTTATTATTATTTTTTGTGTAACAAGTTAGTACGTAAAGAGAGTGTATCTCTATTGAGTAATATGGCCTTATTATATTGAATTTTTACATTGGTATCTGGTATCCCAGCTTACTATTAGACGATTCCCCAGGTCCAGCCGATATTGAATGTATTCTCAGGTCCTTTACATATGCGGCGAAAGTATCTAATTGAATGGCCATATGGTATATAGAAGTTAATGACATTATGATGGTGTGCTGGTCTGCATGATAAGAGCATTTTTCGTAAATATTTTTTCGAATATAAAATCAGTTTCCTACTATTATTAGACTGTTTATATGTATCAAGAGAATGCACCAACCAAAGAATGTGCACCGCATTATACCGTTTTCACAGTGAAAAACCCTTTCCAAACTTGAAGTCTAAATTTCTTTTCTTCAAGTCCTAAGGGATGTCCGTGTGTCCTCTAACATGTTCTATCAGTGAACAATGCTCTAGATTACCGTATATACTCGAGTATAAGCCGACTCGAGTATAAGCCGAGGCACCCATTTTTGACTAAAAAAATTAGAAAAGATGATTGACCCAAGTATAAGCCGAGGGTATACAGTAACCCTAATACCTTTCCACTGTAGATGTTTGGAAACTACAACTCCCAGCATGCTTGGTTGCTGGGAGTTGTAGTTTCCAACCACCTATAGTATCAGCTGGACGGTGAGAAGATTGGAGTCTATTCATTGGCTACTCACCTGTACTTAGTCCGGCGAGATTCTCCCCTTGTGGTCTCTGATGAAGCGGAAGTAACCGCGAAACGCGTCAGGCCACGCCCCTTCCCCTTGGCGATTCCCCTGTCCATGAGTATGCTTACAGCATTATCGGCTGGTTTTAACTCTGTACAATAAATGTGAAGTTTTATCCATACATTGAATTGAAGCATCGTTTTTCCGGACGCATCTCGCTGCTCTATCTTTATTACTTTACTGTTATATTTCCGGAGGGGTCGTACGGATTCGTGAGCACCTGGAGATCCCGGACAGCTTCTGTATATTGGCGGTGTAGCTCCCCACAGTAAGTAGACGATTTACTTTTATGTATATCTGCTGTCTAATATACATAGACGGTGCTAGGGACAACCATAAAAACTATAGCAAAAAGAACAGAAGGGACAAGGAATCCCAGTACCCAAGAGCATACAATAGCAGCTCAAACAAACAAACAGTATATGTAACAGTCTGGAACAAATTTACCAATGGATCCCGGTCTGCGATGTGGTGATTACAGTGTATCCAAAGTACGGAATGCAGAATAAATAGCAACAGTCTTACCCGGGACTTGTATACACTGATCGTCTCTCCTCCTAGGGAGCCTGCAGTATCCAGTTCAGTACGGATCTCAGATATAAATGCTCCTTTGGCACTGGAGTGCCATTCCGTCCAGCTCTTCCCCCGGGGCTCTTGGGAAATTTCCCCCTGCTCTCCACTCACCACAATTTCCGGTAGGTAACCCGTTACCCGTTATCCAAGTCCAATCGTGGCCTGATGAAGTCTGGAAACTAACTATACCAGACAAAACGCACGTCGGTTACCGAGGCCCTGTCACTGCAGGAATTAGTGCCCCCCCCCCCCCCCCCTTGTGAGACTCCCCACAGTTGCCTTCTCCTACCTGGTCTGGTTCCCCTGCTCTGGATCCTCTTCTCTGCTCCGGCGGCCGCATGCTCCGAATTCCTCTGCTGGCTGACGTCACTACTCGGTGCCGGACAGTGCCGAATAGTGGCGCCAGTCAGCAGAGGATGCGGAGCGTGCAGCCTGAGTTTTTTGTTTTTTTATTAGAAATTGTTATTCTTTACTATTTTCTCTATCTTAGGCTGAGGCCTCACTGCAATGCACAGGAATCGCGCACACAATTGCGAGCGTTATCGCACGCGATTGTGTGCGCAACTCTAGTGCATTTAGCTTTTGCTTGTGCGTTTTGTGCATGCGATTTTGCCGTTTTCCGTTATGGAAACGCATGCGTTACCAAAAAGCGAACGGACGCACAATCAGATGTGCAATGGAAATTGCGGGAATTTTTACGTTCCTGCGATTTCCATTCTAGCGAAAAATCATGAGCGCAATCACGAGCGCAAAACGCGCTAGTGTGGCCTAGCCCTTATGCTTATTCTTTTGTTACAATGTTGAAATATATGTGTATGAGGCTAAGGCCACACTACAACGCATCAAACACGCACGCTTTCGCGTGCGTTATTGAACGCAATTGCTTACACGCTGTGCGTTAGCGCGCTTTATTTTCGCGTTTGCGCTTGCGTTTTTCGCTGTCTATAAATCGAAAACGCAAGTGATTGCGCAAAAAAAATGCTCGCCGCAAAACGCGATTTCCATGTTATCGAAAATCGCTAACACGCAAAAAACGCGCTAGTGTGGCCTAGCCCTGCATGTACAAATCTCAACAATGTGTACAATTCATAGACTGTTGTTTTTCAAAGTATATATGTTTTGTCAAAACTAATAAAAAATGTATTGAACTCTAAAAAAACATTAAAATAGTGAAAGCAGAGACTGCTGTTCTTTTAATATACACATATTTCTCTATCAGGATTCAGGAATAAAAACATTTTAAAGAGATTCCAGTGATGTTGTTGGACACTGCTGCTGCCTGCATAACTTGCATTTTAAACCACAGGAATTTAGACTCCATCTCTTCATTCTGACTGGAAAAATGTGTGGCACGTAGAAAGGTTCAGTTAATAAGGGAATAGCTCCTACAATGAATATGATTATGCCTTCAAGCCATTTAGAACTGATACACACCTGTATGGTACACCTGCATACATGAGCATCATGGTTCATTTGCTTTCTCCTTTTGTAAAAGATACTAGATGTAAAGAGACACAAAACACTGAGTCTGTGTTGTTTTATTGTGGGGGCATGCTGCAGTAGCAGATCATTTTGTGAGTCTTTACAGTGCAAGCAATGTGTAAAATTTCAAGGGCATAAAATGTATACTTACCTTTCCCTGGAAACCCTTAGATAACCACAGTTACTTACCTGGCAGCGCTCCTTAATGCTGAGGCCACACTTGGCGCCTGTGTTGTGCACACTTTGCGCACACTCGCTTTGTGCATGTTGGTGCGTGCTCACGCTGCAATCCCTATCATTTTCAGAGCTTGGAGCTTTTACAGCTGCTTCCCATGCTTTTAACACCGCCAGAGGAGACGTAAAGAGCATACAGTAAAAGGGTAACCTTGATTGGTTGCTGTAAAAGAATAGCACTGTCAAAAAATGAATAGAACTGGCTCTTGCGTGCTTCCTGAGCGCTCAGATGCACTATAGTGTGGCCTCAGCCTAAAAGCATAGTACCAGTGACACTCCAGTTCAGAACTTATCCTTTAATAGTTACATTTATAAAAACAACAGGGTCAAGAGTTGCAGTGAAGGATAATGAAGTGAACCTGATTTTAGCACAGCTCAGTGCAATGCATTTCTCAATAGGGTTCTAATTTAAAGGTGAATGTCGGATGGTAGGAGTTGCCAGGTAAATAAAAGTCAGGATATCTTTTAAAAAAGCCACACTAGACCCTTTTCCTGCTTGCCAAGTATAAAGTGTAGGTTTATTGTATGTTTATTTATCATGTAATAGTTTTTAACATTTTAATGTATTATCCGATTTTGCCTGTGAAGTTTAAAATATTGAATTTTGTGTTTGCTAGTTTACACAAATGCATTTTTTTTAGGGCAAGGCCACACTAAGCGCACGTTGCCCGCTTGCACCTAGTGTGGCCACTCCAATTGGGCCACACTAGTGTGCGCTATTTAATGCACAATCAGATTGTGTGTTCAAATGACCTTATGTGGCCTAGCCCTTTTAAAAGCACACACTAGTGTGGCCCAATTGATGTGACCACACTTGTGTGCTGCTTGCGCAATCTGTCAATCAGAGTACATGCAATCCGCATTTTTTGCACAATCACAGTGCACCGGAAGCTCATACACATTAACAAGCGTTTCCTTGCATGCAGGAGCACACTGTAGTGTGGCATCATCCTTAGGGTGGGCACACACGAAGGGACTATTTGTTCCGACCGAGTGTTCGCTACAAGCTCGGCCGGGACTAATGTCTGTCGGCCACGGCCAACAGTTTGTGCGTCCGATTAATGCAACCCCTACCAACAGCGGAGAGCATATGCGTTGGCAAAATGCAGTGCACCAGAATGTGCATAGTGTGCAAAAGACTACATTAGTGGGTTAAATTTTGGTTTTGGGGGTGGACATGCCCTTTACGACCAGAGCATGTTAAAAATCTACATAACAAACAACTGGTTTACATCTCCTTTAGAAGCATAATGCAAGCTGCATTCATTTTCAATGTAGCCATACAGCATGTATTTAATGCAATTGCACTTAGCACTGCAGCATGTAGATTTCATATGTATTTGGGTCTTAAAGGCAAAGGTGGCAACCCTATGTGTGGTAAACCACCACACAAGCAGGGAGACTCCCGGAACTACTGGGATGGGTGGAATAGCTGAAAAGGGGGTCCTTGCAGACAAAGGCTAGACACATGACTGCAAGCTGGTCATATGGCTGAAAACAGCAAGTTAACAAGCAGTAAAAAAAGTAAAATTGCTTTCCAGTAAAAAAAATTGCATGCACTTAGCGCAGCGTTGCATCTCTCTGAGTTCTTTTGAGCACAGGGAGTTAGAAATTAGGCTATTTTCCCATGAGCTGTATTGTATCAGTTTATAAGTAGTAAAAAGTCGAGTACTGTGATACTTTTAATGGACTAACAGTTTATTTTAGTAGACAAGCTTTGAGGGATCAAAAGGGAGCAGTACTGACTGAAACAGGTTAACAGAAAGTAAAAAGCTAATTACATAAGATAACAAGATAATAAACTACCCCCCCCCCAAAAAAAAGTCCAGAATATACTGAGGAACAGAGGGGGTAATAAAATAGAGAGATAACAGCATACTAGGGTGGGCAACCAAATGGAGAGGAGAGAGGTAGGGGGGGGGGGGGGGGGATGCTGGATGAGAGAAAAGCAGACACTAGTGGGCTAGGAATCCCAAGTCTTGGTTTAACCCATTGTATTTGGAGTCAAATAACAGAATCATTTTGGCTTCAAATGTTTTTCTATCTTGGTTGCTGCTGAACTGTCCCTTCAAGATCCGGACTTGGAGGTTTTCTATGGAGTCTCCTGGTTGAGAAAAATGATGCCCCACAGGCAAACAGTTATTATTCTCATTATGGTTGGTGATGCTTCTTCTGTGGGAGTTCATCCTCTTCTGTAGTTTTTGAATGGTTTCCCCTATATATATATATATATAGTGTCCGTACATTTGTTACATTGTATTAAATACACCACATTGCTGGATGTGCAGCTGTAAGATGTTAAATACCCCCTTCCTGTGTGTTACAGATGGAGAACTGTTTATATTGTTGCACAGTTTATAAGCAAATGTTTTGTTGTAGAAAAATAATACATGTAGCATTTTGTCAACAGTGACTACTTAATAAAGCACTAGGAAACTGCTACTCAAGCGAAAACATAATGATTGTGTGAAGGTAGCCTAAACTATCCTATCTTCCTATGAAGTGAAAATGGACAAAGTTTGTGCCCCTTTAAACTGCATACACACACAATCAACTCCCACATCCAATATTGTAGTTGATTGGATTGAACATGGTGATGTTGTGATCAGTCAAAACTTTCTGTGGATCACACGATTGGTTGCAGCGACTTTTGCCTTGACCGATGCTATTTCCGCCCAGCCAACCAGATTACAGCGCTGAGCATTTAACAGGGCCGAAAAATCCAGTCATATGTACCTAGCCTTAGTTGGTGAAGATTATATGAAGTAACATATGACTGATTACAATTTTAAAATAATGTTAACTTATCCAGTTTTCCTGCGATTTCCATCTCAATGTGCCGACAGATCACATTGGTATCTGTCGGCACATTGCAAAGGAACCTGCACACATGGAACCGACCGATCCCCATACCCGGTACACACCGCATGATCGGTATCGGCTCTCTCTATTAAAGTAAAGGGAGCGATGCCGACCGACAGAAATTTTCCATCTTTCCCGATGGATTGGAGTGCCGACTACAGTCGTAGTCGGCACTCTGATCGGTCGGGAATATCCCCTACACACAAGCAATAACAGGTAAATCCCATTGTGGAACGACAGGATTTACCTATTATCGCTCGTGTGTATGGCCGCCTTTAGACATTTAAACCAAATGGTTTTAAATAGGAAGTTTTGTGCTGGACAATATGTATTCTTTGAAGACTTAAGGTTCGTACAAACGCTCGTTTCGGCCAATAATCGGCCAGTGTCTGGGCCCTTTATCGGCCAAAACAGACGTTCGTTCAGAGATCTGCCAAGTCGGTCGTTCGGCGATCCCCGACTGAATGTCTGTTTCGTCCGATAAAGGGCCCATACACGGGCCAATTATCGGCTGAAATGAACATTCATACACAACGTGCGCCGGGACCCGCGATTGCACGTGTGTACGAACCTTCAGAAGTGGAATCCTCCCTAAAAGAAAAAGTGATCTAATTATAAGACTGGCTCTTAAGCTTTAAATGAATGTGTCTAGATAGACTCATGTGTTCCTAATCAACAAGCAGCCAATTTTCTTTTGTTACCTGCTGCAACTTAAAAAGTCACTTACTGCAGGCTGAGATGTTGAAGTGATGGGTTATGGGAGTTTATTTTCAAAACTTTGCAGCAGTGCTATAGGCAGTACCTCAGAATGGATGGAGAGTCTTCTCTGGAGAGATATTTAGACCAGTGTGATGCTGAGGTAAGTTTCCTTTGCCTTCTAGCCACACTTGTTAGGTTACATTCAGATAAACGTCTTTAATTCATTTTCCATTGGTTTCGTAGTGGCAGCCAATAGGAAATCAAAACATCTGAACCAACCGGTAGCGCCTTGCAGAACGAGTGAAAGATGTCCATATGAATGTAGCCTAGAACTGTGGGCAGGGTAACAAAAGGCCCATTATTGGGGATGATTCTTGTTGAAGTTTCCACAAGGAGACCAATAAAAACACCTGCAGGAGGGCTAAAACAGAATGAATGCTGCTGAAATTAAACCAATCCAGCCTTGCGATTAACAGGGTTTAAAGTCTTTTAGGTCATGGCACAAGATTTGTGTGCATTGGTGCCCACTTCAACTGCAGCCCTGTGATTTTTGAGGCCCGGAGCGCATGCGAATTGCACTAAAAATGGTGATGGCATGTGCTCTGATAATCTGATAGCATGTTAAAAGGTGACAGAGTGGCCTAGCCCTTAGTAATTGGATGATATGTTGGAGCAACACAGAGCTAATGTGTAAATCTATAAATGTGCGATTAGTAAGGCTGAGGCCACACTGCAATGCACAGGAATTGTGCACACAATCGCGAGCATTATCGCACACAAGCTTGTGTGCGCGATTCTTGTGTATTTGTGTGTGCGTTTTGCACATGCGATTTTGCCGTTTTCCATTATGGAAACGTATGCATTAACACACCAAAAATGGTGAACGCATGCATTACCAAAACACAAAGGGACGCACAACCGCATGCGCATCAGACATTTTCTCATTCCCGCCATTTCCATTTTAGCGAAAATCACGGACGCAAGCGCAAAACGCATGCGCAAAAAACTTGCTACTGTGGCCTAGCTCTTAATCTGGTTTGAAATGTTTCTTTGCATCTGACACCCCATTTCCCATGATTGTAACTTTTCCCCCTTTCCCCCACTTGCCCCCTGCAAGATTGGAGGCTGGGACCCTGACACATACCCCTCCCGAGAAGATCCACTCTACAGCTGATCGCACGTATGAAGTAACGTAAAATGTTGCCCATTTGGAGCACATGCGACGAATTGCCCAACACTAGTGTGCAGTTTTTAATGCAATCTGGATTGGATCACTCATTAAAAAAAAATTAGTGTAGCCTAGCCCTTAGACTGCAAGCTCTTTGGGGCAGGGATCTCATTCCTAATGTCTCAAGGCATGCCATACTTACATTAATTTATTTATAATTAATTTGGCTTGAAAAAGCCAAATTCCTGTTCTTTCTATTTCTTTTTCTTCCGTTTTATTCTTCCGCTTTTTTGGACCGTATCTCCTCCCACAGTTTTTGAGCTAGAGACATGAAATTCGGTACAGACGTGTGGGGCATATAGGAGAAGTGTGCTGTCTTCTAGCTAAGGAATCCGTGGAAGCGTTACACCGTTATCGGTGAATTTCCGGACATTTTCCCCCGTAGACTATAATGGTAACAATCCTCAAATGTGGATATTTTAAAATCGTTTGTTTCATGGTCATAAATACAAATGGTGATACCACCAACCCCCCACACAGACACAGGTACACCCACCTACTGACCTACCTTTCCATTCCTACCTTCCCATATTTAAAGGGTAACTAAAGTAAAAAAAAACTAATTTAGATTTATCCTCAATAAAAGATAGTTTTATGGTTGTCAACACAAAAAAGACATATATTCTTTACCCATACACCTAGCAAAACTATTCAATCAGATTCAAACAGTATTTCTAAACTTATAACTAACCAACTGACACTAGTAAAATGCTTGGCACACAGAGAGTGGTAAAATGCTTTGTATATAACCACTGATAAAATAGTTGGCACAAAGACTGGTTAAATGCTTTGCATGCAGACACTGATAAGCTGGTTGGAAAACTGGCACTGCACACAGCCAGGCACTGGTTAAATGCTTGGCACACAGACAATGGTAAAAATGCTTTGTACACAGACCCCTGGTAAAACAGTTGGCACACAGACTGGTAGTTTTGGAATCTTAGCGTAAAATGGGGCCCCCTTCTTGGCCAAGGGCCCTGGTGCAGTCGCATCCCCTGCACCACTAGTAGCTACACCCTAGCATAGTGCAATAAGCTGTTACCAATCTAGTTTCCTATAGCCTCTCTTTTTAAACACAATATAATCATCTTAACTGAGTTTTCCAATCTATGCAAAGACTTATCTTAAGCTAGCCATACAAAGGTCAATGGTTTTCTAATCAGCGGAAACAATCGTAAATCCGAATGGAAGAATCTATCGTAATTCCCCACCTTGCGCTGCTGATCTTCCGTAGATTTCAGCTTGAAAACTATGGAAGATAGGTTCTGGAAGATTGGGTAGGCGAAAAAATTTTCATAGACCAATCAATATTGCCAATAGGTCTATCGACAACATGGGAAATCATCTTAACATAGTAACATAGTAACATAGTAATTAAGGTTGAATAAAGACATTCGTCCATCAAGTCCAACCTATTCACTTTTTTTTTTTTATTATTTATTTATTTATTTATTTTTAACCCTACCTAACAGTTGATCCAGAGGATCTTCGATATTCCATCAATTTGATCGAATTTGGAAAATTGATCGGAATATCAATACTGGGGGCCTTAAGAGGCTGTTGGTGGAAGTTTTAGTTGGGAAGGGGGCACCAGGGGAGATGTCCAAAATGGACAGAACTGGCCATGCTCTGCATTTTATAACTTACAGCGCTGTGTACCCTAGTGGTGCTTTATAAATAAAATTGTACATACATACATATACACACACGATAGACTACTGCTGGAAAAATTGTCTCATTCACATTGAGTTGCAACATGTTGTACAGATGCACAACAACAAATTCAACATCCATCATTCTTCTAATGTAAATGTTAACTAGACTCCCCGTGTGCTGATTTTATGTGTTTAAAAGGAAGATGAGTCTTCTTTTGGTGAGTGCTGTGCTAACACAGAACACACAAAAATAGCCTAGTATAGGGCAGTATACTTTCCCTTTAAAGTGTATCCCCACTGAAAAAATTAAGTTTGGCCATTTAGTTTTATTGAAGAATGGGAGATTAAGGAGCTGTGTCTTACCTCCCGTTCTTCAATAAAACGATCAGGAACCAGGAGAGAAGGCAAGCTACTTACCTGATCATTTGCTTCTCTGCCTCGAAGTCTGACAGGTCCCGACGGACTCTGTCTTATACGCACATGCACAAGTGTGATGTGCATAGAAGACAGAGTTTCGTTGCCACGGGGCCTCAGCCTAAAGCAGCGGCAGGCCATAATGGCAATTACTCTGAAGGTGGCCTCTTTTAGGCTACTTTAGAGTGGTCAGTACAACTGCTAGGTGTGGCATAAAAATGCAATGCCCCCTCCTTATTACTGCAGACCTTCCCTAGCATTACCTTATTTAGTGACAGCCTCTGTGCAAAGCCACAGTGTTCTGTCTCATGTTATGTGCCTGAAAACATTACATTCATTTATTAACACGTGACAACATTTTTAGTGGCACACCTCTGGCTCTTTCAAACTGTGAATCAGGACACATTAGTTTATCTTGATACATTAGTCTGCAATGTAGTTCTTATTAACTGATTTTATTTTAATGGACAAAAAGGAAATATAAGTGCCCCCAACATTTATAATTAAATAATGTGCTTTATGGCTATGTTTGTACCATAATTACTAACTAGTGTCCTCTAGTGTACCCTAATGACTAACCAGTGCCCTCTAGTCTTATCTACAATAATAGCTAACTAGTGCCTCCTAATGTACAATAATAGCTAACTAGTGCCCTCTAGTGTACAAAACTACCTCTAGCATTTCATTTGTGTTTTTAAAGGGCATGTCCCCCCACAAATACAATTTTCACTATGCTTACCTTTACCAAAAAAATCTTCGAATTATTTACACTAAATTTAGCCCAATCCATCACCCAGCTCTTCTGCAGCTTCTAGATCTGTAAGCCTGTCAAAGATGTGACACTTGTCAAGAACAATAGCTGACTGCCATAACTGGAGCTTTTACTGCTGTGCAACATGTAGTTTACACATACAGCAGCAGAGGAATCTTCTATCAGCAGACAAGGGATCGGGGTGTAAGTGAAGATAGGAGATGGATAATAGTATATGGAATTTTGCAGGGGGTTGGGGGCTTAAAACCTCAAATTAAAGTCTTTAGGGCTGATGCAACAAAATGTGGAAATGTTTGCCCTTGCTATTAGTCTGCACCAGCCAATCATTATATTACTGCAGTAACCCAACAAAAATCTCACATCTGATAGGTTGCTACAAATGAACTGCTGTAGCAAGTTTTTGCACCTTTTACTGTATGTACATTGTGAAATACATTGATTAAAGTTACTCTCCAGTGCCTTAAACTATTAACCACTATTTTCCCAATTTCACCCATTCCAGTTATAGGATGAAAACAATTGGCACATTTTAGTCAAATCTTTTTCTGCACAAAATATGGTTTTAATATTCTTTCTTGCACAGTATATTGATTTTAATCCATTCATATGCGTAAACAGTTCAGCATTTATGTATAATATAATCTATAACCTGTTTGTTTCTCTTGTATTAATTCCTAGGATGTACTTACTTCTGCTCCTCATATGTACACTCCTATGACCCCATATGATGATCTTACAATCCCACCACTTCCAGAAACCTCCTATGCTTCATTTGACCAATCCAAGGAACTTTCCACAGACTTTTCTTCTGTTGATCTGAGTTTCCTCCCTGATGACTTGAATCAAGATAATGAAGACCAGCAAGACAAGCAAATTATCTCACAACCTACTGAAGCGGACAGTGGTATCAGTTTGGATGCCTCTAACCTGTCACAGCCATTCACACCAGCTGAATGCAGGGAAGCGACCCAGGATCCTTCCATCCTCTGCCCCATGCCTATTACACCTATGACTCCAATGACTCCAATGACCCCTGTTGCAGAGAGTTCTGGAATAGTTCCTCAGTTACAGTAAGTAATCAGTTTGCTATCTTTTATTTTATTAAATCAAAATACTGGAGGCTCCAAAAGTGCCTTTAAAGGTGCATACAGAGCATGAAGCAGCCAACCCAACCCCTGGATAGAGATGTTGCCTGAGTTTCGACCTGGTTTTGGGTTGGAATTCCTACCAGTTGAAACTACTAATGGAAACTTGGTTTTCATGATGAATCTTCATATAGTTTAAGCCAGAACTTCAGGTTTGAGACAAAACTATGTTCCATTCTGTGAACCTGCTGGTAAAAGGAACCCTGGTGGGTTCAGCTCTACCACCTGTAGACATGGTAATTGACCAGGATTTGGATAGGATCCATTCATTCAAGAAATATGTCCAGCCATGGCTGCCAACTGAGGGGCTGCACAGTTAATAAAGCGTTGGCAGTGCCTTAGAATTCATTAGGTAGAACAAGCGTTGGCAAGTACTTCACAAATTAGTGATTGACATGCTCTTTTCCAAGCTGTTTCTTTCTTTACAGTAGCTTATCTTATGTAACACTGCCACACAGATTATTCTTTTGGTTTTTTTCACAAATTATTGGTTTTCCAAAAAACGATAATTTAAATATAAATTATTTTTTCTTGACAGAAATATTGTATCCACTGTGAATCTAGCCTGTAAACTAGACCTTAAGAAGATTGCATTGCATGCCCGAAATGCAGAGTATAACCCAAAGGTAAAATGTATTATTGTACTGAACTGTGCCCAAAATGTGGAACGCTAACATTAAATCCTTTCTTAATACTATGATCTAGAGATTTGCAGCAGTAATAATGCGGATCAGAGAACCCAGAACAACTGCACTTATATTCAGCTCAGGAAAAATGGTCTGCACTGGGGCAAAAAGGTAAGCTATATATTGATAAATGCCAACAGTCTTCTGAATATACTAGATATTGGAGACTTCAGTGACTTTGCAAGCTACTAAATGCTAAAATTCTAACAGCCAGATGCACCAAGGGGCGCATTGGCTGAAAATGGAGTTAAAAGACACGTTAACCGATGTTATATCGGTTAACGTGTCTTAAACTCCAACATTGCGGCACCTGAATGGTTAACGCGGAAGTTAACTACGCAGGTGCTGCAAGTGTTGCTACATTCGCATAGCGCCTTACCAGTACGGGACTTTTTAAAGGCAGCTGGTGGCTGGGGTTAAAGTCCCTCAATGGTAAAGCTCCATTTTGGAATGCACGGAGAGGCGCTATGTGAATGTAGCATCGCCAGAGCGATTGCATGGGGGAGCCAATAGCACCTCTCATGCATCGCCCTGTAAATATACTACTGAATTGCTACTGTGGATGTTCAGTTGTAAAAGTACTCAAACTATTTTCCGTATTTGTACATTTTAGTTGTTTAGAATAAAGACAGGAACAGATATGTCTTAAAGGATATGTACACTGGGATTTTTTTTTTTAATTGCCAATTACTGGAAACTATCATTCTTCCCAACTATCACTGTACCATTTATTTGTTGATCTGTCCCCTATTTCTTTAGCTATCCAGTCTCAAACATCTTACATTTCAGCTGTAAATCAAGTTGCTTAGTTTCATAATCTTTTCTGTTATGTATAGTTTTGCTATAGCTGGAATGGTGACAGTTGGTAGGTGAAGTGCATGGTGGGAAATTCCCTCTTTCAGTGCTGCCTCATAGAGATTACTGAGCATGCTTGCCCTCACAGAGAGTCGAATAGTTTGGCTGGAGGACTGAGCCTGAGCAAACCAAGTACTGGATTTAAGTCCTGCAACAACACAAACATATCCGAGTAAGTGCTACTTACATGGATTCATTTATAGATTGAAATAAGGCAAAGTAATTTTTTCAGTGTACAATTCCTTTAATAAGCCACTAACAAACTGACATACCAATGACTTACGCCACACTGAATGCATACACACGAGCAATGACGCTGCTCGTTTACCGTAAGCAACAATTTCCCGTGTGTATGAATCTTTAGTTCTGTGGTGCATACTAATAATACACCTATGTATCATTATATTTCCATGCAAGGCTTTAACTACTGCTTATAAGGGTTGTGACTCTTAATCAATACACCGCTTTTCTCAGTTTATTCTGTTTCCAGTAGTGGATTTACACCTCAGGAGCCTGTAGGCACAAAAAGCCCTGCACTCTTACCCCTAAACATAGACTGTCCCCAAACCATACCCATTTTCTCTTTGTTTGGAAGAAAATAGACTTATATAGAGGGTTGAGGGATGGGGGGGTTGACAGGCACCCCTAGGCACATGCCAAATGGTAAATTCGGGCCTGTCTGTTTCAGTAGAAATTCTAGAAGGCTGCAGCAGCCAACCCCTGGATAGAGATGTTGCTGAGTTCCAACTCTTGGTTCCTCATCCAAAATTCTTTAAAAATTCTGGAAACCAGGTTTTGATGTTGAAATTTCATAGTTTTAGCATGGAGATTCAGTTTAGAAGGCTGAAGTTTTAAAACCAAACTATGTTCCAATCTGTGGACCTGCTGGCAGATCAAACCCCAGTGGGTTTGTTCAACTCTACCCCTGTAGGCATGGTAAATCACCAAGAAACGGAAGTTCGTACACATCGTGCGTCGCGGGCTGGCACCCACGATCACACATGTGTACAAACCTTTAGGATTCAGGAGAAAGAACATGTGGCAAATACAAGCAATTGTTGGCTGCTCGTTCTTCAGAGACAACAATCGCCTGTGTGTATGAAGCTTTAGTTCTGTGGTGCATCCTTATGATACACCTATATATCCAAATATTTCCACCCATTGCTTTAACTTCTGCTATGAGGGTTGTTACCCTTTATCAGCACGCAGCTTTCTCTCAATATATTCCGTTTCAGTAAAATTCTAGACATTTTTAATCAGGAAACCATAAATAGTTTAATATTTTTCCTTGAAATGGGGATTGGACCATTTTTCTGCCTAAAATCCTCTTTAGATAAATTTTTGGGCAAGGCTTCCCACATAAGTGACTAAAATGTACTTAGTTTAAAGTCTGTAAACAAACGATTTTTTTATGTATATTTTACCTGCATCAGTTTTTCACCCATTGTGCTTGGGAGCTACAGTATTAAAGGGCATGTCCACCCCCAAAACTATAATTGCCCCACCATGTAGTGTAGTTTAATTCTTACCTCACATCCCAGCTCCACAAGGTTCTCCTATAGTCCCCCTGCAAAGTCCCAAAAACTGCCCACCAGGAGGATAGCAGAGTCCATATAGGACTCTGCCACCTACCTGGCCTCCGGAGAAGTTTGGCATGCGTACTGCAGCCCTCTCCCCCTCCCTTCCCTCCCCCTTAGGATTCCCTCCCCCTAGCGTTAAACCCTTAAGGTTAGGTTCCCCCTGTCCCCCAGCCCCAACCGCTCTATTTTACTCTTAGAAAGCTCCCCAACTTACTTACCTCCCCTCTTTCCTCCGCCGCACTGAATGACCAGCAGCCGCGTCCGTGATTGGCTGCCGCTCAGCCAATCACAGACGCGACTGCCGGTCCCGCCACTCTGCTTGCATTTTCTCGCAAGCAGAGGGCCGGCAGCGCGGCGGAGGAAAGAGGGGAGGTAAGTAAAGTTTGGGGCACTTTCTAAGAGTATAAATAGAGCGGTTGGGGCTGGGGGGACAGGAGGAATCATATATATAAATAGATTTTAGGGTGGACATACCCTTTAAAGATTTTGTGGCATTTCTAATTGCTATTAATTATCTAAGATAGTGTTTGTGGGTGTATTTCAGTGAAGAGCAGTCCCGGCTAGCAGCAAGAAAGTATGCACGAGTAGTACAGAAGCTTGGATTCCCAGCAAAGTTTCTTGACTTTAAAATTCAGAACATGGTGGGAAGTTGTGATGTAAGATTTCCAATCCGGTTAGAAGGTTTGGTGCTAACACATCAGCAGTTTAGCAGGTAAATATCAACTTTTCAGTGTAAATCTATACTGAGACTGGCATATTATTGGTTTGCAGTGACACATACTGGCTAATCAACATACTGATCTCTATTTTTTTGTTTTTTCCCTTTTGTCGTTCTGGCCTGAAGTATTATCCAGTTAGTAGGTATCAATAAAACTGATTAGTTAGTAAGGTCATACACCAAACAGAGCTTGTAGCCTTTCATAGCAAACATGTTCAATTAAAAAAAAAAAATCAAACTGGCATAGTTTTCCTCCTATGTTCCATCAACAATGTTGGATTTTAAACACATTTTTTAACTGATCTTTACAATTTTAACTTTAAAGGGAAAGTCCAGCCCTAAAATGAAAACTTACATACAGGTTAATCACCCCCCAAAACCCTAAACGGTAATAGTTTGAAATGTGAAATATATAAGTCTAACCTGAAATCCTGCACAATGCCCTGTTTCCCCTGTTTCTGCTTCCTGGTAGCAACTGTCAGTTATGGATTTGACAGTTGACATCACAACCAATGACTGAATGTTAATCCCCTGTCTGCCTATTCTGAGCATGCACAGGCTCTGTACAGATTTCTAAATTGCTCAGTTTCCATGGGGCATCCAGAAGCATAGCAGGCATACAGTAATGAATTCATAGGACAAAGTATGATAAATCAACATATTTTAATGAGGCCATTCTTTCTAAAAGATGTTCTTATGGGGGTGGAGTTGTCCTTTAAATCCACAGTAAATGATTTATTGAAAAGCTTGATAAGTGAGTAGCTGCATTGACTGTTTGTGATAAGGGATATAAAACTGTGCATCCTGTAGCTAGTGAAGCCAGTCCCATGATGCACCAATGTACCCCTGTCTCCTGCACCAATAAAAGCAAACAAAATCACTAATTGGAGAAAAAGGACACAGGAACAGTATGGCTGAGATGCTGGTTTATTGGAACAATGTACTCAAAGTTTTGGCACAACATTACGGGTTGGTTTGTGTCTTTTCTTTTTTTTTGGCTGAACAAAATAAGTGAAAAATAAATAACCTAAAAAATGTTAAGTTAAAAAGTCTATCTCTGATTTCTTTAATAGTTATGAACCTGAATTGTTCCCAGGCCTAATCTACAGGATGGTGAAACCAAGAATTGTGCTGCTTATATTTGTCTCTGGAAAAGTTGTGTTGACTGGTAGGTCTGTCCACCTATCTAGCAGAGATAGCCCATCTTACTGATGTTTGGTTAGTTTTCGAACTTCAGTAAAAGTTTGGAAACAAACCCATTAAAGTCTATGAGAGAAAATAGTTTGAAAAGTTCAGATAAAGTACAGTAAAAATAATAACAATGTTAACTTACTGTAAATGACTCTAGCGACTGGGAAATGATCTGGGGAACATGTCCATATCACAAAAATGTTTTAAACACTTTTTTCCCCCCATGATCGGGCAATTGTTGGGTTTCCGCATGCTACATTCGAGGGCTATGGCCAATTTGAGGGTTACCGAACAATATATTCGAGGGTTACCGAAAATCTAACTATACATTCGAGGGTTACCGTATTCGAACGCTACATTTGAGGGTTACCGTATTCGAACACTACATTTGAGGATTACCGAAAACAAACATTACATTTAAGAGTTTTCGAAAACAAATGCTACGTTCGAGGGTTACCGAATGCTACAATTGAGGGTTACCAAAAGTTGAACACTACATTCGAGGGTTATCAAAAATGAACATTACATTCAAGGGTTTTCGAAAATGAACACTACATTGGAGGGTTACCCAAAACGAACATTACATTCAAGGGTTACCGAAAATGAACGCTACATTCAAGGGTTACCGAAAATGAACGCTACATTCGAGGGTTACCGAAAATGACTCTACATTCGAGTTACCGAAATGAACGCTACATCGAGGGTTACCGAAAATGAACGTACATTCGGCGAGGGTTACCGAAAATGAACGCTACATTCGAGGGTTACCGAAAATGAACGCTACATTCGAGGGTTACCGAAAAGAACGCACATTCGAGGGTTACGAAAATGAACGCTACATTCGAGGGTTACCGAAAATGAACGCTACATTCGCAGGGTTACCGAAAATGAACGCTACATTCGAGGGTTACCGAAAATGAACGCTACATTCGAGGGTTACCGAAAATGAACGCTACATTCGAGGGTTACCGAAAATGAACGCTACATTCGAGGGTTACCGAAAATGAACGCTACATTCGAGGGTTACCGAAAATGAACCGCTACATCGAGGGTTACGGAAAACCAAACATTAATTCGAGGTTTCCGAAAACGAACGCTACATTTGAGGTTTACAGAATCAAACATTAAATTCAGGTTTACCGAAAACGAACGCTACATTGAGGGTTACGAAAATCAACATTAAATTCGAGGTTTACCAAAAACCTACATTGGCATTCGAGGGTTACCAAAAACGAACACTACATTCCAGGGTTACCGAAAGATACATTCGAGAGTTATTGCCAAAAAGCCGCTTTCTAGGTTTATGGCTCGAGGGTTAGCGAACATTCTGTAAATTCGATAATTACTGAAGATACATCTGCGAGTTCAAATCGAACTCTGGTTCGAATTCGGTTCCAAGACCATCTCTACTATCTAGCATATTTTTACCCTCTAAAGTATATTAGTTTTTAAAGCAATGGTTTGCATATATATATGAACAATATCCTATATCTCGCTTTTATACATTTGTTCACTGGTATACTGTGGAATGTATTTTGAGCATTAATTTTCTGCTAAAAGCACATTTAAGTTCTGAAACGCTTTTCTTTTTAAATTCCCTCTTCACTTTTGCAATTCTCTGAATTATCTGCAATCTTTTAATATTAAAAGATGCTGATGCTGATCCCAGTCAAAGATTTACTTGCATGCAAAACAAGTGTTAAGAGAATCTTTGCAATGTGAATTAAAAGTTGCTGTTGTAGGTCAGGATATACAAGTAGATTCTTTAACTGGCTATCTCTAAAAACATTATGCATTTCTTATGCATATGATCACCATTTTTTGCGCAATCGCTCTGATGGGGAATCGCAGCACAAGATCGTACTGGAAACATGGGATTGTGTTTGCTTTTGGGGGTGTTTTAGTGTGGTCTTAGCCTTACATCCTTCTAAAAGCCACTTTCTATCATGCCCTATGTAAGCCTTTAAAGCTCTGAAATCTGCATTTTCTAAAATATTAGCTATAATATATTGATATATTCCTCCTTTGCATGTGTTTTGCAGGTGCTAAGGAGCGTTCTGAAATTTATGAAGCATTTGAAAATATATATCCAATACTTAAAGGTTTTAAGAAAACAACGTAATTCCCCAATTATCCTTATGTATTTGTTTGTATAATATTTATGTATATAAAACCATTCTAAAACAACTGTCTTGGAACTAATGGAGATTCCAGGTAATTCATTTTTACTGTTTTGCTGTACACATGAAATGTGCCCAATAAAGGACTGGCACATTTAAAAAAAAAAATACAATTAGTTGTTTCTAGAGAGCAACCACTACAACTGAAATCTGTTGGCACTTATGTAATAAAACAATTTGTTATACTGGAACATTTTAGAAATGAGGGTGACCTAAACCTCACACTTGCACCTCCCTCAAGTTTGTGATATTGTTTTGTGTAATACTTATGTAAATAATAAAATATTTAGGATGAATTGATGGGTGGTAGTCCTTGGTTTCCAAGTGGAGGTCAATTATGAATATTTTTGCTTCCACATATTTATTTATGTATTTTATCTTGTTTTTTCTTGTCACTATTGTATGCAATGTCCCGCAAGTTGCATTCTATAAATAAAATGATACATTATAATTTATATCATATTATGGATAAGCTGTACCAGGGTTGACGCATACTGCCCTGCTTAACTTAGAAAGAAACAAAACCCTGAAATGTTGACTTTTATGTAAAATAATGCATAAATCAAGCACCCAGGTATGCTGCTGAGAGGCAGACAATCACAGACGCGGCTGCCAGCAGTGCAGAATGCAGGGAAAACAAAGCGATGTACATTCCTTATGAGTTTTTTTTGCAAATGAACATGACGGTTGGGGGTGGGCTAGAGTCCCCTATAATACAGCAAAAGGGTTTTAAGGTAGGGCACTAGGCAGCAAAGAGGAATCCGGAGGGAGGGGGGGGGCGCTCCGCTGTGCATGCCAGGAACCTCTCAGAGGAAAGGGGCAGAAACATTTATACATACAGACAGGCACCTGCTCTTTACTTTCTGGGACTTTGGACAGACATTGCATATGGAGCAGAGGGGTAAGGAAAGGATTATTTAACACTACACATTTGGGCCAGCAGTAGGGAAAAATTTTGTTTTGGGGGTGGACATGCCCTTTAAAACTCTTTTTCCAACCCACACACTAAACAGATATGAGATTTAAGTTTTTTTTTTTATATATGAAACCAATATGAAAATCACAGATCTCACGATCTCACAGCACAGGTCCAATATCAGAGTTGCCAGTTCATTAGTATTTTCTGTAAAAGTCTCATAAGGAGAGTCTGTTGTATTCAGTTAGATCAACTGGATATAAAGTTTAGTTCTTAAAGATGTTTGTACAAGAATTAATTGTTAATTAATTGTTGGCAATTAATATCTGGGCAAGTCCCAATTATAACAGCCAGGTGTTAGGCTAATATGCCAATTTGGACTTGCCAGGGTATTTATTACCAACAGATTCTTGTACAAGTCATTCTGAATTGAGAAAGCCAGTCAGATGACTAGCGAAACCTCTTCAATAATTAAACTTCAAGTCCAGTTGATCTAACTGAATACAACAGATATACCATGGATAAATGAGAAATTTCACAAGCATATGTCATAAGGAGAACTATGATAAGAGCATCTTGCATTTTGTGTATGGATATTTGATTGGGCATCAAACAACCTGGCAGATCATCAAAACCCAACCATACGATAGTTGCCCAAAATGGTCATTCCTCTACCACTGATATGTCATGGGTCAGGCTTGAGATCACACGTGTCTATGGGCATTTTGTTGCAAAATTAAAAAATATTTTTAAGTCGATTGGTAAAATGATTGCAGTGTTTTCTGAAGTTTTCATTAAATGTTAATGGAATGTAACCTCACAATGGACGACATTCGACATTAATCACAAAACAAATTGAATGTCGAACAATATTTATTGTACATCTACATACAATTAACATTGTACATCTGTCTATCAAAGTATTGGTCGGTTTAAGATTGTAATTACGATCATAATAGTGTATGGCCACCTTTAGACAATGTATATACATTGTATTATTGGGCATAAGTCCGTTGTAACACAAATGTGGGCCTAGGCACTCCTTCAGGCAATGTGCCAGTAAATACCAGGTGCTGCTTCCCTCAGTCCTCTACCTTCAGGACTCCAAGCTATAGCACAAGCATAAAAAGTTTGATGGAAGCGCACTCTGTTTATCAGAAAAACTATTCGGTTTATTGCATCACACAAAAATACACAACGTTTCGGAGAATGCTATGTCTCCTTCATCATGTCTCCTTCGCTATGTCTCCTGATGAAGGAGACATAGCGTTCTCCGAAACGTTGGTATTTTTGTGTGATGAATAAAACCGAATATTTTCTGATAAACAGAGTGCGCTTCCATCAAACTTTATGCTTGTATATTGGGCATAATCAGTTCCATGGAACTCGTCAAGGTTCCGAAAATCTCATTCAAACCCAATTGAATCAGAATTTTATCAATTGTATTCTTTTTATCAATTTTATCAATTGTATTCCTATCTTCTATAGGAATTTTCCCGTTTTAAATGGAATTTTTAATCTGTTAGATCTGGAGATTTTTGAAACCAGCAGATCCGAATTAAAACCAGGTTCCTTTCAAAACTGGGGTTCATCACTGGTAATAAATAAAAGTTTGGGACACTTTTCATGTACGATTTCCATTAACTTTTCCATTTCCACACATGGTACAGTGGTATGAAGAATGGTTGACTGTTAGCTCTTTGGCTTAGTTCAGGGATCCTCAAACTGCAGCTCTCCAATGTTTTAAAACTACAACTCCCAGCATTCCTAGGCTTCCCTCTGTAGTTGAGGAATGTGGGAGTTGTAGTCAGACATCCCACCCTGCCACTATGTACTTGTGGCAGTGGGGGAGAGGGGGCATGGCGGTGCGGAGTGATGTCATTTACGTCATGTCGTAGGCAGGGTGAGGTGCGTGGCGGTGCGATGTAATTTACGTCACGTCAGGCGGGGGTTGTGGGCTTGTGGGAGGAGAATCAGGACTCCACTCCGTTGCGGGAGATCTTGGTCTTGCGGGAGCCCACCCCAATTCGAGGGAGACTAACGGAAGATCAGGGAGGGGTGGGATATCTGTGTAGTTTTCTGGAGAGCCGCAGTTTGAGGATAACGGGCTTAGTTATAGTTTCCATAATGGAATTTAATTTTCAGCCAGGTTTAATATTTCTAACCTATAATCTCTCCTATCCCTAGCTCTCCTCTCTCTATTCTCAGCTTAGTCTGGTGGGATTCTCAAACGGTGTGCCTCCAGATGTTTTAAGACTACAACTCCCAGCATCCCTCAAAAACAGAGGAATCCATGGAATGCTGGATGTTGTAGTTTTTAAAAATATTTGGGCCACACGCTGAGAATCCCTCTGGTTATTTCATGCATTTCTTTCACTCCCCTAAACCTTGCAAAATAGTAAACCCGTCCCCTTTCCCAGCATGCAACACTTTGAAAACAAAAACATCACGTGACAGCCGGTGTCAAGAAGCTGTCATGGTCTCCCAGTAGTTACGGACCTCGAAGCGCGAGGGAACAGTCCGTAGCTTGTATAGGCAGCAATACGGACAATACGAGACGCGGCGCTGAACTGGTGGAGTCCGGATGACGCGGAGGGTCTGTATGTGGCGGTGGAGCGGTGCCCGCTGTGTAACACCACTCGCCGAAGAATGACCTGCGCTAAGTGGTCTCCAGAGCGGAGACTTGTTGTTTTTGCGGCCGGGACACCGAAAGGTAATGGGGGAGCAGTTCTCTATTGCAATCTATTCGCCCTCTATCCTTGGCTGCCTCCCCGTTTGAATGTAGTGATTGCCTCACTGTAACCGCACATACAATAGTAGTGATACAACTGCCAACATGGATGCCAATGTCCCACTGCACCCCATAAATCACAGGCAACCAACTTATAGTCAACTCCTCATTAAAGGGGAAGTTCAGTGCTAATACATATACTGCTTTTAAGAAAAAAGGGCCTATTTACCATGCGTGTGTGCTAAAAAAGGGATAAACTCCCACTAACCAATATTGGAAAGGTTAGCTCAGGTAACTTTATAATTGCACTGGCCGACGAGTTTCACAAAAGAAACCCTTGCAACAGAGCACTGTATTTATTAAAGGCTTTGCACCACTCTACGCTACAATTTGATACCGGTTAATGGCTGGTTTAAAGTGGCACTGGGGTCAAATTACATTTGAGATTTCCTTCTGGAGCAAATTCATCACTAAAAGTGAGTAGTGATGATGCACGATATATACACGAATGACTGCAAATACTGACAGACAGAAATGCAGGTAAACTTGTTTGAAGCAGGTTAAGGCAAGCAGCATTCAGCAGTGTACGGTGTGTCCAGGGGGGTGTTTGTAGAGGGTTCTTGACAGGGTGCTATTTACCTAAGGTGGCCCTGTCAATATTAAATACTGAAAGCCACATTTGCCTGGAGCAATTTGTGAATCTGGGTAAATGAGGCCCAAAGAGCAGTATTTTTCCATCATAATTACCTTAACCTGCCCATTCAGCATTTTGTCTTGGTGTATAAATATATGCTTTCGAAAGAATGACTTCTTTTTTGCAGGTCCCCAAATAGAGACAGTAAAGGTCTTGCCTGTGCCCTGGGTGATTCAGTTGCTCAGTAGAGATCTGAGTATGTTTGACCCATCCAACAGCCAATTAGTAGAAATTACTGTGAGCAAATATCAGCTCCCTAATGTCAACATTAGGGAATAGCAAGGGATATAAATTCAACATTTTTTTTTAATGGAAGAGAATACCGTATAAACTCGATTTAAATCGAGATTTTCAGGCTTTAAATTAGCTGCAATTGCAGATAGTAACCAGTAGGTGTTAAAAAAATCTTCATCCATAGAAAGACAGAGTAAGCTGCCTTTACACTCCTTCCTGCTTCCTGTAGTCAGGCTGCTGGACTCAGCACTGTCACTGCTCATCTGGATGCTGTAAATCTGATGGGTCTCCTCAGTTTGGGGCAAAAATTACTGCCAGTTCAATGCAAGTGACAGCTTGAATACAACTCTCAGGTGACACTTAACTATTGGGTCAGGAGAATTGCAAATGTGGTAGCTTAAAGGCATGTCCACCCCAAACTATAATCCCCCGTAAGGCCCACCAGTAGTGTAGTGTAATCCTTACTCAATCCAGCTCCATAGGGTTCTCCTGTAGACCCCCCCTAAGTCCCAAAAACTGTCCACCAGGGGCTAGCAGGACTCTGCCTGCTACCTTGCCTCCGGAGATATTGTTTCATGCGTACTGCAGCCTTCTCCCCCCTCCCTCTCCCTCCCGTTCTACTATCCCTCCCCCTAGCATTAAACCCCCTTCATATGATGTTCCCCCATGTCTGCCAGCCCCAACCGCATATTTTTTATTTTCCAAAAGCTCCCCAATCTCTTACTTACCTCTCGCTTTCCTCGCTGCACTGAATGACCGGCAGCCGCGTCCGTGATTGGCTGCCGCTCAGCCAATCACAGACGACTGCCGGTCCGCCCCTCTGCTTGCATTCTCGCAAGCAGAGGGCCGGCAGTGGCGGGCGGAGGAACGAGGGAGGTAAGTAAGAGTTTGCGGGGCTTTTGGAAAATAAAATATATGCGGTTGGGGCTGGCAGACATGGGGGAACATCATATTAAAAAATTTTAATACTATTTAATAAAAAGTTTATTGAACCTTGCCACTCCACATGTTTAGAAACTACAATTTCCAGCAACCAAAGCATGCGGGAGTTGTAGTTTCCAAACATCTGGAGTGCAAGGAATTGGGTTTACTGGTACTGGATTTGGCTATTACTGTATGGGGACTACTGTCCATTTAAAGGGCATCTTAAGGCACAAAAGATAATAAATCAGAAGGTAGTAGTGGTCTCGGTTACTCGAGTCAATCAGTTTTTACTAATTTTTCAGATAAAAATACGTGCCTCGACTTAAACTCGGATCGACTTATACTCAAGTATATACGGTATGTAGAATAAATAGGTATGATAATGTAATTAAGAACTGATCTTTCCCTTAAGAACAGTTCTGTAGTTGGCAATGTTACTGAAATTGGCTGGATGGTCCTGGAGTTTAACTCGGTTCTGCACTTCTTGCATTGGTTTAATGTCTTTCTGGTTATCCAATTTACATTCAAATATGCTTAAATATGCCAATGGATCTTGAACTTTATTAATCAGTAATGTTAAAACCTTTGCAGATGTTTAGAAATGCAGATGTTTAGAAACTTCAACTCCCAGCATAACGACAACTAAAGCATGCTGGGAGTTGTAGTTTCCAAACATCTGGAGTGCCAAGGTTTAACATCATTGTTTATGAATTAGCTAAGTGTGCTGGTGCATGATGGGAAATTTTTAGTGTGTATGCTTGACTGTGTGCATAAGTGGGTATTAAAATGTACATACCCTACAAAAGGGCAAGGTGTGTGTATATAAGCACTTTATGTACTACAAACTTTTCTATCCTAATGACTTTACCCTGCCCATTCAGCATTTTGTCTGTGTGTAAATAAATTCTACCGAAATACTAACTTCCTGTTTGCAGGACCCATAGTGTTTGTTATGGTTTACCCTTGACCCAGCACCGGGTTATTCATTTGCTGGAGATCTGAGCATGTTTGACCACCCGGCAGCCAATCAGCAGAAATTACTGTTGGGAAAATATCAAGGAAGCGGTGCATCCTGGGAAGAAGACAATTACAGAGAATGAAATGGCAGCTCACTAATGTCAACAGCAGGTAACAGGAAAGCATATAAAAAAACTGTTTTTTTTTAAAAAAATGGAGGAGAATATTTAAAATAACTAGGTATGCATAATACAAACTAATAATTAACGTTTCCCTTTAATACCCAGAGAAGAACGGGAAAGTAACCAAGCCTGCATAATAGCAGCATGAAGAACTAACTAGAACATGGAGATTTGAATCACTTATTGCTTAGTTAAAGGACATGTTCACCCTTAAAACAAAAAAACTGGTCAATTGTCAGTTACCTGTCCTCAACCCCAAAGGATAAATTTTGAACTTTATTACCTGCATTACTAGCTAGATATTTAAGGATTATTATTGCCCCATTCTGGCGGAGTAATCTGGCCAGTCCCTCTATGTAGTCAATTAAGGCTGTGATTGCTGACATCACAACCAATGATTGACTGCTATTTCACCTGCTACCCTCCTTTGCACATGCTCAAGCATTTAAATAGCTCTTAGTGCAGAGGAAATAGGCATATACTTTTGCCAGAAAGGAACAAAGCATATCATTAAATATTGGTTACAAATGCATGTAATAAACTGGGGAAAATATCAGTTGGGGTGGTGGGCAGATAACTGACAAGTCACCATTTTTTTGTTTTAAGGGTTTACGCCCTTTAAATGTAACTAGATAAAGCCAAGAATTTGAAAGTAAGCAGAAATTGTGAAATATAGAGAAAAATATAGAAATATGAGCTATTAAAGGATATTAATACTCTAAAAATTAACTGTTTAAAAATGGAAAGTACCTGGGTCAGGGAGATCAGATTGATTATTCCTACCTCACAATATTTTGTTAAGGAGCTAAAGCACCAACAGTTTTCATTTGCCAGGTTAGTCCTGGTATTCCTGTATAATGATAGATGCAGAAGCCAGGAGGAAGACTGTCAGAATCCGTTTTCTTTGGGGTGGTGCTCTTCACAGAAACAATATTGGGAGTTAGGAATTACCAATCCTGTATTCCCGTACCAAGTACTTTCAGTTTAACTTTTTTTAAATAAAATTTATACACACGATAGTTTTCCTTTAAGAATTCTACCTAAGAATTCTATTGTTTTCTTCTATTGCTCCCTTTTTTAAAATAAAATACATAAATCCAGATTGGGCATGACGTCACGTTGCACATACCGCAACCAGGAAGCGAGTGGCTGGAGGCTGCAGAGGAGGAGCGGCGAGGGACCGGGTCAGGTAAGGAACTTCAGAATTTAAGGATAATGCGAAACCTAGGTTTGGGGGGATGTTAAACATTTCTAAGCTGACTTTATTTAAGGCAGGACATGCCCTTTAAATAGGGGGACTCGAGTGAGGCAGGTCTGGGTAAATTTCCCTGCTTTCCTTATTAACGTTATTTGAATGTTTATTTTTAAAGGGAAAGTTCAGTGGAAAATATCATAATTTTTAGATTATTTGTCATATTAGACTCACCTAGTTATTCTACATATTTTCCTCCATTTTGAAAAATCAGTTGATTTTATAAACTTTGCTTTGCCATGCTGTTGTCATTAGTGAGCTGACATTTCAGGTCTTTAACGGCCCTTCTTCCGAAATTAAAATGTTCTTAACAGAAATTTCTACTGAACTTGGCTGTTGGATGGTCAAACATACTCGATCTCTACTGAGCAACTAAATCAACACAGAAGCTGGGTCAAGGGCAAAAGCAAAACTGTCACTTGTTAGGGGGTCCTGCAAACAGGAAGTCAAAATTTTAGAAGCATTTAATTCTATACAGACAAAATGCAGAATGGGCAGGTTCTTAAAAGCATATGTATTTACCTTGAACTTCCCCTTTAAATTATGCTGGCCATACACTGGGTCCACGGTATATAATTTTTGCAAATTATATTATGACTGTAATATCAATCGCAAAATGATTGGGCCAGGCATTTTCAGAATTTTGAGGGGAAATCTGAGGAAGATTACATGCATGGGCGCATACAGTATATCATGTTATTAGACGGTGACAGAGGCTGCCCTCCTGCTTACGAGCTCATGATTCTTTTTGTCCCTGTCTGCTTATGGGTTATTCTTATTTATTTAGATGTTTCACTGTATACTACATAAGTGTTTGTCTGGTATTCCACCCAATTGTTAGTAGGTTACATCTTTCTGAAGGTTTCATGTGCGTATAAATTTATTTTTCTGACGTCTCCTTTTTTTGTGAATCATTATTTTTAGAGCTCTGCTGGATTTGTAATGACTCGTGGTTCAGAGTGACAGATTTGTGTGTTCCTTTTTTTTTTTTTTTGGCTTGACCTCCTAAACCCATCATACTCTTACTACACAAACATGCTTATTGATTACAATACAGTCTCGCTAATGTAAAATTTTGCTCTGTCATATATTCTCAGTATGTCATAAAGTTAAAACATTGATTAAGGCCAAGGTCCACTACAAACGCATCAAATCGCGCAGCAATTGCGAGCATATCACATGCGTTTGTGTGTGGGATTCTTCGTGCGTTTGCGCATGCGATTTTGCCGGTTTCCATTATGGAAACGCGGAGTTAACACACCAGAAATGGTGAACACATGCGTTGCCAAACCACTCGCATGCGCATCGAAACAGCAGATTTCGCATTCCCACGATTTCCATTTTAGCGAAAATCGCGAGCAGAAACGGGGCGCAAACGTGCAAAAATGCGCGTAGTGTGGCCTAGCCCTTATTGTTCTTGTAGTGGTTTTAAGTTAGTTAGCTAAGATACATTACAGTTAAAGAAAAACTCTCTGGGATGAATGGTAATTTACATAAATGAAAAATACCTGTCAAATTATGTGTATCCTTCTGATGTAATGAATATGTACTATGGAAAATCTATCCAATCCTTGAGAAACAAATAAAATGGATTTAAAAAACCCCAAAACATTGATTTACAAGAAACAGCAAATCTGGTGTGGCACAGTACTCGATTTATACAGGACCGTTAGTGTACGTTATATAATAGCGGTGCCTTAAAGGGTATATATACAAACCTAGTCGGGGGCCAGAAACAGCTCCCCAGAAAAAAGACCCTTATACAAAAAGGCACTAACAATACAGGTCCAAAAAAGCAGCAAATATGTTTATTGATCATCCAATCTTGTTATTAAGACAACTTCCCTAAAGTGCATAGCAAGTATATTAAAAAGTGCAACAATGTAAAAACCCCCCAACCATCCATAACCACAACTATAAACCTAGATCTAAAATAACACTGGGCGTCCCAGCAGTCAATTCCCTAATCCGGCTCATGAAACATAGCCAAGTCCAGCAACTAATGGCCAAAAAGGATGGTGTCCAATATAGTCAAACAAACACCAATAATCACAGTTCCCACTTCCTAGTGGAATACCAATGGCCACACATTGACTCATGACTGTCATGAGTAAGGTGAAGCTACCGGCGTCCAGAGTAGTAACAAGGCAGGGAGTGAGCCGAGGACTGAGGAACGGACACGGGGATTCGGAACAACTGGAGGGTGACAACGATCTATTACCTGTTTGTCGGGTGAAGAGTGTGGTCCGTCGATAGGGGTCTGGCTCTTCACGTAAGTCCGATATTGCTGAAAATGTGTGGCCATTAGGTATTCCAACTAGGAAGTGGGAACTGTGATTATTGGTGTTGTTTGACTCTATATTTGGACACCATCCTTTTTTCTTTTTGGCCATTAGTTGCTGGACTTGGCTATGTTTAACTGAGTCGGATAGAATTGACCGCTGGGGCAGCCCAGTGTTATTTATATCTATGTTTTAGTTATGGTTATTGAGGATTGGGGGGTTGTTCATTGTTGCACTTTTTAATATACTTGTATGCAATTTAGGGAAGTTGTCTTAATAACAAGATTGGATGATCAATAAACGTATTTTGCTGCTTTTTTGGACCTGTATTGTTAGTGCCTTTTTGTATAAGGGTCTTTTATCTGGGGAGCTGTCTACTGGCCCCCGACTAGGTTGTATTGATTTACAAGAGGCAGAGTGATTTAATGCAGTGGTTAAAGGAGAATAAATCAAGTTCAGGTGATGCCCAATGTACAATTTGAAAATACAAAAAGAGCCACTTTAGCTAAGTGCTAAACAATTCCTTTATTTAAGGTGAAGACAGCACGACATGTTTCGAACCTGCAAGGTTCTTCATCAGGTGCAAAATAACGGTTCGAAACATGTGTGCTGTGCTTCACTTGAATAAAGGAATTGTTTAGCACTTAGCTAAAGTGGCTTCTGTGTATTTTCAAATTGTGAATTTATCGACTGGATGACGGTGGTATCCTGACACAATCTGATTGAGCCCTACACTACGAAATGTAGAATTATCCAGCTCAGGGTACAACCACTTTGATCTTGATGCCCAATGTAACTAGAACCCTATCTGCTATATATTTTCATTTTTGAATGCTAACAAATACCATAAAACCATTTTATCATGATTTCACCTTTCTTCCTGTTTCCCATGGTCATTTGCTGGTAGTGATGTAAACCCTATTTAAGGTATGGGGCTGGTGCGAAAAAAAGAGTTGGATTGCAGGGAGGTGTTGCCAGAAGCAGAGGAGCTTGGAGAAAATCTGAGTAGCTGCACTGACAATCACATTCATTTTTTGGCAAATATAGCATTTAAGGCTCCCTTTCCACTCCCAGCAAGTATCTAGGGGGAGGCTCAAATGGTATAAGTCTGAAAGTCCTAAAAAAGTGCCAGGCAATCCGACCAAATAACATGAGCAAACCCACACAGACCCTCTCATATCTATTTGACATGCAAGACAGACCCAGGCAATTCTGACACAATGTGCAGATCAAAAAACTGCACAATTGGAAACCTGAGACAGGATCCAGAACAAATTCTAGGCTCATACTTATTAGTATTTACCACAGCAGGTTCCAGATCTACAATTACTATGGTGTTAGGACAGCACATGATAGTGATTAACTATAAGATTAGGGAGAGATGTTTTTAAAGGAGCTAAAAGCTCCCCACAAAATATAAATGAGTAAGTAGAGCCTTCTTATAACAGAAGGCCCTCACAGCCTCATGTTATTATAATAGCATGTCCCTAATAATCTAACAAATAAGCACATATTTCTCACTCTAAAGAAATGGGTGGGGACATGCAAAGTATCTTATTATTGCTGGAGCTAAGGGCATGTGTCTAGATGGAATTCATCCTAATGTGTATAGAGCAGGGTTGTTGATCTTGTGGCACATTCACGTGTTTGAAACTACAGCAGTCTTTTGTGTTCTAAGTTTTTTCTTAATGTCCTATAAGTAAGGATGTGTCCAGATGTTATACAGCCTAATGGTATAGAGAGAGGGTGTTGAACTCGGGACCTTTCACATGTTTGCAAACTACAACTCCCAGCATTTCTCGTTAGCAGTATGTTTTTTTTATGTCCATTGGCTAATGAATGTATTAATATGCAATACAGCGTATTGATAGAGCATGGGTGTTGAACTATTCACATGTTAAAAACTACAACTCCCAGCATTCCCTAGTGGCATAGCATGCTGGAAAATTTAGTTTAGGGCTTTAGTTTAGGGTTCCGGAATAAAGCCCTTTTACTGACTTACAGACACATAAAGAGGACTCTGGTCCAAAAATGACTTTAGGTAAATTGATAGGAATTGGTCTCCTGAGAGTTTTTGCAAATTTTCCATTGTTTATTTTACATAGTTTTGAAGATATTTACATTTTGTGTGTGATATGGCAGCAGCCATCACCAGGTCCCCTGCACTTCCTGCTTCTGCTCTGAAAAATGTCAGTCAATTTGCCCCGTGTCTCCTCCCCTTTGCAGCCCCCCTGGTCCCTTCCACTTATGGACCCCATGGTCCTCCAGTGTGCAGGCCCCCCTTGGCCCATTACCTTAAGCCCATGTGGCCTGCCCACTTGCGGGTGCCATGGCCCCGCCCACTTGCGGGCACCTAAGACCCCACCCGCTCACAGGTGCTGTGGTGCTGTCAGGCGTCACTTGACTGTAGATTCCCTTACCTTCTCTGCAGCTGCAGGTCTTCACACAGCAGAGAGAGGAGGAGGGACTTCCTGTCTCCCTCACACACTGAGGGAGTCTGAGGCTGTGCTCGCCGGTGGCACTGTGCAGGAGAAGCCTTAGGAATGTCACATGTAGCCTCCACCCATTAACTTTCTGGTCAGTCATTTTTTATATCTTGGGCTGTGGAGCACGTAGAGAGATGGTTGATGGCTCGTTTTAAAGGTAGGGAACTGGCCTTTCATGTAAATCAACTTGTTTGGAGACCACAGTTCCCCTTTAAAAGCCTATGCTTTAGCAATTCCTACCCAAGGGTTTGAATATCCAAGTGATTCATCTGCCTTCCCTTACATCCAAGCTATTACACAATTGGTTTAGGTAAGGATTATTCAAGTCACTTCAGGCAGTAGGAATCACACATCCAACCATGTTGACAGTTATAATCCATAAAATATCAATGAAATAAATTTGCAGGTCTGAGAATAGACCCAGGCAATTCTGTCACTGTGCAGTTCAAACCAAACAGTACCTTTGGGAATCCTGAGACCCTACACAGGATCAGTTAAACATGCTGCTGAGTGTATTTACCACAGCAAGTTCCACACAAACAATTACTATGTGGTTACACCCAGCACAGGATAGTTATTGGCTATAAATAAGGGAGATATGTTCTTAATGGAGCTAAAAGCTCCCATAGTGTATAAAATTAAATACAGCCTTCTTATAACAGTTGTAATCAAAACCTCATGTTGTTAATATTTGGATATTCGGGAAAAAAGGGAAAAAACTGTCCATTTCTCTAAGAATGCTGGGTAGTTTCAGAGACATGCAAAATCATTTATCATATACAGACATCCATTCTGTCTAGAAACAGAAACTGGATTGTCTCATTACTTTCTATGGAGAGGGAAGGGGGGAGTAAATGTGAGAGTCTGAAACATTTTCTAATTGGCAAGACTGTTCACATGTTTTACAAACCGCACATAATTGGGTGTAATACAGGAACTTCCTTACACTTCCAGTCTTGTCATTCTACAAGCTTAAGATATTTTTTTGATTTGCTAACAGTGTAAGTTCGAACCTCATTGGATGTTAGTAAACTTCCACTTCCTTTTAGTGTCTACATGGAGACCCGTGTAGAAATCCTAGAGGTGTGGCTAAACCTACCATTTTGAGTTTTCCATTCAAACTTAGGGATGTCAAGTAAGTAAATATACTTTATTATTGTATATCATTTGTTTTGTAATTCAGTAGTAGGTAGTAGTAGTACTATACTTTGTATAGTGTTATTTGTTATGGCGATTTTATTAAATAGTATAATCACACACATACATATAGACCTTTCTGTGTGTGTATAGTGTTATATACCCCCACCTAATTAGTTGCTCCTAAAAACTCAATGCAATCTCCGTAAAAATATAAATTTATTTATAATATAAGGATAATTTAGCATTTATAAAAGCTGTTACTGTTAGGAACTTTCCACATGGCCAACAAAATCAGGAAATGATACACACACATTCATTACTTGGAACTTTAGAATTAGTGATTACCGTAGTTTCCTACACCCCTTACTGTAACAAACAGCAGATTAGGTTTTTTTAGTGTTATACAGAGTTTTCCACCTGCCAGCAGAACTAGTTTATATTTCTTGAGCAACAAATCTGCCAAATATAATGTTTCAGTAATTAGAAAATGTAAATTTCCATGATCTTTATAACATAATGTTACCCAAAGTGCCTGGGCCTAGCATTTCTACGCATCAGTTCATCTGGATGGTGGCTACATTCCAACCCAAGCTGGGTGGCCAATAACAAAAAAAACTTGCACTATTACTTCTCGTTGTATAAAATCTTTCTATCTTACTTTGCCACACTTTGTAACCTACTGTTTTTACCCTGTTTATTAAAATGGATACTTAAGGTATGACAAAACATATAGAAATATTTCCATTACCTAATGATACTTTAACATGTCCTGAGGTTTCCAAGCCCTTGTGACGTTTTAAAGTTAATGGGACTACACATGTCATGGCAATTTTAGGAAAGAACCCTGATGTATATTAGAAGGACCACTTGCCTGTCTGGCAGAAGACTGGTTTGTTTAACATGTAAAGGTTACCGTAAATACAGTTATCCGTTATCTGTTGCATTACTGTGCCTGTTGACGCTCTTTTTAGAAGGTGGATTATATGTCAACAGATATTCAAGTAATAGAACCCCATGCAAAACCCATTCCCCTGTATTGTATAATGTCAATGGGGCTTTTTGACCAATTTTACATCTGTCTTCAATGGAAAAACATTAGTAGTTGGAAATATGTATTTTGTTTTCTGTGTGGTAGTTAAAATCCAGCCCTGATAATTACATGTTCCCCTCCAATCATTATGTTAAGGGTATGTCACACCTTAAATTAATTTTTAATATAGCCTTCCCTGGTCCCCAGCCCCAACCGCATCATTATTATCTTTAGAAAGTGCCCCAAACTTTTACTTAACTCCCCTCTTTCCTCCGCCACACTCCCGGCCCTCTGCTTGCGAGAAAAGCAAGCAGAGGGGCGGGACCGGCAGTCGCGTCTGTGATTGGCTGAGCGGCAGCCAATCACGGACGCGGCTGCCGGTCATTCAGTGCAGGGGAGGGGGAGGTAAGAGTTTGGGGAGCTTTCTAAAAAAAAAATTATGCGGTGGGGCTGGGGGACCAGGGGGAAGGCTATATTAAAGGGGATAAATGTAGGGGGAGGGAATCCGGGAGAGAGAGGGAGGGGGAGAAGGGCTGCAGTACGCATGCAAACTTCTCCCGGAGGCCAGGTAGGAGGCAGAGTCCTATATGGACTCTGCTATCCTCCTGGTGGGCAGTTTTTGGGACTTTGGGGGGGGATTTCAGGAGAACCCTATGGAGCTGGGATGTTAGGTAAGGATAACTACACTACATGGTGGGGCCAGTAGTTGGGGGGATTATAGTTTTGGGGGTGGACATGCCCTTTAAATGACAACTATATTGTAAACTGGTTACAGGGAGTGAGGTTTGTTTATTCCCACCTCCTAATATTGTTTCATTTAGGAACTTCAGCAGATACATCTGCCAGACAAGTGCCTTCCTGTTAATGAATGGGCTGAAGCTCTCAGGAAGCCTGGCAAGAGCAGTAGTTTTCTTCGTGCTGCTGTTCCTCATAGAAATTATATTAGGAAGTAGAAAGTACCAACCCTACCTCCCGCCCCAGGTATTTTTCATTGTATTTGTTTTGAAAAAACTTAATACGAACTATAGTTCTCCATTAACTGCGAATATAACTGCTTTGTTGTTTCCCTTCTATAGTTCATTATCTACACCATTTGCACAAGTGATGAGAATTATGAACGGCGACTATTGTGTACGACCGAGTGTTCGCTACAAGCTCGGCCGGGACTAATGTCTGTCGGCCACGGCCAACAGTTTGTGCGTCCGATTAATGCCAACCCTACCAAACAGCGGAGAGCATATGCGTTTGGCAAATGCAGTGCACCAGAATGTGCATTAGTGTGCAAAAGACTAAATTAGTGGGTTTAAATTTTGGTTTTGGGGTGGACATGCCCTTACGACCGAGCATGTTAAAAATTACATAACAAACAACTGGTTTACATCTCCTTTAGAAGCATAATGCAAGCTGCATTCATTTTCAAGTAGCCATACGCATGTATTTAATGCAATTGCACTTAGCACTGCAGCATGTAGATTTCATATGTATTTGGGTCTTAAAGGCAAAGGTGGCAACCCTATGTGTGGTAAAACCACCACACAAAGCAGGGAGACTCCCGGAACTACTGGTGGGTGGATAGCTGAAAAGGGGGTCCTTGCAGACAAGCTAGACACATGACTGCAAGCTGGTCATGGCTGAAAACAGCAAGTTAACAAGCAGTTTAAAAAAAGTAAATTGCTTTCCAGTAAAAAAAATTGCATGCCCTTAGCGCAGCGTTGCATTCTCTGAGTTCTTTTGAGCACAGGGGTTAGAAATTAGGCTATTTCCCATGAGCTGTATTGTATCAGTTTAAAGTAGTAAAAAGTCGAGTACTGTGATACTTTTAATGGACTAACAGTTTTTTTAGTAGACAAGCTTGGGATCAAAAGGGAGCAGTAGACTGAAACATGTTAACAGAAAGTAAAAAGCTAATTACATAAGATAACAAGATAATAAACTACCCCCCCCCAAAAAAAGTCCAGAATATAGAGGAACAGAGGGGGTATAAAATAGAGAGATAAACGATACTAGGGTGGGCAACCAAATGGAGAGGAGAGGTAGGGGGGGGGGTGAGGGGGGGATGCTGGATGAGAGAAAGCAGACACTAGTGGGCTAGGAATCCCAAGTCTTGGTTTAACCCATGTATTTGGAGTCAAATAACAGAATCATTTTGGCTTCAAATGTTTTCTATCTTGGTTGCTGCTGAACTGTCCCTCAAGATCCGGACTTGGAGGTTTTCTATGGGTCTCTGGTTGAGAAAAATGATGCCCCACAGGCAAACAGTTATTATTCTCATTATGGTGATGATGCTTTCTTATGTGGGAGTTCATCCTCTTCTGTAGTTTTGAATGGTTTCCCCTATATATATAGATTATATATATATATATATATAGTGTCCGTACATTTGTTACATTGTATTAAATACACACATTGCTGGATGTGCAGCTGTAAGATGTTAAATACCCCCTTCCGTGTGGTACAGATGGAGAACTGTTATATGTTGCACAGTTTATAAGCAAAGTTTGTTGTAGAAACATTACATGTAGCATTTGTCAACAGTGACTACTTAATAAAGCACTAGGAAACTGTCTACTCAAGCTAAAACATAATGATTGTGTGAAGGTAGCCTAAATATCTATCTTCCTATGAGTGAAATGGACAAAGTTGTGCCCCTTAAACTGCATACACACACAATCAACTCCCACATCAATATGTAGTTGATTGGATTGAACATGGTGATGTTGTGATCCGTCAAAACTTTCTGTGGATCACACGATTGGTTGCAGCGACTTTTGCCTTGACCGATGCTATTTCCGCCCAGCAACCGATTACAGCGCTGAGCATAAAGAGGCCGAAAAAATCCAGTCATATGTACCTAGCCTAGTTGGTGTGAAGATTATATGAAGTAACTATGAATGATTACAATTTTAAAATAATGTACGTATCCAGTTTTCCTGCGATTTCCATCTCAATGTGCCGAAGATCACATTGGTATTGTCGTGCACATTGCAAAGGAACCTGCACACAGGAACCGACCGATCCCCATACCCGGTAACACACCGCATGATCGGTTCGGCTCTCTATTAAAGTAAAGGAGCGATGCCGACCGACAGGAAATTTTCATCTTTCGATGGATTGGAGTGCCGACTACAGTCGTATCGGCACTCTGATCGGTCGGAATATCCCTACACACAAGACAATAACAGTAAATCCCATTGTGTAACGAACAGGATTTACCTATTATCGCTCGTGTGTATGGCCCGCTTTAGACATTTAAACCAAATGGTTTTAAATAGGAAGTTTTGTGTGCGACAATATGTATTTTTGAAGACTTAAGGTTCGTACAAACGCTCGTTTCGGCCAATAATCGGCCAGTGTCTGGGCCCTTTATCGGCCAAACAGAATCGTTCCAGAGATCTGCCAAGTCGGTCGTTCGGCGATCCCCGACTGAGTCTGGTTCGTCGATAAAAGGGCCCATACAGGGCCCATTATCGGCTGAAATGACATTCATACACAACGTGCGCCGGGACCCGCGATGCACGTGTTGTACGAACCTTCAGAAGTGGAATCCTCCCTAAAGAAAAAGTGATCTAACTTATAAGACTGGCTCTTAAGCTTAAATGAATGTGTCTAGATAGACTCATGTGTTCCTAATCAACAAGCAGCCAATTTCTTTTGTTACCGCTGCAACTAAAAAGTCACTTACTGCAGGCTGAGATGTTGAAGTGATGGTTATGGGAGTTATTTTCAAAACTTTGCGAGCAGTGATAGGCAGTACCTCAGAATGGATGGAGAGTCTTCTCTGGAGAGATATTGTAGACCAGTGTGACTGAGGTAAGTTTCTTTGCCTTTAGCCACACTTGTTGGTTACATTCAGATAAAAGTCTTTATTCATTTTCATTGGTTTCGTGTGGCAGCCAATAGGAAATCAAAACATCTGACAAAACCGTTAGCGCCTTGCAGAACGAGTGAAAGATGTCCATATGATGTAGCCTAGAACGTGGGCAGGGTAACAAAAAGGCCCTTATGGGGATGATCTTGTTGAAGTTTCCACAAGGAGACCAATAAAAACACCGCAGGAGGGTAAAAAAGAATGAATGCTGCTGAAATTAAACCAATACAGCCTTGCGATAACAGGGTTTAAAGTCTTTTAGGTATGGACAAGATTTGTGTGCATTGGTGCCCACTTCAACTGCAGCCCTGTGATTTTTGAGGCCCGGAGCGCATGCGAATTGCACTAAAAATGGTGATGGCATGTGCTTGATATCGATAGCATGTTAAAGTGACAGAGTGGCCTAGCCCTTAGTAATTGGATGATATGTTGGAGAGCAACACAGAGCAATGTGTAAATCTATAAATGTGCGATTAGTAAGGCTGAGGCCACACTGCAATGCACAGGAATCGTGCACACAATCGCGAGCATATCGCACACAAGCTGTGTGGCGCGATTTCTGTGTATTTGTGTGTGCGTTTTGCACATGCGTTTGCGTTTTCCATTTGGAAACGTATGCATTAACACACCAAAAATGGTGAACGCATGCATTACCAAAACACAAAGGGACGCACAACGCATGCGCCATCAGACATTTTTCCATTCCGCCATTTCCATTTAGCGAAAATCACGACGCAAGCGCAAACGCATGCGCAAAAAACTTGCTACTGTGGCCTAGCTCTTAATCTGGTTTGAAATGTTTCTTTGCATTGACACACCATTTCCCATGATTGTAACTTTTCCCCCTTTCCCCCACTTGCCCCCTGCAAGATGGAGGCTGGGAACCTGACACATACCCCTCCCGAGAAGATCCACTCTACAGCTGATCGCACGTATGAAGTAACGTAAAATGTTGCCCATTTGGAGCACATGCGACGAATTGCCCAACACTAGTGTGCAGTTTTTAATGCAACTGGATTGGATCACTCATTAAAAAAAAATTAGTGTGCTAGCCCTTAGACTGCAAGCCTTGGGCAGGGGATCTCATTCCTAATGTCTCAAGGCATGCCATACTTACATTAATTTATTTATATTAATTTGGCTTGAAAAGCCAAATTCTGTTCTTTCTATTTCTTTTTCTTCCGTTTTATTCTTCCGCTTTTTTGGACGTATTCCTCCCACAGTTTTTGAGCTAGAGAAATGAAATGGTACAGCGTGTGGGGCATATAGGAGAAGTGTGCTGTCTTCTAGCTAAGGAATCCGTGGAAGCGTTACACCGTTATCGGTGAATTTCCGGACATTTTCCCCGTAGACTATAATGGTAACAATCCTCAATGTGGATATTTTAAAAATCGTTTGTTTCATGGTCATAAATACAAATGGTGTACCACCAACCCCCACACAGACACAGGTACACCCACCTACTGACCTACCTTTCCATTCCTACCTTCCCATATTTAAAGGGTAACTAAAGTAAAAAAAAACTAATTTGAGTATCCTCAATAAAAGATAGTTTTTGGTTGTCAACACAAAAAGACATATATTTTTACCCATACACCTAGCAAAACTATTCAATCAGATTCAAACAGTATTTCTAAACTTATAACTAACCAACTGACACTAGTAAAATGCTTGGCACACAGAGAGTGGTAAAATGCTTTGTATATAACCACTGATAAAATAGTTGGCACAAAGACTGGTTAAATGCTTTGCATGCAGACACTGATAAGCTGGTTGGAAAACTGGCACTGCACACAGCCAGGCACTGGTTAAACTTGGCACAAAGACAATGAAAAATGCTTTGTACCAGACCCTGGTAAAACAGTTGGCACACAGACTGTAGTTTTGGAATCTTAGCGTAAAAATGGGGCCCCCTTCTTGGCCAAGGGCCCTGGTGCAGTCGCATCCCCTGCACCACTAGTAGCTACACCTAGCATAGTGCAATAAGCTGTTACCAATCTAAGTTTCCTATAGCCTCTCTTTTTAAACACCAATAAATCATCTTAACTGAGTTTCCAATCTATGCAAAGACTTATCTAAGCTAGCCATACAAAGGTCAATGTTTTCTAATCAGCGGAAACAATCGAAATCCGAATGGAAGAATCTATCGTAATTCCCCACCTTGCGCTGTGATCTTCCGTAGATTTCAGCTTGAAAACTATGGAAGATAGGTTTGGAAGATTGGGTAGGCGAAAAAATTTCATAGACCAATCAATATGCCAATAGGTCTATCGACAACATGGGAAATCATCTTCGATATTCCATCATTTGATCGAATTGGAAAATTGATCGGAATATCAATACGGGGGCCTTAAGAGGCTGTTGGTGGAAGTTTTAGTTGGGAAGGGGGCACCAGGGGAGATGTCCAAAATGGACAGAACTGGCCATGCTCTGCATTTTATAATACAGCGCTGTGTACCCTAGTGGTGCTTAAAATAAAATTGTACAACAAACATATACACACACGATAGACTACTGCTGGAAAAATTGTCTCATTACATTGAGTTGCAACATGTTGTACAGATGCACAACAACAAATTCAACACCATCATTCTTCTAATGTAAATGTTAACTAGCCTCCCGTGTGCTGATTTATGTGTTAAAAGGAAGATGAGTCTTCTTTGGTGAGTGCTGTGCTAACACAGAACACACAAAAATAGCCTAGTATAGGGCAGTATATTTCCCTTTAAAGTGTATCCCACTGAAAAAATTAAGTTTGGCCATTTAGTTTTATTGAAGAATGGGAGATTAAGGAGCTGTGTCTTACCTCCCGTTCTTCAATAAAACGATCAGGAACAGGAGAGAAGGCAAGCTACTTACCTGATCATTTGCTTCTCTGCCTCGAAGTCTGACAGGTCCCGACGGACTCTGTCTTATACGCACATGCACAAGTGTGATGTGCATAGAAGACAGAGTTTCGTTGCCAAGGGGCCTCAGCCTAAAGCAGCGGCAGGCATAATGGCAATTACTCTGAAGGTGGCCTCTTTTAGGCTACTTTAGAGTGGTCAGTAAACTGCTAGGGGTGGCATAAAAATGCCATGCCCCCCTCTTATTACTGCAGACCTTCCCTAGCATACCTTATTTAGTGACAGCCTCTGTGCAAAGCCAACAGTGTTCTGTCTCATGTTATGTGCCTGAAAACATACATTCATTTATTAACACGTGACAACATTTTAGTGGCACACCTCTGGCTCTTTCAAAACTGGGAATCAGGACACATTAGTTTATCTTGATACACTAGTCTGGCATGTAGTTCTTATTAATGATTTTATTTTAAGGACAAAAGGAAAATAAGTGCCCCCAACATTTAATTAATAATGTGCTTTATGGCTATGTTTGTACCAAATTACTAACTAGATGTTCTCTAGTGTACCCTAATGACTAACCAGTGCCCTCTAGTCTTATCTACAATAATAGCTAACTAGTGCCTCCTAATGTACAATAATAGCTAACTAGTGCCCTCTAGTGTACAAAACTACTCTAGCATTTCATTGTTGTTTTTTAAAGGGCATGTCCCCCCACAAATACAATTTTCACTATGCTTACCTTTACCAAAAAAATCTTCGAATTATTTACACTAAATTTAGCCCAATCCATACCCCAGCTCTTCTGCAGCTTCTAGATCTGTTAGCCTGTCAAAGATGTGACACTTGTCAAGAACAATAGCTGACTGCCATAACTGGAGCTTTACTGGGTGCAACATGTAGTTTACACATACAGCAGCAGAGGAATCTTCTATCAGCAGACAAGGGATCGGGGTGTAAGTGAAGATAGGAGATGGATAATAGTATATGGAATTTTGCAGGGGGGGGGGGCTTAAAACCTCAAATTAAAGTCTTAGGGCTGATGCAACAAAAATGTGGAAATGTTTGCCCTTGCTATTAGTCTGCACCAGCAATTATATTACTGCAGTAACCCAACAAAAATCTCACAATCTGATAGGTTGCTACAAATGAACTGCTGTAGCAGTTTTTGCACCTTTTACTGTATGTACATTGTGAAATACATTGATTAAAGTACTCTCCAGTGCCTTAAACTATTAACCACTATTTCCCAATTTCACCCATTCCAGTTATAGGATGAAAACAATTGGCACATTTTAGTCAATCTTTTCTGCACAAAATATGGTTTTAATATTCTTTCTTGCACAGTATATTGATTTTAATCCATTCATATGCGTAAACAGTTCAGCATTTATGTATAATATAAACTATAACCTGTTTGTTTCTCTTGTATTAATTCCTAGGATGTACTTACTTCTGCTCCTCATGTACACTCCTATGACCCCATATGATGATCTTACAATCCCACCACTCCAGAAACCCCTGCTTCATTTGACCAATCCAAGGAACTTTCCACAGACTTTTCTTCTGTTGATCTGAGTTTCCTCCCTGATGACTTGAATCAAGATAATGAAGACCAGCAAGACAAGCAAATTATCACAACCTACTGAAGCGGACAGTGGTATCAGTTTGGATGCCTCTACGTCACAGCCATTCACACCAGCTGAATGCAGGGAAGCGACCCAGGATCTTCCATCCTCTGCCCCATGCCTATTACACCTATGACTCAATGACTCCAATGACCCCTGTTGCAGAGAGTTCTGGAATAGTTCCTCAGTTACAAAGTAATCAGTTTGCTTCTTTTATTTATTAAATCAAAATACTGGAGGCTCCAAAAGTGCCTTTAAAGGTGCATACAGAGCATGAAGCAGCCAAACCAACCCTGGATAGAGATGTTGCCTGAGTTTCGACCTGGTTTTGGGTTGGAATTCCTACCAGTTGAAACTACTAATGGAAACTTGGTTTATGATGGATCTTCATATAGTTTAAGCCAGAACTTCAGGTTTGAGACAAAACTATGTTCCATTCTGTGAACCTGCTGGTAAAAGGAACCCTGGTGGGTTCAGCTCTACCACCTGTAGACATGGTAATTGACCAGGATTGGATAGGATCCATTCATTCAAGAAATATGTCCAGCCATGGCTGCCAACTGAGGGGCTGCACAGTTAATAAAGCGTTGGCAGTGCCTTAGAATTCATTAGGTAGAACAAGCGTTGGCAAGTACTTCACAAATTAGTGATTGACATGCTCTTTTCCAAGCTGTCTTTCTTTACAGTAGCTTATCTTAGTAACACTGCCACACGATTATTCTTTTGGTTTTTTTCACAAATTATTGGTTTTCCAAAAAACGATAATTTAAATATAAATTATTTTTTCTTGACAGAAATATTGTATCCACTGTGAATCTAGCTGTAAACTAGACCTTAAGAAGATTGCATTGATGCCCGAAATGCAGAGTATACCCAAAGGTAAAATGTATTATTGTACTGAACTGTGCCCAAAATGTGGAACGCTAACATTAAATCCTTTCTTAATAATGATCTAGAGATTGCAGCAGTAATAATGCGGATCAGAGACCAGAACAACTGCACTTATATTCAGCTCAGGAAAATGGTCTGCACTGGGGCAAAAGGTAAGCATATATTGATAAATGCCAACAGTCTTCTGAATATACTAGATATTGGAGACTTCAGTGACTTTGCAAGCTACTAAATGCTAAAATTCTAACAGCCAGATGCACCAAGAGGCGCATTGGCTGAAAATGGAGTTAAAAGACACGCTAACCGATGTTATATCGGTTAACGTGTCTTAAACTCCAACATTGCGGCACCTGAATGGTTAACGGGAAGTTAAATGCAGGTGCTGCAAGTGTTGCTACATTCGATAGCGCCTTCCAGTACGGGACTTTTAAAGGCAGGTGGTGGCTGGGGTTAAAGTCCTCAATGGTAAAACTCCATTTGGATGAAGGAGAGGCGCATGTGAATGTAGCATCGCCAGAGCGATTGCATGGGGGAGCCAATAGCACCTCTCATGCATCGCCCTGTAATATACTACTGAATGCTACTGTGGATGTTCAGTGTAAAAGTACTCAAACTATTTTCCGTATTTGTACATTTTAGTTGTTTAGAATAAAGACAGAAACAGATATGTCTTAAAGGATATGTACACTGGGATTTTTTTTTTAATTGCCAATTACTGGAAACTATCATTCTTCCCAACTATCACTGTACCATTATTTGTTGATCTGTCCCCTATTTTTAGCTATCCAGTCTCAAACATCTTACATTTCAGCTGTAAATCAAGTTGCTTAGTTCATAATCTTTTCGTTATGTATAGTTTTGTATAGCTGGAATGGGACAGTTGGTAGGTGAAGTGCATGGTGGGAAATTCCCTCTTTCAATGCTGCCTCATAGAGATACTGAGCTGCTTGCCTCACAGAGAGTCGAATAGTTTGGCTGGAGGACTGAGCCTGAGCAAACCAAGTACTGGATTTAGTCCTGCAAAAACACAAACATATCCGAGTAAGTGCTACTTACGGATTCATTTATAGATTGAAATAAGGCAAAGTAATTTTTCAGTGTACAATTCCTTAATAAGCCACTAACAAACTGACATACCAATGACTTACGCCACACTGAATGCATACACACGAGCAATGACGCTGTCGTTACCGTAAGCAACAATTTCCGTGTGTATGAATCTTTAGTTCTGTGGTGCATACTAATATACACCATGTATATTATATTTCATGCAAGGCTTTAACTACTGCTTATAAGGGTTGTGACTCTAATCAATACACCGCTTTCTCAGTTGTATTCTGTTTCCAGTAGTGGATTTACACCTCAGGAGCCTGTAGGCACAAAAAGCCCTGCAATCTTACCCCACCTAAACATAGACTGTCCCCAAACCATACCCATTTTCTCTTTGTTTGGAAGAAAATAGACTTATAGAGGGGTTGAGGGATGGGGGTTGACAGGCACCCTAGGCACATGCCAAATGGTAAATTCGGGCCTGTCTGTTTCAGTAGAAATTCTAGAAGGCTGACGCAGCCAACCCTGGATAGAGATGTTGCTGAGTTCCAACTCTTGGTTCCTCATCCAAAATTCTTTAAAAATTCTGGAAACCAGGTTTTGATGTTGAAATTTCATAGTTTTAGCATGGAGATTCAGTTTAGAGACTGAAGTTTTAAAACCAAACTAGTTCCAATCTGTGGACCGCTGAGATCAAACCCCAGTGGGTTTGTTCAACTTACCCCTGTAGGCATGGTAAATCACCAAGAAACGGAAGTTCGTACACATCGTGCGTCGGGGCTGGCACCCACGATCACACATGTGTACAAACCTTTAGGATTCAGGAGAAAGAACATGTGGCAAATACAAGCAATTGTTGGCTGCTCGTTCTTCAGAGACAACAAGCCTGTGTGTAGAAGCTTTAGTTCTGTGGTGCATCCTTATGATACACCTATATATCCAAATATTTCCACCCATTGCTTTAACTTCTGCTATGAGGTGTTGTACCCTTTATCAGCACGCAGCTTTCTCTCATATATTCCGTTTCAGTAAAATTCTAGACATTTTTATTCAGGAAACCATAATAGTTTAATATTTTCCTTGAAATGGGGATTGGACCATTTTTCTGCCTAAAATCCTCTTAGATAAATTTTGGGCAAGGCTTCCCACATAAGTGACTAAAATGTACTTAGTTTAAAGTCTGTAAACAAACGATTTTTTTATGTATATTTTACACTGCTCAGTTTTTCACCCATTGTGCTTGGGAGCTACAGTATTAAAGGGCATGTCACCCCCAAAACTATATTGCCCCACATGTAGTGTAGTTTAATTCTTACCTCACATCCCAGCTCCACAAGGTTCTCCTATAGTCCCCCTGCAAAGTCCCAAAAACTGCCACCAGGAGGATAGCAGAGTCCATATAGGACTCGCCACTACCTGGCCTCCGGAGAAGTTTGGCATGCGTACGCAGCCCTTCTCCCCCTCCCTTCCCTCCCCCTTAGGATTCCCTCCCCCTAGCGTTAAACCCTTAAGGTTAGGATTCCCCCTGTCCCCCAGCCCCACCGCTCTATTTTACTCTTAGAAAGCTCCCCAACTTTACTTACCTCCCTCTTTCCTCCGCCGCACTGAATGACCAGCAGCCGCGTCCGTGATTGGCTGCCGCTCAGCCAATCACAGACGCGACTGCCGGTCCCGCCACTCTGCTTGCATTTTCTCGCAAGCAGAGGGCCGGCAGCGCAGCGGAGGAAAGAGGGGAGGTAAGTAAAGTTTGGGGCACTTTCTAAGAGTATAAATAGAGCGGTTGGGGCTGGGGGGACAGGAGGAATCATATATATAAAATAGATTTTAGGGTGGACATACCCTTTAAAGATTTGTGGCATTTCTAATTGCTATTAATTATCTAAGATAGTGTTGTGGGGTGTATTCAGGAAGAGCAGTCCCGGCTAGCAGCAAGAAAGTATGCACGAGTAGTACAGAAGCTTGGATTCCCAGCAAAGTTTCTTGACTTTAAAATTCAGAACATGGTGGGAAGTTGTGATGTAAGATTTCCAATCCGGTTAGAAGGTTTGGTTGAACACATCAGCAGTTTAGCAGGTAAATATCAACTTTTCAGTGTAAATCTATACTGAGAATGGCATATTATTGGTTTGCAGTGACACTACTGGCTAATCAACATACTGATCTCTATTTTTTTGTTTTTTCCCTTTGTCGTTCTGGCCTGAAGTATTATCCAGTTAGTAGGTATCCATAAAAACTGATTAGTTAGTAAGGTCATACACCAAAGCAAACAGAGCTGTAGCCTTTCATAGCAACATGTTCAATTAAAAAAAAAAATCAAACTGGCATAGTTTTCCTCCATGTTCCATCAACAATGTTGGATTTTAAACACATTTTTTAACTGATCTTTACAATTTTAACTTTAAAGGGAAAGTCCAGCCCTAAAATGAAAACTTACATACAGGTTAATCACCCCCCAAAAACCTAAACGGTAATAGTTTGAAATGTGAAATAATAAGTCTAACCTGAATAGCACAATGCCCTGTTCCCTGTTTCTGCTTCCTGGTAGCAACTGTCAGTTATGGATTTGACAGTTGACATCACAACCAATGACTGAATGTTAATCCCCTGTCTGCCTATTTGAGCATGCCACAGGCTCTGTACAGATTTCTAAATTGCTCAGTTTCCATGGGGCATCAGAAGCATAGCAGGCATACAGTAATGAATTCATAGGACAAAGTATGATAAAATCAACTATTTAATGAGGCCATTCTTTCTAAAAGATGTTCTTATGGGGGTGGAGTTGTCCTTTAAATCCACAGTAAATGATTTATGAAAAGCTTGATAAGTGAGTAGCTGCATTGACTGTTTGTGATAAGGGATATAAAACTGTGCATCCTGTAGCTAGTGAAGCCAGTCCCATGATGCCACAATGTACCCCTGTCTCCTGCACCAATAAAAGCAAACAAAATCAATAATTGGAGAAAAAGGACACAGGAACAGTAGGCTGAGATGTGGTTTATTGGAACAATGTACTCAAAGTTTTGGACACAACATTACGGGTTGGTTTGTGTCTTTTCTTTTTTTTTTGGCTGAACAAATAAGTGAAAAATAAATAAGCTAAAAAATGTTAAGTTAAAAAGTCTATCTCTGATTTCTTTAATAGTTATGAACCTGAATTGTTCCCAGGCCTAATCTACAGGATGGTGAAACCAAGAATTGTGCTGCATATTTGTCTCTGGAAAAGTTGTGTTGACTGGTAGGTCTGTCCACCTATCTAGCAGAGATAGCCCATCTTACTGATGTTGTGTTAGTTTTCGAACTTCAGTAAAGTTGGAAACAAACCCATTAAAGTCTATGAGAGAAAATAGTTTGAAAATGTCAGATAAAGTACAGTAAAAATAATAACAATGTTAACTTACTGTAAATGACTCTAGCGACTGGGAAATGATCTGGGGAACATGTCCATATCACACAAAATGTTTTAAACACTTTTTTCCCCCATGATCGGGCAATTGTTGGGTTTCGCATGCTACATTCGAGGGGCTATGGCCAATTTGAGGGGTACCGAAACAATATATTCGAGGGTTACCGAAAATCTAACTATACATTCGAGGGTTACCGTATTCGAACGCTACATTTGAGGGTTACCGTATTCGAACACTACATTTAGGATTACCGAAAACAAACATTACATTTAAGAGTTTCGAAAAAAAATGCTAGTTCGAGGGTTACCGAATGCTACAATTGAGGGTTACCAAAAGTTGAACACTACATTCGAGGGTTATCAAAAATGAACATACATTCAAGGGTTTCGAAAATGAACACTACATTGGAGGGTTACCCAAACGAACATTACATTCAAGGGTTACCGAAAATGAAAGCTACATTCAGGGTTACCGAAAATGAACGCTACATTCGAGGGTTACCGAAAATGAACGCTACATTCGAGGGTTACCGAAAATGAACGCTACATTCGAGGGTTACCGAAAATGAACGCTACATTCGAGGGTTACCGAAATGAACGCTTCATTCGAGGGTTACCGAAAATGAACGCTACATTCGAGGGTTACCGAAAAATGAACGCCTACATTCGAGGGTTACCGAAAATGAACGCTACATTCGAGGGTTACCGAAAATGAACGTCACATTCGAGGGTTACCGAAAATGAACGCTACATTCGAGGTTACGAAATGAACGCTACATCGAGGGTTACCGAAAATGAACGCTACATTCGAGGGTTACCGAAAATGAACGCTACATTCGAGGGTTACACGAAAATGAACGCTACATTCGAGGGTTACCGAAAATGAACGTACATTCGAGGGTTACGGAAAACCAAACATTAAATTCGAGGTTACCGAAAACGAACGCTACATTTGAGGGTTACGAAAATAAAACATTAATTCGAGGGTTACCGAAAACGAACGCTACATTGAGGGTTAGAAAATCAAACATTAAATTCGAGGTTACCAAAAAACCTACATTCATTCGAGGGTTACCAAAAACGAAAACTACATCAGGTTACGAAAGATACATTCGAGAGTTATTGCCAAAAAGCGCTTTCTAGGTTTATGGCTCGAGGGTTAGCGAACATTCTGTAAATTCGATAATTACTGAAGATACATCTGCGAGTTCTGAAGTTTGAGTTTGTCCGAACTATTAAGTTCAATCGAATCTGGTTCGAATCGGTTCCAAGACCATCTCTACTATCTAGCATATTTTTACCCTCTAAAGTATATTAGTTTTTAAAGCAATGGTTTGCATATATATTGAACAATATCCTATATCTCGCTTTTATACATTTGTTCACTGGATACTGTGGAATGTATTTTGAGCATTAATTTTCTGCTAAAAGCACATTTAAGTTCTGAAACGCTTTTCTTTTAAATTCCCTCTTCACTTTTGCAATTCTCTGAATTATCTGCAATCTTTTAATATTAAAGATGTGCTGATGCTGATCCCAGTCAAAGATTTACTTGCATGCAAAACAGTGTTAAGAGAATCTTTGCAATGAATTAAAAGTTGCTGTTGTAGGTCAGGATATACAAGTAGATTCTTTAACTGGCTATCTCTAAAAACATTATGCATTTCTTATGCATATGATCACCATTTTTTGCGCAATCGCTCTGATGGGGAATCGCAGCACAAGATCGTACTGGAACATGGGAGTGTGTTTGCTTGGGGGTGTTTTAGTGTGGTCTTAGCCTTACATTTCTAAAAGCCACTTTCTATCATGCCCTATGTAAGCCTTTAAAGCTCTGAAATCTGCATTTTCTAAAATATTAGCTATAATATATTGATATATTCCTCCTTTGCATGTGTTTTGCAGGTGCTAAGGAGCGTTCTGAAATTTATGAAGCATTTGAAATATATATCCAATACTTAAAGGTTTTAAGAAAACAACGTAATTCCCCAATTATCCTTATGTATTTGTTTGTATAATATTATGTATATAAAACCATTCTAAAACAACTGTCTTGGAACTATGGAGATCCAGGTAATTCATTTTTACTGTTTTGCTGTACACATGAAATGTGCCCAATAAAGGACTGGCACATTTAAAAAAAAAATACAATGTTTTCTAGAGAGCAACCACTACAACTGAAATCTGTTGGCACTTATGATATAAAAAAAATTTGTTACTGGAACATTTTAGAAATGAGGGTGACCTAAACCTCACACTTGCACCTCCCTCAAGTTTGTGATATTGTTTGTGTAATACTTATGTAAATATAAAATATTTAGGATGAATTGATGGGTGGTAGTCCTTGGTTTCCAAGTGGAGGTCAATTATGAATATTTTTGCTTCCAACATATTATTTATGTATTTTATCTTGTTTTTTCTTGTCACTATTGATGCAATGTCCCGCAAGTTGCATTCTATAAATAAAATGATACATTATAATTTATATCATATTAGGATAAGCTGTACCAGGGTTGACGCATACTGCCCTGCTTAACTTAGAAAGAAACAAAACCCTGAATGTTGACTTTATGTAAAATAATGCATAAATCAAGCACCCAGGTATGCTGCTGAGAGGCAGACAATCACAGACGCGGCTGCCAGCAGTGCAGAATGCGGGAAAACAAAGCGATGTACATTCCTTATGAGTTTTTTTTGCAAATGAACATGACGGTGGGGGTGGGCTAGGTCCCCTATAATACAGCAAAAGGGTTTTAAGGTAGGGCACTAGGCAGCAAAGAGGAATCCGGAGGGAGGGGGGGGCGCTCCGCTGTGCATGCCAGGAACCTCTCAGAGGAAAGGGGCAGAAACATTTATACATACAGACCGGCACCTGCTCTTTACTTTCTGGGACTTTGGACAGACATTGCATATGGAGCAGAGGGGTAAGGAAAGGATTATTTAACATACACATTTGGGCCAGCAGTAGGGAAAAATTTTGTTTTGGGGGTGGACATGCCCTTTAAAACTCTTTTTCCAACCCACACACTAAACAGATATGAGATTTAAGTTTTTTTTTTATATATATGAAACCAATATGAAAATCACAGATCTCCGATCCACAGCACAGGTCCAATATCAGAGTTGCCAGTTCATTAGTATTTTCTGTAAAAGTCTCATAAGGAGTCTGTTGTATTCAGTTAGATCAACTGGATATAAAGTTTAGTTCTAAAGATGTTTGTACAAGAATTAATGTTAATTAATTGTTGGCAATTAATATCTGGGCAAGTCCCAATTATAACAGCCAGGTGTTAGCTAATATGCCAATTTGGACTTGCCAGGGTATTTATTACCAACAGATTCTTGTACAAGTCATTCTGAATTGAGAAAGCCAGTCAGATGACTAGCGAAACCTCTTCAATAATTAAACTTCAAGCCCAGTTGATCTAACGAATACAACAGAATACCATGGATAAATGAGAAAATTCACAAGCATATGTCATAAGGAGAACTATGAAGAGCATCTTGCATTTTGTGTATGGATATTTGATTGGGCATCAAAACACCTGGCAGATCATCAAAACCCAACCATACGATAGTTGCCAAATGGTCATTCCTCTACCACTGATATGTCATGGGTAGGCTTGAGATCACACGTGTCTATGGGCATTTTGTTGCAAAATTAAAAAATATTTTTAAGTCGATTGGTAAAATGATTGCAGTGTTTTCTGAAGTTTTCATTAAATGTTAATGGAATGTAACCTCACAATGGACGACATTCGACATTAATCACAAAACAAATTGAATGTCGAACAATATTTATGTGACATCTACATACAATTAACATGTACATCTGTCTATCAAAGTATTGGTCGGTTTAAGATCGTAATTATGATCATAATAGTGTATGGCCACCTAGACAATGTATATACTTGTATATTGGGCATAATCAGTTCCATGGAAACTCGTCAAGGTTCCGAAAATCTCATTCAAACCCAATTGAATCAGAATTTTATCAATTGTTTCTATAGCATTTTCCAAAATCTTCTATAGGAATTTTCCCGTTTTAAACGGAATTTTTAACTGATAGATCTGGAGATTTTTGAAACCAGAGATCCGAATTAAAACCAGGTTCTTTCAAAACTGGGGTTCACACTGGTAATAATAAAAGTTTGGGACACTTTTCATGTACGATTTCCAATAACTTTTCCATTTCCACACATGGTACAGTGGTATGAAGAATGGTTGACTGTTAGCTCTTTGGCTTAGTTCAGGGATCCAAACTGCAGCTCTCCATTGTTTTAAAACTACAACTCCCAGCATTCCTAGGCTTCCCTCTGTAGTTGAGGAATGCTGGGAGTTGTAGTCAGACATCCCACCCTGCCACTATGTACTTGTGGGCAGTGGGGGAGAGGGGGCATGGCGGTGCGGAGTGAGTGATGTCATTTACGTCATGTCGTAGGCAGGGTGAGGTGCGTGGCGGTGCGATGTAATTTACGTCACGTCAGGGGGGTTGTGGGCTTGTGGGAGGAGAATCAGGACTCCACTCCGTTGCGGGAGATCTTGGTCTTGCGGGAGCCCACCCCAATTCGAGGGAGATAACGGAAGATCAGGGAGGGGTGGGATATCTGTGTAGTTTTCTGGAGAGCCCACGTTTGAGGATAACAGGCTTAGTTATAGTTTCCATAATGGAATTAATTTTAGCCAGGTTTAATATTTCTAACCTATAATCTCTCTATCCCTAGCTCTCTTCTCTATTCTCAGCTTAGTCTGGTGGGATTCTCAAACGGTGTGCCTCAGGGTTTTAAGACTACAACTCCCAGCATCCCTCAAAAACAGAGGAATCCATGGAATGCTGGATGTTGTAGTTTAAAGGCTAGGCCACACTAGCGCGTTTTTCGAGCGTTTGCGCCCGCGTTTCGCGCTCGCGTTTGCGCCCGCGATTTTCGCTAAATGGAAAATCGCGGAACGCAAAAATTCCGCGATTTCCGATGCGCATGCGATTGCGCGTCCGTTCGCGTTATGGTAACGCATGCGTTCACCATTTTTGGTGCGTTAACGCATGCATTCCATAACGTGAAAAGGCGAAAACGCAACGTGAAAAGGGAACGCGAGCGCGAAAGCCACACAATCGCGTGCGATAACGCTCGCGATTTTGTGCGCGATTCCTGTGCGTGCAGTGTGGCCTACCCTAAATATTTGGAGGCACACCGCTTGAGAATCCCTCTGGTTATTTTCATGCATTTCTTTCACTCCCCTAAACCTTGCAAAATAGTCAAACCCGTCCCCTTTCCCAGCATGCAACACTTTGAAAACAAAAACATCACGTGACAGCCGGTGTCAAGAAGCTGTCATGGCGTCTCCCAGTAGTTACGGACCTCGAAGCGCGAGGGAACAGTCCGTAGCTTGTATAGGCAGCAATACGGACAATACGAGACGCGGCGCTGAACTGGTGGAGTCCGTGGATGACGCGGAGGGTCTGTATGTGGCGGTGGAGCGGTGCCCGCTGTGTAACACCACTCGCCGAAGACTGACCTGCGCTAAGTGCGTCCAGAGCGGAGACTTTGTGTTTTTTGACGGCCGGGACACCGAAAGGTAATGGGGGAGCAGTCTCTCTATTGCAATCTATTCGGGCCCTCCTATCCTTGGCTGCCTCCCCGTTTGAATGTAGTGATTGCCTCACTGTAACCGCACATACAATAGTAGTGATACAACTGCCAACATCTGGATGCCAATGTCCCACTGCACCCCCATAAATCACAGGCAACCAACTTATAGTCAACTCCTCATTAAAGGGGAAGTTCAGTGCTAATACATATACTGCTTTTAAGAAAAAAGGGCCTCATTTACCCATGCGTGCTGTGCTAAAAAAGGGATAAACTCCCACTAACCAATATTGGAAAGGTTAGCTCAGGTTTAACTTTATAATTGCACTGGCTGCACGAGTTTCACAAAAGAAACCCTTGCAACAGGAGCACTGTATTTATTAAAGGCTTTGCACCACTCTTAACGCTACAATTTGATACCGGTTAATGGCTGGTTTTAAAGTGGCACTGGGGTCAAATTACATTTGAGATTTACCTTCTGGAGCAAATTCATACATAAAGGTAGTGATGTATGCACGATATATACACGAATGCACTGCAAATACTGACAGACAGAAATGCAGGTAAACTTGGTTTGAAGCAGGTTAAGGCAAGCAGCATTCAGCAGTGTACGTGTGTGTCCAGGGGGGTGTTTTGTAGGGGGTTCTTGCACAGGGTGCTATTTATCTTAAGGCCGGCCCTGTCAATATTAAATACTGAAAGCCACATTTGCCTGGAGCAATTTGTGAATCTGGGTAAATGAGGCCCAAAGAGCAGTATTTTTCCATCATAATTACCTTAACCTGCCCATTCAGCATTTTGTCTTGTGTATAAATATATGCTTTCGAAAGACTGACTTCTTTTTTGCAGGTCCCCAAATAGAGACAGTAAAGGTCTTGCCTGTGCCCTGGGGTGATTCAGTTGCTCAGTAGAGATCTGAGTATGTTTGACCCATCCAACAGCCAATTAGTAGAAATTACTGTGCGCAAATATCAGCTCCCTAATGTTGACATTAGGGAATAGACAGGGATATAAATCAACATTTTTTTTTTAAATGGAAGAGAATACCGATATACTCGATTATAAATCGAGATTTTCAGGCTTTAAAATTAGCTGCAATTGCAGATAGTAACCAGTAGGTGTTAAAAAAAATCCTAGGCTAAGCTGCTTTTACACTCCTTCCTGCTTCCTGTATTCAGGCTGCTGGACTCAGCACTGTCACTGCTCATCTGGATGCTGTAAATCTGATGGTCTCCTCAGTTTGGGGCAAAAAATTACTGCAGTTCAATGCAAGTGACAGCTCCATAGGGTTCTCTCCTGTAGACCCCCCCTAAAGTCCCAAAAACTGTCCTCCAGGAGGCTAGCAGGACTCTGCCTGCTACCTTGCCTCCGGTAGATATTTGTCATGCGTACTGCAGCGCTTCTCCCCCCTCCCTCTCCCTCCCGTTCTACTATCCCTCCCCCTAGCATTAAACCCCCTTCATATGATGTTCCCCCATGTCTGCCAGCCCCAACCGCTATTTTTTTTATTTTCCAAAAGCTCCCCAATCTCTTACTTACCTCTCCGCTTTCCTCCGCTGCACTGAATGACCGCAGCCGCGTCCGTGATTGGCTGCCGCTCAGCCAATCACAGACGCGACTGCCGGTCCCGCCCCTCTGCTTGCATTCTCGCAAGCAGAGGGCCGGCATGTGCGGCGGAGGAACGAGAGGAGGTAAGTAAGATTTGGGGCTTTTGAAAATAAAATATATGTGGTTGGGGCTGGCAGACATGGGGGAACATCATATTAAAAAATATTTTAATAAAAGTTTATTGAACCTTGCCACTCCACATGTTTAGAAACTACAATTTCCAGCAACCAAAGCATGCTGGGAGTTGTAGTTTCCAAACATCTGGAGTGCCAAGGAATTAGGTTTTACTGGTACTGGATTTGGCTATTACTGTATGGGACTACTGTCCATTTAAAGGGCATCTTAAGGCACAAAACGATAATAAATCAGAAGGTAGTAGTGGTCTCGGCTTATACTCGAGTCAATCAGTTTTTACTAATTTTTCAGATAAAAATACGTGCCTCGACTTAAACTCGGATCGACTTATACTCAAGTATATACGGTATGTAGAATAAATAGGTATGCATAATGTAATCTAAGAACTGATCTTTCCCTTTAAGAACAGTTCTGTAGTTGGCAATGTTACTGAAATTGGCTGGATGGTCCTGGAGTTTAACTCGGTTCTGCACTTCTTGCATTGGTTTAATGTCTTCTGGTTATCCAATTTACATTCAAATAATGCTTAAATATGCCAATGGATCTTGAACTTTATATATCAGTAATGTTAAACCTTTGCAGATGTTTAGAAATGCAGATGTTTAGAAACTTCAACTCCAAGCATAACGACAACTAAAGCATGCTGGGAGTTGTAGTTTCCAAACATCTGGAGTGCCAAGGTTTAACATCATTGTTTTATGAATTAGCTAAAGTGTGCTGGTGCATGATGGGAAATTTTTAGTGTGTATGCTTGACTGTGTGCATAAAGTGGGTATTAAAAATGTACATACCCTACAAAAGGGCAAGGTTGTGTTTATATAAGCACTTTATGTACTTAAGCACTTTTTCTATCCTAATGACTTTACCCTGCCCATTCAGCATTTTGTCTGTGTGTAAATAAATTCTACCGAAATACTAACTTCCTGTTTGCAGGACCCATAGTGTTTGTTATGGTTTATCCCTTGACCCAGCACCTGGGTTTATTCATTTGCTGGAGATCTGAGCATGTTTGACCCACCCGGCAGCCAATCAGCAGAAATTACTGTTGGGAAAATATCAAGGAAGCGGTGCATCCTGGGAAGAAGGACAATTACAGAGAATGAAATGGCAGCTCACTAATGTCAACAGCAGGTAACAGGAAAGCATATAAAAAAACTGTTTTTTTTTAAAAAATGGAGGAGAATATTTAAAATAACTAGGTATGCATAATACAAACTAAGAATTAACGTTTCCCTTTAATACCTGCAGAAAGAACTGGGAAAGTAACCAAGCCTGCATAATAGCAGCATGAAGAACTAACTAGAACATGGAAGATTTGAATCACTTATTGCTTAGTTAAAGGACATGTTCACCCTTAAAACAAAAAAACTGGTCAATTGTCAGTTACCTGTCCTCAACCCCAAAGGATAAGTTTTGAACTTTATTACCTGCATTACTAGCTAGATATTTAAGGATTATTATTGCCCCATTCTGGCGGAGTAATCTGGCCAGTCCCTCTATGTAGTCAATTAAGGCTGTGATTGCTGACATCACAACCAATGATTGACTGCTATTTCACCTGCTACCCTCCTTTGCACATGCTCAAGCATTTAAATAGCTCTTAGTGCAGAGGAAATAGGCATATACTTTTGCCAGAAAGGAACAAAGCATATCATTAATTATCTGGTTACAAATGCATGTAATAAACTTGGGAAAATATCAGTTGGGGTGGTGGGCAGATAACTGACAAGTCACCATTTTTTTGTTTTAAGGGTTTACATGCCCTTTAAATGTAACTAGATAAAGCCAAGAATTTGAAAGTAAGCAGAAATTGTGAAATATAGAGAAAAATATAGAAATATGAGCTATTAAAGGATATTAATACTCTAAAAATTAACTGTTTAAAAATGGAAAGTACCTGGGTCAGGGAGATCAGATTGATTATTCCTACCTCACAATATTTTGTTAAGGAGCTACAGCACCAACAGTTTTCATTTGCCAGGTTAGTCCTGGGCTATTCCTGTATTAATGATAGTGCAGAAGCCAGGAGGAAGACTGTCAGAATCCGTTTTCTTTGGGGTGGTGCTCTTCACAGAAACAATATTGGGAGTTAGGAATTACCAATCCTGTATTCCCGTACCAAGTACTTTTCAGTTTAACTTTTTTTAAAATAAATTTTATACACACGATAGTTTTCCTTTAAGAATTCTACCTAAGAATTCTATTGTTTTCTTCTATTGCCTCCCTTTTTTTAAAATAAAATACATAAATCCAGATTGGGCATGACGTCACGTTGCACATTTACCGCAACCAGGAAGCGAGTGGCTGGAGGCTGCAGAGGAGGAGCGGCGAGGGACCGGGTCAGGTAAGGAACTTCAGAATTTAAGGATAATGCGAAACCTAGGTTTGGGGGGATGTTAAACATTTCTAAGCTGACTTTATTTAAGGCAGGACATGCCCTTTAAATAGAGGGGACTCGAGTGAGGGCAGCTCTGGGTAAATTTCCCTGCTTTCCTTATTAACGTTATTTGAATGTTTATTTTTAAAGGGAAAGTTCAGTGGAAAATATCATAATTTTTAGATTATTTGTTCATATTAGACTCACCTAGTTATTCTACATATTTTCCTCCATTTTGAAAAATCAGTTGATTTTATAAACTTTGCTTTGCCATGCTGTTGTCATTAGTGAGCTGACATTTCAGGTTCTTTAACGGCCCTTCTTCCGAACTTAAAATGTTCTTAACAGAAATTTCTACTGAACTTGGCTGTTGGATGGGTCAAACATACTCTGATCTCTACTGAGCAACTAAATCAACACAGAAGCTGGGTCAAGGGCAAAAGCAAAACTGTCACTTGTTAGGGGGTCCAGCAAACAGGAAGTCAAAATTTTAGAAGCATTTAATTCTATACAGACAAAATGCAGAATGGGCAAGTTCTTAAAAGCATATGTATTTACATTGAACTTCCCCTTTAAATTATGCTGGCCATACACTGGGTCCACGGTATATCATTTTTGCAAATTATATTATGACTGTAATATCAATCGCAAAATGATTGGGCCAGGCGTTTTCAGAATTTTGAGGGGAAATCTGAAGGTAAGATTACATGCATGGGCGCATACAGTATATCATGTTATTAGACCGGTGACAGAGGCTGCCCTCCTGCTTACGAGCTCATGATTCTTTTTGTCCCTCATCTGCTTATGGGTTATTCTTATTTATTTAGATGTTTCACTGTATACTACATAATGTGTTTGTCTGGTATTTCACCCAATTGTTAGTAGGTTACATCTTTTACTGAAGGTTTCATGTGCGTATAAATTTATTTTTCTGACGTCTCCTTTTTTTTGTGAATCATTATTTTTAGAGCTCTGCTGGATTTGTAATGACTCGTGGTTCAGAATGACAAAATTTTTGTTTTTTTTTTTTTTTTTTTTTGGCTTGACCTCATAAACCCATCATACTCTTACTACACAAACATGCTTATTGATTACACATACAGTCTCGCTAATGTAAAATTTTTGCTCTGTCATATATTCTCATGTCATAAAGTTAAAACATTGATTAAGGCCAAGGTCACACTACAACGCATCAAATCGCGCACGCAATTGCGAGCATTATCACATGCGTTTGTGTGTGCGATTCTCTCGCGCAACCAACATGGTGGGTATGACCGAAGATGGGAACCTCTGTTCTTTAGGATGGCAGATTCAATGGCCACGCCGTCAAACTTAGACGTTTGAGATCCGGATTAATAGGGGCCCTTGAGAGATGAGATCCTGCTGGAGAGGTAGAGGCCACGGATCCTCCACTGACATTTTTAAAAGGTCGAGAACCACAGATCTTCTTGGCCAACTGGGAGCAATGATATTGTTGGCATCCTTCCAGTCTGATCTTTTTGAGAACCCGAGGGATCTGGCTATCGGAGGGAAACATACACCAGTCGGAACTCCATGGAACTACTAGTGCATCCACTAGGTACGTCTGAGGATCTCGAGTCCTCGAACAAAAACAGGTCGACCTTGCGATTGTGTCGAGAGGCCATCATATCTATGTCCGGAACTCCCCACCGAATGGTCAGGGACAAGAAGACCTCCTCGTGTAGAGACCACTCCACCGGACTATTGTGTTCTGACTGAGGTAATCCGCTTCTACATTCAGGACCCCCGGAATGAAAATCCCGATGGCTGGAACATTGCGTTCTGCCCAAGAGAAAATCCGGTGAGATTCCCCATGGCCAAGTCGCTTCTCGTCCCCCCTTGGTGATTGATGTAGCTACGCGGGTGCGTTGTCTGATTGGACTCTGACAAACTTGTTCGCCAGGCAGAAGGTCCAATGAGAGAGAGCCAGGAATATGGCCCGAAGTTCCAATACATTGATCGGTAGACGAGCTTCCTCCTGGGACCACGTACCCTAGTGGTTGCGACCCACAGATCGCCCCCCACCCCAAGAGACTCGCATCCCTGGAAACACCGTCCACAGGGGAAGGCAAAGGGAATTGCCCTTTTGTAGATTGTGCCCTCCATCCACCAGACCAAAACCGCCTGATCGGTACCGGGAGGCAAATCTTGGCACCAGAGATTCCCGAGATCTGTTCCACACGCCAGGAAATGGCGTTGAAGCGACTAAGTGAAACATTGTGTATGGAATTGCTGTTCGACGTGGACACCATCTTCCCGACTAGTCTCATAGCCTGTTGAACTGAAATCAGAGGTTCGGATGTGGCTTGAAGGGCTAGACCTTGAGATCTTTCCTCTTCTCTGGGTGGTGAAATATTTTCTGACGGAAATATCGAAATACATTCCCAAAAATGTCATGCGAGACTGGGAAGCAGGGATGACTTGTGGAAATTGACTATCCACCCGAAGGAGGTTAGAATCTGTATGCATAGGTTGACTTGATATGTCGCTAAGAGAAAAGAGGGGGCCTGAAGGTCATCCATATGGAAAAATGAAAAGCCCTGAAGGCGAATGTACGCTGCTTGACATGCCATTACCTTGGTAAATACGCGGGGAGCGAGGATAAACCGAAGGCAGGGTTGTGAACTGGTAGTGTAAATTTCCGATTGCGAACCGGAGAAATCGCTGGTGACCCTGCCATATAGGAACATGCAGATAAGCATCCTGAATATCTAGGGATGCCAAGAATCCCTGGTTCTATTGCCAATATGACGGAACGTAGGGACTCCATCTGAAGTGTGACTGTCCGACTACAAGTTGAGTTCCTTCGGTCCAATACCGGCGAACGAGACGAACTTTTTTGGAACTAGGAACGGGTTGGAATAAAACCCCCGAAACCTTTGGTCGGACTGACAGGGACTATTACTTTGTCCCTGAGAAGTAATTGTACGGCGTGTTGAGAGCTTTGCTTCTGAGGAGGGACCTGGGCAATTGGAAGGAAAGAACGGTTGGGTGAGGGGATGAAATGCGATATCTGTCGCTGGCCACGCTCGGACCACAATTCATATCTCGGGAAAAAACTTAGGCGACACCCCCCCAATTTTTGGGGGGATAGTCATGATGATTTGGGTTTAGTTCTGCAGGTCAGAAAGAACCTCGTTTGGCAGCCAGGAGGGGCGTTCTTTAGAGGGGGAATTTGAGAATTGTTCTTGAAGGAAGGTCTTGTAGGGGCACGAAAGGGTCGAAAGGAGGGGTTCCTGTGAAAATAGGAGAACCTCTGAGGTCTTTTTGGGGAAGAAAAGTACTTTGCCCCCGTCGTCTGAGAAATGATCCTTCAAGCTCAGACCGATAATTGTCCCCCTGAGAAGGGAGACTGGTGAGGGCCCTTTTGGAAGCATGGTCAGCCGCCCATGCTTTTAGCCATAAGATCCTACTGTTAACAGTGACTGATGCCGATGCCCTGGCAATGAGTTTGCTCGAATCCAGGGCCGCATCCCCAATATACACTGCTGTGTCGGATAATCCTGAAGTATTTCTAAAAGGTGGGCCTTGGCCGGATCTGAACTGATCTCTTGGTACAGTTGACTGAGCCACACTCCATGGCCTAGCTACCCGTGCCTACGCCAGCGCAGCTCCCGAAGCTGCAAAGGAAATTTTCAGAAAAAGTCAATACAACGGTCATTTTGATCCTTAAACGTTGCTGCCTCAGAAAGGGGGATGGTAGTGGCTCTGGATAGTTGAGCTACTGGGGGGTCGACGTGGGAGGGAGGACTATCTTTCTATGTCTCCTTTGGGAAAGGAAACATGAAATTAAACTGTCGGGAGAGGGAGAGACGGCATTCCGGACAAGCCCATTCTTAAGAACTATTTTATCTAGTCGATCATACGAGGGAAACTGTACCGAAGATTTTTTAACTCGGGAAAGCACTGACCTTATTAACGCACCTACAGCGTCTGCTGTGAACGTTTGTTGAGACTCCTGTTCGGGAGCGGCGTACTCTATCTCACCTTCCTCGGAGCGTCGTCGTCCTCCTGAACTGAGTCCTCGACCATAAAAGCGTCCGGCTCCTGTGAAGTAGCTGGTCTGCAGTCCCTTTCGGAAGTCACTGGCTGTCCGGATTTGTACAGGACCTGTGCAATGGAAGCAGATAAAGAAGACACAGAAGAGCCCAGGGACTTAGCCCATGCCGGTTCAAAACATGCGGGATCCCCTGAGAGTTTACGTCTTGGGAAGACCCTGTAGACGAATTTTTGAGTGAATCCAAAGATTCACGGATCGACCTGGCCAAAGCGGGTTCTTGGTCGTCTGGGTTAGAGGGTGAAGTGCTGTGTGACATTGCACGAGGCACACCTGGGCCCTGATTGGCCCGCAGGCAGTTTAGCTGGTATATGCGCACACATAAGATGTGGCAACAGTATTTTTAGTTCCCTTCTGGCAGGAAGGAGCGACCCCTTGCTGGCCATTAGAGAGATGTGGAAACAGATGAGAAAATATAGCAGGAGAACATTCAAGAAAGAAGAATGTAAAAAGAAAAAACCTTTCCTGAAGATAGGGAAGTTAGTAGGAGTTCCCCCTGCTGTAGATAAGATCCGAGGAGGAGCAGAGATTCTGCCACAGCGCAGTGCCTGACACAGATACCATCCGTTTTCCCCCTTTGTGGAACTTGTAAGGCAGCCGCAAGGTCCGTTGTTCACAGGGGAAAAGCAGAGAGAGAGAAAAAAACGGAAGTCCCGTCCCCCGCCTACTAGATGTTCCCCGCCAACAGGGGAGCTCCCGCCCAATTCTAAAGGACCCTGCTCTTACCTTAAGAGAAAAGGTAGAAGTCCACAGCAATGCCTGCACGAAAGGCACTAGGACACTTCCAAATGACCGGACCGGATGAGTCGCACTGCCACTTGTTGAGAACACTGAATGCTGCACCACAAGGCCAGTTTGTGACCTGTCAGCCCTTTTTCCCATGTAACTTCCCAATCGTAAAATATGGGATCCTAGGAGTGGGGAACATCCCACTGCTGCTGTTGAGGTGGAGGACGCTAGGAGTGGATATCTATCCCACTGCTGCATGCGGAAACAAGCTAGGGAATAGGAAGTAACTTCTAGCCAAACCTTTCCCCAAAGGAATATCTGATTGAAGATAGTGGTCCAACTCCTGAGCGGACACTTGAAGAAACTGAAAGCAGACTCCTGGTGCTAGGTGTAAGGTAAGGGGAGGAGCACAGGAGCCTGTAAAAAGCTTCAATTTTCAAGTGTCCGCTCCTGGAGGTAGACACTTAACCCCTAAGGTATTGGGTCCCCCTTGGCTGAAGGAGAAAGAATATTTTTCCGCAATGGAATCTTCCACTTCAGTGTTAAAAGCTTTAACATTAACACTTTTTGAACCGTTGGAAACGGTTTCCCTAATAAATATGTCCTTAAAGGTTTCTACCCTGATAGCTCTACATTCTATCAGGAATTTGTGATTACAAGCATTATCTTTAAAGATAGTACCTTATTTTCCATCCAAATTCAGTAACCCTTTATCCTGTGAATGAGTTTTTACCCAAAGTAATGTACAGCTTTCCTTTGAATCAGCCTATTATTCTTCCAACAGTGCCGCATTCAGAAGGACAAGAAGATCTAAAGAAATTGGATGTTTCCAAATGTTTAAAGATCTACTTAAAAAGAACATTGTCCTTTAAAAAGGATTGAAAGGTTGTTTGTCATTCCAGGGGGAACTAGCAAAGGGGAACTGCATCAATTGTAACCTGAGAAGATGGGTCGTTAAAGCTGTCCAAAAATCCTATACATCCAAAATGACACCTCCTCAAGGGATTCGTTTCATTTGACTAGAGGTATAGCGACAACTTGCATCTGCTGAGGAGATCTGTAGAGCAGCCAATTGAGCAACTGCTAATACTTTTATTAGGCATTACAAGTTAAACATTAAAAGTTAAAAAAAAGGCAGATTTTGGTCATAGAGTCAAAAAGCTATGACAAAAGCCAGTAATAATTAATTTAATTTTTTTTTCTTTCTTTACCCTACCATGACTATTGCTTGGGTACTTACCCATTAAGTCATTGCTGCCCAGGGATGGCCAGGAAAACGGAACTCATATTAAACTTACCAAGAGTTTCTTTTCCTGGCCATCCCTCTGGGCACCAACAATTCCCTTTTTTCTTTTTGTTTTTTTCTTTGAAGCTTTGAACCAACTACATGGAAGCTAAGGTGGAGGGGCTATTTATGCTTGGAGTCTGTTTCTTCTGATTGGTGGAGGCGGGGAATACCCTTAGTCATTGCTGCGCCGGAAAAGGATGGCCAGCAAAGAAACTCTCATAAGTTTGATACAGCCGTCTGTTATCTACTAGAACCCCAAACTTTTTCCAACAGAGATTCACTAACACTGAGTTATTTATGGCGTAGGTGTCACAAGGATTTAACCCAAATGTTTCACTTACATTTGTCAACTTTGAATCTCATCTGCCACTTGGCTGCCCATTTTGACAATCTGTCTAGATCTACCTGCAGCAACTGCCCCATCATATGGTGTTGCAAATACCCTATACAGTTTTGTTCCATCAGCAAGCACAGAGCTCTTGCTCTCAATTCCCAAGTAATTTATAAATTAAATAGAATTGGCCCCAGTACAAACATGTTTTTATTTGCCTAGACAAATACATAATTAAATAAATTTTAATTGTTTTATCTTTACCAAAATGTTTAGGACAGGGTGGACTCACCAGTTTATCTGCAGCCAACTTTGCTTCTATTGCCTTTGCAACTCTATGAGAAAATAAATATATGAAAGATATTAAACATACAATGTAACATTTTGCTTGTGTACATTATATAATTTAGCCAACTATACCTGCATAATAATATAAAGGTTTGTATCTTAAAATAACATACATGTCAGATTTTAGGAAGATCCCCATACAGATCCAGTTTTTTTTTCTACCTCCAGCACTACTGTTCCTTGACATCATTTGTGTTCCAGCAGGGTCTGTGCACATGCTAGATTGTGACTGATAATGGAATAGATCATTCATTGGATGCTTTGTAGAAAATTATCTTAATGTGGGCTGGGCTTAGCCACTAAGCTCCCTACCTCACAGACAGACGGGTCTTAATCCAGCCATAGATGCACATATCTACCCATATACTCAGGTCACCCATTAGTCACTCGAGAGCTTTAGCAGGGGGGGGGGGTCTAAGACTCATAAAGCATGTGCTGGGTCCAGAACTTTTTTTGTTCACAAGCAGTTCTGTAATGGCCACCACTGGGAAACGTTACACTCTTTCTGCTGAACTCCTGGAACCATTGAGAAGCCAACGGTAAAGTTTTCTGTCGGGTTAGTGTCCTGGCATCCTGTATTAAATATAGTACTGAAGTCAGGAAGGACTTGTAGAAGCAGTTTTCTTTGTGCTAGTACTCCTCACAGACATGATACTGGGAGGTAGGGATAACCACTCTCCGAACTACCTGCCCCATAAAATCTAAATGTGATTTAGATTTTATTTTGAAGGTACAGGGAAGGCTTTTTACATAATCCTTACTAGTTTGGAAGAATGGAGACCACAGTTACCCTTTAAACTCTTCATTTATCATGGTTTAGACAGTCAGATATTTTTATTCTTATCATCATATCACTACTAAGCCTAGTTGAATTTGTGAGCATTACTTTCAATTGTAATAAATGCATATCTTTGAAACATTTTTGGTACTGAATTTAATGAATGGTTAAGGCTGCATCAAGGCAGAATCACTTGAAGAATTTTAAAGTTTGTCAGCAATCGCTAGTCCTACGCCTTATTATTTGACATTTTTTTAGGGACGGTAAGCTGACAAGGCAAGAAATTGCCTCTTGATCAGTAAAATGCAACAATCAACAAGCAAAGTTTCAAACTAGAATTGTTTTGTAGTTCCTTTTCCCCATGGCTTATTCCTCAGCTTGCAGGAGTACAGGATCATTTTAAACCTATAAAAAATCATTAATACACTGTTTAATTGTTTTTAAGACAGCATAAAAAACTGCCTTTCATACAGGCCTTGAAAAGCTTTACTTAGTTATGTACTTGCTGACCATACACTGCCAAAATGATTTGATCTAAGGCCAATCTGACCTCACATACAGAGACCAGTCTGTGAAATGAGAGATCCTTTTAAAGTGGGCTAAATGACGGAACCCCACATAAGTGTTAGTATATTCAGATATATACATTTTATATAAAGCTCACGTAGCAAACTGAAATCTCAGGGCATAAATTTGGTGGGAGGTGCTCTCGATTTCCACCCCAAAATATTCTGAAACTATTAGCCATTTATTTCTGCTAAGTGTTATGGACGTCAAAACAGAATTAAGATAGCTTGGTAAATATAGGTTACGTATATCAATGATACCGGTAAGCCTTTCAAGTAATCTCTAAAAAGACACAAATGCCATATTATAAAAAACCTGTTGGATGCTAAAACAGCTTCCTAAAAAAAAATTTTGAGAAAGAATGGGAATACTCAAGTGTAACCTACTGTTTCTGGAAATCTAGCTGCATTTGTCTGAGATATTTAATCGCTGTCGCTTGTCAGAAAACCTAGTAGAGGAGACATTATGTGGTTAGCAACTAGAACAAATCATCAAACAGGATGTACAGGACATACTGTTTTTATCAATAGTATCAAGCATGTTCATAATTCTCATCACTTTGCAAATGGTGTGTAGATAATGAACTGATAGAAGGGAAACAACAAAGCAGTTAATTCAGCAGTTAATGGAGAACTATAGTTCGTATTAAGTTTTTTTCAAAAACAAATACAATGAAAAATACCTGGGGCAGGGAGGTAGGGTTGGTACTTTCTCCTTCCTAATATAATTTCTATGAGGAACGCAGCACGAAGAAAACTGCTTCTGCCAGGCTTCCTGAGAGCTTCAGCCCTTCATTAATACAGGAAGGCACTTTCTGGCAATGTATCTGCTGAAGTTCCTAAATGAAACAATATTAGGAGGTGGGAAAAACAAACCTCACTCCCTGTAACCATTTACAATATAGTTGTCATTTAAAGGGCATGTCCACCCCCAAAACTATAATCCCCCCAACTACTGGCCCCACCATGTAGTGTAGTTTAATCCTTACCTAACATCCCATGCTCATAGGGTTCTCCTGAAATCCCCCCCCAAAGTCCCAAAAACTGCCCACCAGGAGGATAGCAGAGTCCATATAGGACTCTGCCTCCTACCTGCCTCCGGGAGAAGTTTGGCATGCGTACTGCAGCCCTTCTCCCCTCCCTCTCTCTCCGGATTCCTCCCCCTAGCATTTATCCCCTTTAATATAGCCTTCCCCCTGGTCCCCCAGCCCAACCGCATAATTTTTATTTTTAGAAAGCTCCCCAAACTCTTACTCTCCCCTGCACTGAATGACGCGCAGCCGCGTCCGTGATTGGCTGCCGCTCAGCCAATCACAGACGCGACTGCCGTCCCGCCCCTCTGCTTGCATTTTCTCGCAAGCAGAGGGCCGGAGTGTGGCGAGAAAGGGGGAGTAAGTAAAAGTTTGGGGCACTTTCTAAAGATAATATGATGCGGTTGGGGCTGGGGGACCAGGGAAGGCTATATTAAAAATTAGATTTAAGGGTGGACATACCCTTTAACATAATGATTGGAGGGGAACATGTAATTATCAGGGCTGGATTTTAACTACCCACAAAGAACAAAACATATTTCCAACTACTAATGTTTTTCCATTGAAACAGATGTAAAATTGGTCAAAAGCCCCATTGACATTATACAATACAGGGGAATGGTTTTGCATGGGGTTCTATACTTGAATATCTTTTGACATATAATACAGCCTTCTAAAAAGAGCGTCAACAGGCACAGTAATGCAACGATAACGGATACTGTATTACGGTAACCTTACATGTTAAACAAACCATGTCTTCTGCCACAGGCAAGTGGTCCTTCTAATACATCATGGTTATCTTTCCTAAAATTGCCATGACAGTGTGTCCCATTAATTTAAAACGTCACAAGGGCTTGGAACCCTCAGGACATGTTAAAGTTATCATTAGGTAATGAGAATAATTCTATATGTTTGTCATACCTTAAGTATCCTTTTAATAAACAGGGTAAAAAACAATTAGGTTACAAGTGTGGCAAAGTAAGATGAAAAGATTTATACAACTGAAAGTAATAGTGCAAGTTTTTTTGTTATTGGCCAGCCCGCTTGGGTTGGAATGTAGCACCATCCAAGATGAACTGATGCTTAGAAATGCTAGGCCCATGCACTTTGGGTAACATTATGGATATAAAGATCATGGAAATTTACATTTTCTAATTACTGAAACATTATATTTGGCAATTTGTTGCTCAGAGGAAATATAACTAGTTCTGCTGCCAGGTGAAAACTCTGTAATAACACTGATATACCTAATCTGCTGTTTGTTACAGTAAGGGGTGTAGGAAACTACTATGTAATCACTAATTCTAAAGTTCCAAGTAATGAATGTGTGTGTATCATTTCCTGATTTGTTGGCCATGTGGAAAGTTCCTAACAGTAAACAGCTTTTATAAATGCAAAATCCCTTATATTATATAAATAAATTATATTTTTACGAGGATTGCATTGAGTTTTTAGGAGCAACTAATTAGGTGGGGGTATATAACACTATTACACACAGGAAAGGTCTATATGTATGTGTGTGATTATCACTATTTAATAAAATCGCCATAACAAATAACACTATACAAAGTATAGTACTACTACTACCTACTACTGAATTACAAACAAATGATATACAATTAATAAAGTATATTTACTTTACTTGAATCCCTAAGTTTGAATGGAAAACTCAAATGGTGGTTTAGCCACACCTCTAGGATTTCTACACGGGTCTCCATGTAGACACTAAAGGAAGTGGAAGTTTACTAACATCCAATGAGGTTCTGAACTTACACTGTTAGCAAATCAAAAAAATATCTTAAGCATTGTAGAATGAACAGACTGGAATGTAAGGAAGTTCCTGTATTACACCCAATTATGTGCGGTTTGTAAAACATGTGACAGTCTTGCCAATTAGAAAATGTTTCAGACTCCACATTTACTCCCCCCTTCCCTCTCCATAGAAGTAATGAGACAATCCAGTTTCTGTTTCAGACAGGAAGTGATGTCTGTATATGATAAAATGATTTTGCATGTCTCTGAAACTACCCAGCATTCTTAGAGAAATGGACAGTTTTTCCCTTTTTTCCGAATATCAAATATTACAACATGAGGTTTTGATTACAACTGTTATAAGAAGGCTGTATTTAATTTTATACACTATGGGAGCTTTTGCTCCATTAAGAACATATCTCCCTTATCTTTATAGCCAATAACTATCCTGTGCTGGTGTAACCACATAGTAATTGTTTGTGTGGAACTTGCTGTGGTAAATACACTCAGCAGCATGTTTAACTGGATCCTGTGTAGGGTCTCAGGATTCCCAAAGGTACTGTTTGGTTTGAACTGCACATTGGACAGAATTGCCTGGGTCTATTCTCAGACCTGCAAATTTATTTCATGATATTTTATGGATATAACTGTCAGACGTGGTTGGATGTGTGATTCCTACTGCCTGAAGTGACTTGAATAATCCTTACCTAACCAATTGTGTAATAGCTTGGATGTAAGGGAAGGGCAGATGAATCACTTGGATATTCAAACCCTTGGGTAGGAATTGCTAAACATAGGCTTTTAAAGGGGAACTGTGGTCTCCAAACAAGTTGAGTTTACATGAAAGCCAGTTCCCTACCTTTAAAACGAGCCATCAACCATCTCTCTACGTGCTCCACAGCCCAAGATATAAAAAATGACTGACCAGAAAGTTAATGGGTGGGAGGCTGACATGTGACATTCCTAAGGCTTCTCCTGCACAGTGCCACCGGCGAGCACGCCAGACTCCCTCAGTGTGGGGGAGGAGACAGGAATCCCTCCTCCCCTCTGCTGTGTGAAACCTGCAGCTGCAGAGAAGGTAAGGGAATCAACAGTCCAGTGACAGCCTGGGTGAGGCCCACACACCTGTGAGCGGGTGGGCTTAGTGCCCGCAAGTGGGCGGGGCCATGGCACCCGCAAGTGGGCAGGCCACATGGGCTTTAAGGTAATGGCCAAGGGGGGCCTGCAACTGGAGGGACCATGGGGTCCATAAGTGGAAGGGACCAGGGGGGCTGCAAAGGGGAGGAGACACAGGGCAAATTGACTGACAGTTTCAGAGCAGAAGCAGAAGTGCAGGGGACCTGGTGATGCTGCTGCCATATCACACACAAAAATGTAAATATCTTCAAACTTGTAAAATAAACAATGGAAATAAATTGCAAAAACTCTCAGGAGACCAATTCCTATCAATTTACCTAAAGTCATTTTTGGACCAGAGTTCCTCTTTAATGTCTGTAAGTCAGTAAAAGGGCTTTATTCCAGGAAGCCCTAACAAGCCCTAAACTAAATTTTCCAGCATGCTATGGCACTAGGGAATGCTGGGAGTTGTAGTTTTTAAACTGTGAATAGTTCAACACCATGCTCTATGTCAATACGCTGTATTGCATATTAATACATTCATTACCAATGGAACTAAAAAAAACATACTGCTAACAGAGAATGCTGGGAGTTGTAGTTTGCAAACATGTGAAAGGTCCCGAGTTCACAACCCCTGCTCTATACCATTAGGCTGTATACATCTGGACACATGCCTTACTTATAGGACATTAAGAAAAAAACTTAGAACACAAAAAGACTGCTGTAGTTTTCAAACACGTGAATGGTCACAAGATCAACAACCCTGCTTCTATACCATTAGGATGAATTACTCTAGACACAGGCCCTTAGCTACGGCATAAATAAGATACTTTGCATGTCCCCACCCATTTCTTTAGAAGTGGAAAATGTGCTTATTTGTTAGTTATTAGGGCAATGCTATTATAATAACATGAGGCTGTGAGGGGCCTTCTGTTATAAGAAGGCTCTACTTCATTTATATTTTGTGGGGAGCTTTTAGCTCCTTTAAAAACATCTCTCCCTAATCTTTTATAGTTAATCACTATCATGTGCTGTCCTAACACCATAGTAATTGTAGATCTGGAACCTGCTTGTGTAAATACTAATAAGTATGACCCTAGAATTTTGTTCTGGATCCTTTCTCAGGTTTGTCCAATTGTGCAGTTTAGTTTGATCTGCCCATTGTGTCAGAATTGCCTGGTTCTGTCTTGCATGTCAAATAGATATGAGAGGGTCTGTGTGTGTTTGCTCATGTTATTTGTTCGGATTGCCTGGCACCTTTTTAGGACTTTCAGACTTATACCATTTGAGCCTCCCCCTAGATACTTGCTGGGAGTGGAAAGGGAGCCTTCAAATGCTATTATTTGCCAAAAAATGAATGTGATTGTCAGTGCAGCTACTCAGATTTTCTCCAAGCTCCTCTGCTGCGCAACACCTCCCTGCAATCCAACTCTTTTTTTCGCACACAGCCCCATAGCCTTAAATAGGGTTTACATCACTACCAGCAAATGACCATGGGAAACAGGAAGAAGGTGAAATCATGATAAAATGGTTTTATGGTATTTGTTAGCATTCAAAAATGAAAATATATAGCAGATAGGGTTCTAGTTACATTGGGCATCAAGATCAAAGTGGTTGTACCCTGAGCTGGATAATTCTACATTTCGGTAGTGTAGGGCTCAATCAGATTGTGGTACAGGATACCACCGTCATCCGGTCGATAAATTCACAATTTGAAAAATACACAAGAGAGCCACTTTAGCTAAGTGCTAAACAATTCCTTTATTCAAGGTGAACACAGCACGACATGTTCGAACCGTTATTTTGCACCTGATGAAGAACCGTGCGTTCGAAACATGTCGTGCTGTGCTTCACCTTAAATAAAGGAATTGTTTAGCACTTAGCTAAAGTGGCTCTTTTGTGTATTTTTCAAATTGTACATTGGGCATCACCTGAACTTGATTTATTCTCCTTTAACCACTGCATTAAATCACTCTGACTCTTGTAAATCAATACAAACCAGTCGGGGGCCAGTAGACAGCTCCCCAGATAAAGACCCTTATACAAAAGGCACTAACAATACAGGTCCAAAAAAGCAGCAAAATACGTTTATTGATCATCCAATCTTGTTATTAAGACAACTCCCTAAATTGCATAGCAAGTATATTAAAAAGTCAACAATGTAACAACCCCCCAATCCATCAATAACCATAACTATAAACATAGATATAAAATAACACTGGGCGTCCCCAGCGGTCAATTCCCTAATCCGACTCAGTTAAACATAGCCAAGTCCAGCAACTAATGGCCAAAAGGAAAAAAGGATGGTGTCCAAATATAGAGTCAAACAACACCAATAATCACAGTTCCCACTTCCTAGTTGGAATACCTAATGCCACACATTTTCAGCATATTCGGACTACGTGAGAAGCCAGGACCCCTATCGGGACGGACCACACTCTTCACCCGACAAACAGGTAATAGATCGTTGTCACTCCTCCGTTGTTCCGAATCCCCGTGTCCGTCCTCAGGTCCTCCGGTCACTCCACTGCCTTGTTACTCTGGACTCCGGTAGCTTCACCTTACTCATGACGTCATGAGTAATGTGTGGCCATGGTATTCCAACTAGAAGATGGGAACTGTGATTATTGGTGTTGTTTTACTATATTTGGACACCATCCTTTTTGGCCATTAGTTGCTGGACTTGCTATGTTTCACTGAGCCGGATAGGGAATTGACTGCTGGGACGCCCAGTTTTTATTTTAGATCTAGGTTTATAGTTGTGGTTATTGATGGATTGGGGGGTTGTTACATTGTTGCACTTTTTAATATACTTGCTATGCACTTTAGGGAAGTTGTCTTAATACAGATTGGATGATCAATAAACATATTTTGCTGCTTTTTTGGACCTGTATTGTTAGTGCCTTTTTGTATAAGGGTCTTTTTTCTGGGGAGCTGTTTACTGGCCCCCGACTAGGTTTTGTATATATACCCTTTAAGGCACCGCTAGATATATAACGTACACTAACGGTCCTGTATTATATCGAGTACTGTGCCACACCAGATGCTGTATCTTGTAAATCAATGTTTTGGGTTTTTTTAAATCCATTTTTATTTTGTTCTCAAGGATTGGATAGATTTTCCATAGTACATATTCATTTACATCAGAAGGATACATACATATTGACAGGTTATTTTTCATTTATGTTAAATTACCATTCATCCCAGAGAGTTTTCTTTAACTGTAATGTTATCTTAGCTAACTAACTTAACCAACTACAGACCATATAAGGGCTAGGCCACACTAGCGCATTTTTTGCACGTTTGCGCCCGCGTTTCGTGCTCGCGATTTTCGCTAAAATGGAAATCGTGGAATGCGAAAATTCCTGCGGTTTTCGATGCGCATGCGATTGCGTTTGCAACGCATGTGTTCACCATTTCTGGTGTTTTAACTCACGCGTTTCCATAATGGAAACCGGCAAATCGCACAACAAAAAAAATGCGCCAACGCAGCACTCATGTCATAAAGTTAAAACATTGATTAAGGCCAAGGTCACACTACAACGCATCAAATCGCGCACGCAATTGCGAGCATTATCACATGCGTTTGTGTGTGCGATTCTCGTGCGTTTGCGCATGCGATTTTGCCGGTTTCCATTATGGAAACGCGTGAGTTAACACACCAGAAATGGTGAACACATGCGTTGCCAAACACAATCGCATGCGCATCGAAAACCGCAGGAATTTTCGCATTACCACGATTTCCATTTTAGCGAAAATCGCGAGCAGAAACGTGGGCGCAAACGTGCAAAAAATGCGCTAGTGTGGCCTAGCCCTTATTGTTCTTGTAGTTAGTTAAAGGCTATGTCCACCCCGAAAATACATTTTTAATATTCTGCTCCCCCATGTCCCCCAGCCCCAACCGCATATTTTTTTTTTTCAGAAAGCCCCCCAAACTCTTACTTACCTCCCCTTGATCCTCCGCCGCACTGCCGGCCCTCTGCTTGCGAGAATGCAAGCAGAGGGGCGGGTTGAAATCGGGCGAGTGGTTACCCGACGCTACTTCCTGCGAGGGTTTTTACGAAAATGAACGCTACATTCGAGGGTTACCGAAAATGAACGCTACATTCGTAGGGTTTACCGAAAATGAACGCTACATTCGAGGGTTACCGAAATGAACCGCTACATTCGAGGGTTTACCGAAAAATGAACGCTACATTCGAGGGTTACCGAAAATGAACCGCTACATTCGAGGGTTACCGAAATGAACGCTACATTCGAGGGTTACCGAAAATGAACGCTACATTCGAGGGTTACCGAAAATGAAACGCTACTCGAGGGTTACCGAAAATGACGCTACATTCGAGGGTTACCGAAAATGAACGCTACATTCGAGGGTTACCGAAATGACGCTACATTCGAGGTTTCCGAAAATGAACGCTACATTCGAGGGTTACCGAAATGAACGCTACATTCGAGGGTTAACCGAAAATGAACGCTACATTCGAGGGTTACCGAAAATGAACGCTACATTCGAGGGTTACCGAAATGAACGCTACATCGAGGTTACCGAAAATGAACGCTACATTCGAGGGTTACCGAAAATGAACGCTACATTCGAGGTTCCGAAAATGAACGCTACTCGAGGGTTACCGAAAATGAACGCTACATTCGAGGGTTACCGAAAATGAACGCTAACATTCGAGGGTTCCGAAAATGAACGCTACATTCGAGGGTTACCGAAAATGAACGCTACATTCGAGGGTTTACCGAAAATGAACGCTACATTCGAGGGTTACCGAAAATCAAACATTGCATTCGAGGGTTACCAAAAACGAACACGCATTCGAGGGTTCCGAAAGATCATTCGAGAGTTATTGCCAAAAAGCCGCTTTCTAGGTTTATGGCTCGAGGGTTAGCGAACATTCTGTAAATCGATAATTACTGAAGATACATCTGCGAGTTTCCAAATCGAACTCTGGTTCGAATTCGGTTCCAAGACCATCTCTACTATCTAGCATATTTTTACCCTCTAAAGTATATTAGTTTTTAAAGCATGGTTTGCATTATATGAACAATCCTATATCTCGCTTTTATACATTTTGTTCACTGGTATACTGTGGAATGTATTTTGAGCATTAATTTTCTGCTAAAAGCACATTTAAGTTCTGAAACTCTTTTCTTTTAATATTCCTCTTCACTTTTGCAATTCTCTGAATTATCTGCAATCTTTTAATATTAAAGATGCCGATGCTATCCCAGTCAAAGATCAAGATTTACTTGCATGCAAACAGTGTTAAGAGAATCTTTGCAATGTGAATTAAAAGTTGCTGTTGTAGGTCAGGATATACAAGTAGATTCTTTAAACTGGCTATCTCTAAAAACATTATGCATTTCTTTGCATATGATCACCATTTTTTGCGCAACTCGCTCTGAGGGGAATCGCAGCACAAGATCGTACTGGAAACATGGGATTGTGTTTGCTTTTGGGGGTGTTTTAGTGTGGTCTTAGCCTTACATCCTTCTAAAAGCCACTTTCTATCATGCCCTATGTAACCTTTAAAGCTCTGAAATCTGCATTTTCTAAAATATTAGCTATAATATATTGATATATTCCTCCTTTCCATGTGTTTTGCAGGTGCTAAGGAGCGTTCTGAAATTTATGAAGCATTTGAAAATATATATCCAATACTTAAAGGTTTTAAGAAAACAACGTAATTCCCCAATAATCCTTATGTATTTGTTTGTATAATATTATGTATATAAAACCATTCTACTAAAACAACTGTCTTTGAAATAATGGAGATTCCAGGTAATTCATTTTTACTGTTTTGCTGTACACATGAAATGTGCCCATAAAGGACTGGCACATTTAAAAAAAAAAATACAATTAGTTGTTTCTGAGAGCAACCACTACAACTGAAATCTGTTGGCACTTATGTAATAAAACAATTTTTTTATACTGGAACTTTTAGAAATGAGGGACCTAAACCTCACACTTGCACCTCCCTCAAGTTTGTGATATTGTTTGTGTGTAATACTATGTAAATAATAAATATTTAGGATGAATTGATGGGTGGTAGTCCTTGTTTTCCAAGTGGAGGTCAATTATGAATATTTTTGTCTTCCACATATTTATTTATGTATTTTATTCTTGTTTTTTCTTGTCACTATTGTATGCATGTCCCGCAAGTTGCATTCTATAAATAAAATGATACATTATACTTTATAATTTATATCATATTATGGATAAGCTGTACCGGGTTGACGCATACTGCCCTGCTTAACTTAGAAAGAAACAAAACCCTGAAATGTTGACTTTTATGTAAAATAATGCATAAATCAGCACCCAGGTATTGCGCTGAGAGGCAGACAATCACGACGACGCGCTGCCAGCAGTGCAGAATGCAGGGAAAACAAAGCGATGTACATTCCTTATAGTTTTTTTGCAAATGAACATGACGGTTGGGGGTGGCTAGAGTCCCCTATAATAACGCAAAAGGTTTTAAGGTAGGGCACTAGGCAGCAGAGGAATCCGGAGAGGGGGGGGGCGCTCCGCTGTGCAGGCCAGGAACCTCTCAGAGAAAGGGCGAAACATTTATACATACAGACAGGCACCTGCTCTTTACTTTCTGGGACTTTGGACAGACATTGCATATGGAGCAGAGGGTAAGGAAAGGATTATTTAACACACACATTTGGGCCAGCAGTGGGAAATTTTTTGTTTTGGGGGTGACATGCCCTTTAAACTCTTTTTCCAACCCACACACTAAACAGATATGAGATTTAAGTTTTTTTTTTATATATTAAACCAATTGAAAATCACAATCTCACAGCACAGGTCCAATATCAAGTTGCCAGTTCATTAGTATTTTCTGTAAAAGTCTCATAAGGAAGTCTGTTGTATTCAGATAGATCAACTGGATAAAAGTTTAGTTCTTAAAGATGTTTGTACAAGAATTAATTGTTAATTAATTGTTGGCAATTAATATCTGGGCAAGTCCCAATTATAACAGCCAGGTGTTAGGCTAATATGCCATTTGGACTTGCCAGGGTATTTATTACAACAGATCTTGTACAAGTCATTCTGAATTGAGAAAGCCATCGGATGACTAGCGAAACCTCTTCAATAATTACTCAATTAACTTCCAGTTGATCTAACGAATACAACAGATATACCATGGATAATAAGAAATTTCACAAGCATATGTCATAAGGAGAACTATGAAAAGAGCATCTTGCATTTTTGTGTATGGATATTGATTGGGCATCAAACAACCTGGCAGATCATCAAAACCCACCATACGATAGTTTGCCCAAATGGTCATTCCTCTACCTGATATGTCATGGGTCAGGCTTGAGATCACACGGTCTATGGGCATTTTGTTGCAAAATTAAAAAATATTTTTAAGCGTCGATTGTAAAATGATTGCAGTGTTTTCTGAAGTTTCCATTAAATGTTAATGGAATGTAACCTCACAATGGACGACATTCGACATTAATCACAAAACAATTGAATGTCGAACAATATTTATTGTACATCTACATACAATTAACATTGTACATCTGTCTATCAAAGTATTGGTCGGTTTAAGATTGTAATTACGATCATAATAGTGTATGGCCACCTTTAGACAATGTATATACATTGTATTATTGGGCATAACGTCCTTGTAAACACAAATTGGGCCTAGGCACTCCTTCAGCAATGTCCAGTACTCCAGGTGCTGCTTCCCTCAGTCCTCTACCTTCAGGACTCCAAGCATAGCACAAGCATAAAAAGTTTGATGGAAGCGCACTCTGTTTATCAGAAAATATTCTGTTTTATTGCATCACACAAAATACACAACGTTTCGGAGAATGTCTATGTCCTTCATCATGTCTCCTTCGCTATGTCTCCTGATGAAGGAGACATAGCGTTCTCCCCGAACGTTGTGTATTTTTGTGTGAGCATAAAAAACAGAATTTTTCGATAAACAGAGTGCGCTTCCATCAAACTTTTATGCTGTATATTGGGCATAATCAGTTCCATGGAACTCGTCAAGGTTCGAAAATCTCATTCAAACCCAATTGAATCAGAATTTTATCAATTGTATTCTTTTTATCAATTTCTCAATGTATTCCTATCTTCTATAGGAATTTTCCCGTTTTAAATGGAATTTTTAATCTGTTAGATCTGGAGTTTTTGAAACCAGCAGATCCGAATTAAAACCAGTTCTTTCAAAACTGGGGTTCATCACTGGTAATAAATAAAAGTTTGGGACACTTTTCATGTACGATTTCCATTAACTTTTCCATTCCCACACATGGTACAGTGGTATGAGTGGTTGACTGTTAGCTCTTTGGCTTAGTTCAGGGATCCTCAAACTGCAGCTCTCCAGATGTTTTAAAACTACAACTCCCAGCATTCCTAGGCTTCCCTCTGTAGTTGAGGAATGCTGGGAGTTGTAGTCAGACATCCCACCCTGCCACTATGTACTTGTGTGCAGTGGGGGAGAGGGCGCATGGCGGTGCGGAGTGTGTCATTTACGTCATGTCGTAGGCAGGGTGAGGTGCGTGGCGGTGCGATGTAATTTACGTCACGTCAGGGGGTTTTGTGGCTTGTGGGAGGAGAATCGGACTCCACTCCCTGTTGCGGAGATCTTGGTCTTGCGGGAGCCCACCCCAATTCGAGGGAGACTACGGAAGATCGGGAGGGTGGGATATCTGTGTAGTTTTCTGGAGAGCCGCAGTTTGAGGATAACGGCTTAGTTTAGTTTCCATAATGGAATTTAATTTTCAGCCAGGTTTAATATTTCTAACCTATATATCTCTCCTATCCCTAGCTCTCCTCTCTCTATTCTCAGCTTAGTCTGGTGGGATTCTCAAACGGTGTGCCTCCAGATGTTTTAAGACTACAACTCCCAGCATCCCTCAAAAACAAGGAACCATGGAATGCTGGATTTGTAGTTTTTAAATATTTGGAGGCACACACCGCTTGAGAATCCCTCTGGTTATTTTCTGCATTTCTTTCACTCCCCTAAACCTTGCAAAATAGTCAAACCCGTCCCCTTTCCCAGCATGCAACACTTTGAAAACAAAAAACTCACGTGACAGCCGGTGTCAAGAAGCTGTCATGGCGTCTCCCAGTATTACGGACCTCGAAGCGCGAGGGAACAGTCCGTAGCTTGTATAGGCAGCAATACGGACAATACGAGACGCGGCGCTGAACTGGTGGAGTCCGTGGATGACGCGGAGGGTCTGTATGTGGCGGTGGAGCGGTGCCCGCTGTGTAACAACCACTCGCCGAAGACTGACCTGCGCTAAGTGCGTCCAGAGCGGAGACTTTGTGTTTTTTGACGGCCGGGACACCGAAAGGTAATGGGGGAGCAGTCTCTCTATTGCAATCTATTCGGGCCCTCCTATCTCTTGGCTGCCTCCCCGTTTGAATGTAGTGATTGCCTCACTGTAACCGCACATACAATAGAGTGATACAACTGCCAACATCTGGATGCCAATGTCCCACTGCACCCCCATAATCACAGGCAACCAACTTATAGTCAACTCCTCATTAAAGGGGAAGTTCAGTGCTAATACTATATCTGCTTTTAAGAAAAAAGGGCCTCTTTACCCTGCGTGCTGTGCTAAAAAAGGGATAAACTCCCACTAACCAATATTGGAAAGGTTAGCTCAGGTTTAACTTTATAATTGCACTGGCTGCACGAGTTTCACAAAAGAAACCCTTGCAACAGGAGCACTGTATTTATTAAAGGCTTTGCACCACTCTTAACGCTACAATTTGATACCGGTTAATGGCTGGTTTTAAAGTGGCACTGGGTCAAATTACATTTGAGATTTACCTTCTGGAGCAAATTCATACATAAGGTAGTGATGTATGCACGATATATACACGAATGCACTGCAAATACTGCAGACAGAAATGCAGGTAAACTTGATTTGAAGCAGGTTAAGGCAAGCAGCATTCAGCAGTGTACGTGTGTGTCCAGGGGTGGTTTTGTAGAGGGTTCTTGCACAGGGTGCTATTTACCTTAAGGCGGCCCTGTCAATATTAAATACTGAAAGCCACATTTGCCTGGAGCAATTTGTGAATCTGGGTAAATGAGGCCAAAAGAGCAGTATTTTTCCATCATAATACCTTAACCTGCCCATTCAGCATTTTGTCTTGTGTATAAATATATGCTTTCGAAGAGACTGACTTCTTTTTTGCAGGTCCCCAATAGAGACAGTAAAGGTCTGCCTGTGCCCTGGGTTGATTCAGTTGCTCAGTAGAGATCTGAGTAGTTTTGACCCATCCAACAGCCAATTAGTAGAAATTACTGTGAGCAAATATCAGCTCCCTAATGTCAACATTAGGGAATGCAAGGGATATAAATTCAACATTTTTTTTTTAAATGGAAGAGAATACCGTATATACTCGATTATAAATCGGATTTCAGAGCTTTAAAATTAGCTGCAATTGCAGATAGTAACCAGTAGGTGTTAAAAAAATCCTTCTCTGCATAGAAAGTTACAGGACAAGCTGCCTTTACACTCCTTCCTGCTTCCTGTAGTCAGGCTGCTGGACTCAGCACTGTCACTGCTCATCTGGATGCTGTAAATCTGATGGGTCTCCTCAGTTTGGGGCAAAAAATTACTGCCAGTTCAATGCAAGTGACAGCTTGAACTACAACTCTCAGGTGACACTTAACTTTGGGTCAGGAGAATTGCAAATGTGGTAGCTAAAGCATGTCCACCCCAAACTAAATCCCCCCCAGTAATGGCCCCACCTGTAGTGTAGTGTAATCCTTACTCAATCCAGCCATAGGGTTCTCCTGTAGACCCCCCCTAAAGTCCCAAAAACTGTCCACCAGGAGGCTAGCAGGACTCTGCCTGCTACCTTGCCTCCGGTAGATATTTGTCATGCGCTGCAGCCCTTCTCCCCCCCTCCCTCTCCCTCCCGTTCTCTATCCCCCCCCTAGCATTAACCCCCTTCATATGATGTTCCCCCATGTCTGCCAGCCCCAACCGCATATTTTTTATTTTCCAAAAGCTCCCCAATCTCTTACTTACCTCTCCGCTTTCCTCCGCTGCACTGAATGACCGGCAGCGCGGTCCGTGATTGGCTGCCGCTCAGCCAATCACAGACGCGACTGCCGGTCCCGCCCCTCTGCTTGCATTCTCGCAAGCAGAGGGCCGGCAGTGCGGCGGAGGAACGAGGGGAGGTAAGTAAGAGTTTGGGGGCTTTTGGAAAATAAAATATATGCGGTTGGGGCTGGCAGACATGGGGGAACATCATATTAAAAAATATTTTAATAATACTTTAATAAAAAGTTTATTGAACCTTGCCACTCCACATGTTTAGAAACTACAATTTCCAGCACCCAAGCATGCTGGGAGTTGTAGTTTCCAAACATCTGGAGTGCCAAGAATTGGGTTTACTGGTACTGGATTTGGCTATTACTGTATGGGACTACTGTCCATTTAAAGGGCATCTTAAGGCACACAAAATAATAAATCAGAAGGTAGTAGTGGTCTCGGCTTATACTCGAGTCAACAGTTTTTACTAATTTTTCAGATAAAAATACGTGCCTCGACTTAAACTCGGATCGACTTATACTCAAGTATATACGGTATGTAGAATAAATAGGTATGCATAATGTAATCTAAGAACTGATCTTTCCCTTTAAGAACAGTTTGTAGTTGGCAATTGTTACTGAAATTGGCTGGATGGTCCTGGAGTTTAACTCGGTTCTGCACTTCTTGCATTGGTTTAATGTCTTCTGGTTATCCAATTTACATTCAAATAATGCTTAAATATGCCAATGGATCTTGAACTTTATATATCAGTAATGTTAAACCTTTGCAGATGTTTAGAAATGCAGATGTTTAGAAACTTCAACTCCCAAGCATAACGACAACTAAAGCATGCTGGGAGTTGTAGTTTCCACATCTGGAGTGCCAAGGTTTAACATCATTGTTTATGAATTAGCTAAAGTGTGCTGGTGCATGATGGGAAATTTTTAGTGTGTATGCTTGACTGTGTGCATAAAGTGGGTATTAAAAATGTACATACCCTACAAAAGGGCAAGGTTGTGTTTATAAAGCACTTTATGTACTTAAGCACTTTTTCTATCCTAATGACTTTACCCTCGCCATTCAGCATTTTGTCTGTGTGTAAATAAATTCTACCGAAATATACACTTCCTGTTTGCAGGACCCATAGTGTTGTTATGTTTATCCCTTGACCCAGCACCTGGGTTTATTCATTTGCTGGAGATCTGAGCATGTTTGACCCACCGGCAGCCAATCAGCAGAAATTACTGTTGGGAAAATATCAAGGAAGCGGTGCATCCGGGAAGAAGGACAATTACAGAGAATGAAATGGCAGCTCACTAATGTCAACAGCAGGTAACAGGAAAGCATATAAAAAAACTGTTTTTTTTAAAAAAATGGAGGAGAATATTTAAAATAACTAGGTATGCATAATACAAACTAAAATTAACGTTTCCCTTAATACCTGCAGAAAGAACTGGGAAAGTAACCAAGCCTGCATAATAGCAGCATGAAGAACTAACTAGAACATGGAAGATTTGAAACTTATTGCTTAGTTAAGGACATGTTCACCCTTAAAACAAAAAAACTGGTCAATTGTCAGTTACCTGTCCTCAACCCCAAAGGATAAATTTTGAACTTTATTACCTGCATTACTAGCTAGATATTTAAGGATTATTATTGCCCCATTCTGGCGGAGTAATCTGGCCAGTCCCTCTATGTAGTCAATTAAGGCTGTGATTGCTGACATCACAACCAATGATTGACTGCTTTCACCTGCTACCCTCCTTTGCACATGCTAAGCATTTAAATAGCTCTTAGTGCAGAGGAAATAGGCATATACTTTGCCAGAAAGGAACAAAGCATATCATTAAATATCTGGTTACAAATGCATGTAATAAACTGGGGAAAATATCAGTTGGGGTGGTGGGCAGATAACTGACAATCACCATTTTTTTGTTTTAAGGGTTTACATGCCCTTTAAATGTAACTAGATAAAGCCAGAATTTGAAAGTAAGCAGAAATTGTGAAATATAGAGAAAAATATAGAAAATGAGCTATTAAAGGATATTAATACTCTAAAAATTAACTGTTTAAAATGGAAAGTACCTGGGTCAGGGAGATCAGATTGATTATTCCTACCTCACAATATTTTGTTAAGGAGCTACAGCACCAACAGTTTTCATTTGCCAGGTTAGTCCTGGGTATTCCTGTATTAATGATAGATGCAGAAGCCAGGAGGAAGACTGTCAGAATCCGTTTTCTTTGGGTGGTGCTCTTCACAGAAACAATATGGGAGTTAGGAATTACCAATCCTGTATTCCCGTACCAAGTACTTTCAGTTTAACTTTTTTTTAAATAAATTTTATAACCACGATAGTTTTCCTTTAAGAATTCTACCTAAGAATTCTATTGTTTTCTTCTATTGCCTCCCTTTTTTAAAATAAATACATAATCCAGATTGGGCATGACGTCACGTTGCACATTTACCGCAACCGAAGCGAGTGGCTGGAGGCTGCAGAGGAGGAGCGGCGAGGGACCGGGTCAGGTAAGGAACTTCAGAATTTAAGGATAATGCGAAACCTAGGTTTGGGGATGTTAAACATTTCTAAGCTGACTTTATTTAAGGCAGGACATGCCCTTTAAATAGAGGGGACTCGAGTGAGGGCAGGTCTGGGTAAATTTCCCTGCTTTCCTTATTAACGTTATTTGAATGTTTATTTTTAAAGGGAAAGTTCAGTGGAAAATATCATAATTTTTAGATTATTTGTTCATATTAGACTCACCTAGTTTCTACATATTTTCCTCCATTTTGAAAAATCAGTTGATTTTATAAACTTTGCTTTGCCATGCTGTTGTCATTAGTGAGCTGACATTTCAGGTTCTTTAACGGCCCTTCTTCCGAACTTAAAATGTTCTTAACAGAAATTTCTACTGAACTTGGCTGTTGGATGGTCAAACATACTCGATCTCTACTGAGCAACTAAATCAACACAGAAGCTGGGTCAAGGGCAAAAGCAAAACTGTCACTTGTTAGGGGTCCGCAAACAGGAAGTCAAAATTTAGAAGCATTTAATTCTATACAGACAAAATGCAGAATGGGCAGTTCTTAAAAGCATATGTATTTACATTGAACTTCCCTTTAAATTATCTGGCCATACACTGGGTCCACGGTATATAATTTTTGCAAATTATATTAGGACTGTATATCAATCGCAAAATGATTGGGCCAGGTTTTCAGAATTTTGAGGGGAAATCTGAAGGTAAGATTACTGCATGGGCGCATACAGTTATCATGTTATTAGACCGGTGACAGAGGCTGCCCTCCTGCTTACGACTCATGATTCTTTTTGTCCCTCATCTGCTTATGGGTTATTCTTATTTATTTAGATGTTTCACTGTATACTACATAATGTGTTTGTCTGGTATTTCACCCAATTGTTAGTAGGTTACATCTTTTACTGAAGGTTTCATGTGCGTATAAATTTATTTTTCTGACGTCTCCTTTTTTTTGTGAATCATTTTTTTAGAGCTCTGCTGGATTTGTAATGACTCGTGGTTCAGAGTGACAGATTTGTGTGTTTCCTTTTTTTTTTTTTGGCTTGACCTCTAACCCATCTACTCTTACTACACAAACATGCTTATTGATTACACATACAGTCTCGCTAATGTAAAATTTTTGCTCTGTCATATATTCTCATGTCATGTCATAAAGTTAAAACATTGATTAAGGCCAAGGTCACACTACAAACCACAAAACCGCATAAATCGCGCCGGGCGACTATTTTACGACCGAGTGTTCGCTACAAGCTCGGCCGGGACTAATGTCTGTCGGCCACGGCCAACAGTTTGTGCGTCCGATTAATGCCAACCCTACCAAACAGCGGAGAGCATATGCGTTTGGCAAATGCAGTGCACCAGAATGTGCATTAGTGTGCAAAAGACTAAATTAGTGGGTTTAAATTTTGGTTTTGGGGTGGACATGCCCTTACGACCGAGCATGTTAAAAATTACATAACAAACAACTGGTTTACATCTCCTTTAGAAGCATAATGCAAGCTGCATTCATTTTCAAGTAGCCATACGCATGTATTTAATGCAATTGCACTTAGCACTGCAGCATGTAGATTTCATATGTATTTGGGTCTTAAAGGCAAAGGTGGCAACCCTATGTGTGGTAAAACCACCACACAAAGCAGGGAGACTCCCGGAACTACTGGTGGGTGGATAGCTGAAAAGGGGGTCCTTGCAGACAAGCTAGACACATGACTGCAAGCTGGTCATGGCTGAAAACAGCAAGTTAACAAGCAGTTTAAAAAAAGTAAATTGCTTTCCAGTAAAAAAAATTGCATGCCCTTAGCGCAGCGTTGCATTCTCTGAGTTCTTTTGAGCACAGGGGTTAGAAATTAGGCTATTTCCCATGAGCTGTATTGTATCAGTTTAAAGTAGTAAAAAGTCGAGTACTGTGATACTTTTAATGGACTAACAGTTTTTTTAGTAGACAAGCTTGGGATCAAAAGGGAGCAGTAGACTGAAACAGGTTAACAGAAAGTAAAAAGCTAATTACATAAGATAACAAGATAATAAACTACCCCCCCCCAAAAAAAGTCCAGAATATAGAGGAACAGAGGGGGTATAAAATAGAGAGATAAACGATACTAGGGTGGGCAACCAAATGGAGAGGAGAGGTAGGGGGGGGGGTGAGGGGGGGATGCTGGATGAGAGAAAGCAGACACTAGTGGGCTAGGAATCCCAAGTCTTGGTTTAACCCATGTATTTGGAGTCAAATAACAGAATCATTTTGGCTTCAAATGTTTTCTATCTTGGTTGCTGCTGAACTGTCCCTCAAGATCCGGACTTGGAGGTTTTCTATGGGTCTCTGGTTGAGAAAAATGATGCCCCACAGGCAAACAGTTATTATTCTCATTATGGTGATGATGCTTTCTTATGTGGGAGTTCATCCTCTTCTGTAGTTTTGAATGGTTTCCCCTATATATATAGATTATATATATATATATATATAGTGTCCGTACATTTGTTACATTGTATTAAATACACACATTGCTGGATGTGCAGCTGTAAGATGTTAAATACCCCCTTCCGTGTGGTACAGATGGAGAACTGTTATATGTTGCACAGTTTATAAGCAAAGTTTGTTGTAGAAACATTACATGTAGCATTTGTCAACAGTGACTACTTAATAAAGCACTAGGAAACTGTCTACTCAAGCTAAAACATAATGATTGTGTGAAGGTAGCCTAAATATCTATCTTCCTATGAGTGAAATGGACAAAGTTGTGCCCCTTAAACTGCATACACACACAATCAACTCCCACATCAATATGTAGTTGATTGGATTGAACATGGTGATGTTGTGATCCGTCAAAACTTTCTGTGGATCACACGATTGGTTGCAGCGACTTTTGCCTTGACCGATGCTATTTCCGCCCAGCAACCGATTACAGCGCTGAGCATAAAGAGGCCGAAAAAATCCAGTCATATGTACCTAGCCTAGTTGGTGTGAAGATTATATGAAGTAACTATGAATGATTACAATTTTAAAATAATGTACTATCCAGTTTTCCTGCGATTTCCATCTCAATGTGCCGAAGATCACATTGGTATTGTCGTGCACATTGCAAAGGAACCTGCACACAGGAACCGACCGATCCCCATACCCGGTAACACACCGCATGATCGGTTCGGCTCTCTATTAAAGTAAAGGAGCGATGCCGACCGACAGGAAATTTTCATCTTTCGATGGATTGGAGTGCCGACTACAGTCGTATCGGCACTCTGATCGGTCGGAATATCCCTACACACAAGACAATAACAGTAAATCCCATTGTGTAACGAACAGGATTTACCTATTATCGCTCGTGTGTATGGCCCGCTTTAGACATTTAAACCAAATGGTTTTAAATAGGAAGTTTTGTGTGCGACAATATGTATTTTTGAAGACTTAAGGTTCGTACAAACGCTCGTTTCGGCCAATAATCGGCCAGTGTCTGGGCCCTTTATCGGCCAAACAGAATCGTTCCAGAGATCTGCCAAGTCGGTCGTTCGGCGATCCCCGACTGAGTCTGGTTCGTCGATAAAAGGGCCCATACAGGGCCCATTATCGGCTGAAATGAACCATTCATACACAACGTGCGCCGGGACCCGCGATGCACGTGTGTACGAACCTTCAGAAGTGGAATCCTCCCTAAAGAAAAAGTGATCTAATTATAAGACTGGCTCTTAAGCTTAAATGAATGTGTCTAGATAGACTCATGTGTTCCTAATCAACAAGCAGCCAATTTCTTTTGTTACCGCTGCAACTAAAAGTCACTTACTGAGGCTGAGATGTTGAAGTGATGGTTATGGGAGTTATTTTCAAAACTTTGCGAGCAGTGATAGGCAGTACCTCAGAAGGATGGAGAGTCTTCTTGGAGAGATATTGTAGACCAGTGTGACTGAGGTAAGTTTCTTTGCCTTCTAGCCACACTTGTTAGGTTACATTCAGATAAAACGTCTTTAATTCATTTTCCATTGGTTTCGTAGTGGCAGCCAATAGGAAATCAAAACATCTGACAAAACGTAGCGCCTTGCAGAACGAGTGAAAGATGTCCATATGTGTAGGCCTAGAACCGTGGGCAGGGTAACAAAAAAGGCCCTTATGGGGATGATTTGTTGAAGTTTCCACAAGGAGACCAATAAAAACACCGCAGGAGGGTAAAAAAGAATGAATGCTGCTGAAATTAAACCAATACAGCCTTGCGATAACAGGGTTTAAAGTCTTTTAGGTCATGGACAAGATTTGTGTGCATTGGTGCCCACTTCAACTGCAGCCCTGTGATTTTTGAGGCCCGGAGCGCATGCGAATTGCACTAAAAATGGTGATGGCATGTGCTTGATATCGATAGCATGTTAAAGTGACAGAGTGGCCTAGCCCTTAGTAATTGGATGATATGTTGGAGAGCAACACAGAGCAATGTGTAAATCTATAAATGTGCGATTAGTAAGGCTGAGGCCACACTGCAATGCACAGGAATCGTGCACACAATCGCGAGCATATCGCACACAAGCTGTGTGGCGCGATTTCTGTGTATTTGTGTGTGCGTTTTGCACATGCGTTTGCCGTTTTCCATTTGGAAACGTATGCATTAACACACCAAAAATGGTGAACGCATGCATTACCAAAACACAAAGGGACGCACAACGCATGGCATCAGACATTTTTCCATTCCCGCCATTTCCATTTAGCGAAAATCACGACGCAAGCGCAAACGCATGCGCAAAAAAACTTGCTACTGTGGCCTAGCTCTTAATCTGGTTTGAAATGTTTCTTTGCATTGACACACCATTTCCCATGATTGTAACTTTTTCCCCCTTTCCCCCACTTGCCCCCTGCAAGATGGAGGCTGGGAACCTGACACATACCCCTCCCGAGAAGATCCACTCTACAGCTGATCGCACGTATGAAGTAACGTAAAATGTTGCCCATTTGGAGCACATGCGACGAATTGCCCAACACTAGTGTGCAGTTTTTAATGCAAGCTGGATTGGATCACTCATTAAAAAAAAAATAGTGTGCTAGCCCTTAGACTGCAAGCCTTGGGAGGGATCTCATTCCTAATGTCTCAGGCATGCCATACTTACATTAATTTATTTATATTAATTTGGCTTGAAAAGCCAAATTCTGTTCTTTCTATTTCTTTTTCTTCCGTTTTATTCTTCCGCTTTTTTGGACGTATCTCCTCCCACAGTTTTTGAGCTAGAGAAATGAAATGGTACAGCGTGTGGGGCATATAGGAGAAGTGTGCTGTCTTTAGCTAAGGAATCCGTGGAAGCGTTACACCGTTATCGGTGAATTTCCGGACATTTTCCCCGTAGACTATAATGGTAACAATCCTCAATGTGGATATTTTAAAAATCGTTTGTTTCATGGTCATAAATACAAATGGTGTACCACCAACCCCCACACAGACACAGGTACACCCACCTACTGACCTACCTTTCCATTCCTACCTTCCCATATTTAAAGGGTAACTAAAGTAAAAAAAAACTAATTTGAGTATCCTCAATAAAAGATAGTTTTTGGTTGTCAACACAAAAAGACATATATTTTTACCCATACACCTAGCAAAACTATTCAATCAGATTCAAACAGTATTTCTAAACTTATAACTAACCAACTGACACTAGTAAAATGCTTGGCACACAGAGAGTGGTAAAATGCTTTGTATATAACCACTGATAAAATAGTTGGCACAAAGACTGGTTAAATGCTTTGCATGCAGACACTGATAAGCTGGTTGGAAAACTGGCACTGCACACAGCCAGGCACTGGTTAAACTTGGCACAAAGACAATGTAAAAATGCTTTGTACCAGACCCTGGTAAAACAGTTGGCACACAGACTGTAGTTTTGGAATCTTAGCGTAAAATGGGGCCCCCTTCTTGGCCAAGGGCCCTGGTGCAGTCGCATCCCCTGCACCACTAGTAGCTACACCTAGCATAGTGCAATAAGCTGTTACCAATCTAAGTTTCCTATAGCCTCTCTTTTTAAACACCAATAAATCATCTTAACTGAGTTTCCAATCTATGCAAAGACTTATCTAAGCTAGCCATACAAAGGTCAATGTTTTCTAATCAGCGGAAACAATCGAAATCCGAATGGAAGAATCTATCGTAATTCCCCACCTTGCGCTGTGATCTTCCGTAGATTTCAGCTTGAAAACTATGGAAGATAGGTTCTGGAAGATTGGGTAGGCGAAAAAATTTCATAGACCAATCAATATGCCAATAGGTCTATCGACAACATGGGAAATCATCTTCGATATTCCATCATTTGATCGAATTGGAAAATTGATCGGAATATCAATACGGGGGCCTTAAGAGGCTGTTGGTGGAAGTTTTAGTTGGGAAGGGGGCACCAGGGGAGATGTCCAAAATGGACAGAACTGGCCATGCTCTGCATTTTATAACTACAGCGCTGTGTACCCTAGTGGTGCTTAAAATAAAATTGTACAACAAACATATACACACACGATAGACTACTGCTGGAAAAATTGTCTCATTACATTGAGTTGCAACATGTTGTACAGATGCACAACAACAAATTCAACACCATCATTCTTCTAATGTAAATGTTAACTAGCCTCCCGTGTGCTGATTTATGTGTTAAAAGGAAGATGAGTCTTCTTTGGTGAGTGCTGTGCTAACACAGAACACACAAAAATAGCCTAGTATAGGGCAGTATATTTCCCTTTAAAGTGTATCCCACTGAAAAAATTAAGTTTGGCCATTTAGTTTTATTGAAGAATGGGAGATTAAGGAGCTGTGTCTTACCTCCCGTTCTTCAATAAAACGATCAGGAACAGGAGAGAAGGCAAGCTACTTACCTGATCATTTGCTTCTCTGCCTCGAAGTCTGACAGGTCCCGACGGACTCTGTCTTATACGCACATGCACAAGTGTGATGTGCATAGAAGACAGAGTTTCGTTGCCAAGGGGCCTCAGCCTAAAGCAGCGGCAGGCATAATGGCAATTACTCTGAAGGTGGCCTCTTTTAGGCTACTTTAGAGTGGTCAGTAAACTGCTAGGGGTGGCATAAAAATGCCATGCCCCCCTCTTATTACTGCAGACCTTCCCTAGCATACCTTATTTAGTGACAGCCTCTGTGCAAAGCCAACAGTGTTCTGTCTCATGTTATGTGCCTGAAAACATACATTCATTTATTAACACGTGACAACATTTTTAGTGGCACACCTCTGGCTCTTTCAAAACTGGGAATCAGGACACATTAGTTTATCTTGATACACTAGTCTGGCATGTAGTTCTTATTAATGATTTTATTTTAAGGACAAAAGGAAAATAAGTGCCCCCAACATTTAATTAATAATGTGCTTTATGGCTATGTTTGTACCAAATTACTAACTAGATGTTCTCTAGTGTACCCTAATGACTAACCAGTGCCCTCTAGTCTTATCTACAATAATAGCTAACTAGTGCCTCCTAATGTACAATAATAGCTAACTAGTGCCCTCTAGTGTACAAAACTACTCTAGCATTTCATTGTTGTTTTTTAAAGGGCATGTCCCCCCACAAATACAATTTTCACTATGCTTACCTTTACCAAAAAAATCTTCGAATTATTTACACTAAATTTAGCCCAATCCATACCCCAGCTCTTCTGCAGCTTCTAGATCTGTTAGCCTGTCAAAGATGTGACACTTGTCAAGAACAATAGCTGACTGCCATAACTGGAGCTTTACTGGGTGCAACATGTAGTTTACACATACAGCAGCAGAGGAATCTTCTATCAGCAGACAGGGATCGGGGTGTAAGTGAAGATAGGAGATGGATAATAGTATATGGAATTTTGCAGGGGGGGGGGGCTTAAAACCTCAAATTAAAGTCTTAGGGCTGATGCAACAAAAATGTGGAAATGTTTGCCCTTGCTATTAGTCTGCACCAGCCAATTATATTACTGCAGTAACCCAACAAAAATCTCACAATCTGATAGGTTGCTACAAATGAACTGCTGTAGCAGTTTTGCACCTTTTACTGTATGTACATTGTGAAATACATTGATTAAAGTACTCTCCAGTGCCTTAAACTATTAACCACTATTTCCCAATTTCACCCATTCCAGTTATAGGATGAAAACAATTGGCACATTTTAGTCAATCTTTTCTGCACAAAATATGGTTTTAATATTCTTTCTTGCACAGTATATTGATTTTAATCCATTCATATGCGTAAACAGTTCAGCATTTATGTATAATATAAATATAACCTGTTTGTTTCTCTGTATTAATTCCTAGGATGTACTTACTTCTGCTCCTCATGTACACTCCTATGACCCCATATGATGATCTTACAATCCCACCACTCCAGAAACCCCATGCTTCATTTGACCAATCCAAGGAACTTTCCACAGACTTTTCTTCTGTTGATCTGAGTTTCCTCCCTGATGACTTGAATCAAGATAATGAAGACCAGCAAGACAAGCAAATTATCACAACCTACTGAAGCGGACAGTGGTATCAGTTTGGATGCCTCTACGTCACAGCCATTCACACCAGCTGAATGCAGGGAAGCGACCCAGGATCTTCCATCCTCTGCCCCATGCCTATTACACCTATGACTCAATGACTCCAATGACCCCTGTTGCAGAGAGTTCTGGAATAGTTCCTCAGTTACAAAGTAATCAGTTTGCTTCTTTTATTTATTAAATCAAAATACTGGAGGCTCCAAAAGTGCTTTAAAGGTGCATACAGAGCATGAAGCAGCCAAACCAACCCTGGATAGAGATGTTGCCTGAGTTTCGACCTGGTTTTGGGTTGGAATTCCTACCAGTTGAAACTACTAATGGAAACTTGGTTTATGATGGATCTTCATATAGTTTAAGCCAGAACTTCAGGTTTGAGACAAAACTATGTTCCATTCTGTGAACCTGCTGGTAAAAGGAACCCTGGTGGGTTCAGCTCTACCACCTGTAGACATGGTAATTGACCAGGATTGGATAGGATCCATTCATTCAAGAAATATGTCCAGCCATGGCTGCCAACTGAGGGGCTGCACAGTTAATAAAGCGTTGGCAGTGCCTTAGAATTCATTAGGTAGAACAAGCGTTGGCAAGTACTTCACAAATTAGTGATTGACATGCTCTTTTCCAAGCTGTCTTTCTTTACAGTAGCTTATCTTAGTAACACTGCCACACGATTATTCTTTTGGTTTTTTTCACAAATTATTGGTTTTCCAAAAAACGATAATTTAAATATAAATTATTTTTTCTTGACAGAAATATTGTATCCACTGTGAATCTAGCTGTAAACTAGACCTTAAGAAGATTGCATTGATGCCCGAAATGCAGAGTATACCCAAAGGTAAAATGTATTATTGTACTGAACTGTGCCCAAAATGTGGAACGCTAACATTAAATCCTTTCTTAATAATGATCTAGAGATTGCAGCAGTAATAATGCGGATCAGAGACCAGAACAACTGCACTTATATTCAGCTCAGGAAAATGGTCTGCACTGGGGCAAAAGGTAAGCATATATTGATAAATGCCAACAGTCTTCTGAATATACTAGATATTGGAGACTTCAGTGACTTTGCAAGCTACTAAATGCTAAAATTCTAACAGCCAGAGCACCAAGAGGCGCATTGGCTGAAAATGGAGTTAAAAGACACGCTAACCGATGTTATATCGGTTAAACGTGTCTTAAACTCCAACATTGCGGCACCTGAATGGTTAACGGGAAGTTAAATGCAGGTGCTGCAAGTGTTGCTACATTCGATAGCGCCTTCCAGTACGGGACTTTTAAAGGCAGGTGGTGGCTGGGGTTAAAGTCCTCAATGGTAAAACTCCATTTGGATGCAAGGAGAGGCGCTATGTGAATGTAGCATCGCCAGAGCGATTGCATGGGGGAGCCAATAGCACCTCTCATGCATCGCCCTGTAATATACTACTGAATGCTACTGTGGATGTTCATGTAAAAGTACTCAAACTATTTTCCGTATTTGTACATTTTAGTTGTTTAGAATAAAGACAGAACAGATATGTCTTAAAGGATATGTACACTGGGATTTTTTTTTTAATTGCCAATTACTGGAAACTATCATTCTTCCCAACTATCACTGTACCATTATTTGTTGATCTGTCCCCTATTTTTAGCTATCCAGTCTCAAACATCTTACATTTCAGCTGTAAATCAAGTTGCTTAGTTCATAATCTTTTCGTTATGTATAGTTTTGTATAGCTGGAATGGTGACAGTTGGTAGGTGAAGTGCATGGTGGGAAATTCCCTCTTTCAATGCTGCCTCATAGAGATACTGAGCTGCTTGCCCTCACAGAGAGTCGAATAGTTTGGCTGGAGGACTGAGCCTGAGCAAACCAAGTACTGGATTTAGTCCTGCAAAAACACAAACATATCCGAGTAAGTGCTACTTACGGATTCATTTATAGATTGAAATAAGGCAAAGTAATTTTTCAGTGTACAATTCCTTAATAAGCCACTAACAAACTGACATACCAATGACTTACGCCACACTGAATGCATACACACGAGCAATGACGCTGTCGTTACCGTAAGCAACAATTTCCGTGTGTATGAATCTTTAGTTCTGTGGTGCATACTAATATACACCTATGTATATTATATTTCATGCAAGGCTTTAACTACTGCTTATAAGGGTTGTGACTCTAATCAATACACCGCTTTTCTCAGTGTATTCTGTTTCCAGTAGTGGATTTACACCTCAGGAGCCTGTAGGCACAAAAAGCCCTGCAATCTTACCCCACTAAACATAGACTGTCCCCAAACCATACCCATTTTCTCTTTGTTTGGAAGAAAATAGACTTATAGAGGGTTGAGGGATGGGGGTTGACAGGCACCCTAGGCACATGCCAAATGGTAAATTCGGGCCTGTCTGTTTCAGTAGAAATTCTAGAAGGCTGACGCAGCCAACCCTGGATAGAGATGTTGCTGAGTTCCAACTCTTGGTTCCTCATCCAAAATTCTTTAAAAATTCTGGAAACCAGGTTTTGATGTTGAAATTTCATAGTTTTAGCATGGAGATTCAGTTTAGAGACTGAAGTTTTAAAACCAAACTAGTTCCAATCTGTGGACCGCTGAGATCAAACCCCAGTGGGTTTGTTCAACTTACCCCTGTAGGCATGGTAAATCACCAAGAAACGGAAGTTCGTACACATCGTGCGTCGGGGCTGGCACCCACGATCACACATGTGTACAAACCTTTAGGATTCAGGAGAAAGAACATGTGGCAAATACAAGCAATTGTTGGCTGCTCGTTCTTCAGAGACAACAAGCCTGTGTGTAGAAGCTTTAGTTCTGTGGTGCATCCTTATGATACACCTATATATCCAAATATTTCCACCCATTGCTTTAACTTCTGCTATGAGGTGTTGTACCCTTTATCAGCACGCAGCTTTCTCTCATATATTCCGTTTCAGTAAAATTCTAGACATTTTTATTCAGAAACCATAATAGTTTAATATTTTCCTTGAAATGGGGATTGGACCATTTTTCTGCCTAAAATCCTCTTAGATAAATTTTGGGCAAGGCTTCCCACATAAGTGACTAAAATGTACTTAGTTTAAAGTCTGTAAACAAACGATTTTTTTATGTATATTTTACACTGCTCAGTTTTTCACCCATTGTGCTTGGGAGCTACAGTATTAAAGGGCATGTCACCCCCAAAACTATATTGCCCCACATGTAGTGTAGTTTAATTCTTACCTCACATCCCAGCTCCACAAGGTTCTCCTATAGTCCCCCTGCAAAGTCCCAAAAACTGCCACCAGGAGGATAGCAGAGTCCATATAGGACTCGCCACTACCTGGCCTCCGGAGAAGTTTGGCATGCGTACGCAGCCCTTCTCCCCCTCCCTTCCCTCCCTCCTTAGGATTCCCTCCCCCTAGCGTTAAACCCTTAAGGTATAGGATTCCCCCTGTCCCCCAGCCCCACCGCTCTATTTTACTCTTAGAAAGCTCCCCAACTTTACTTACCTCCCTCTTTCCTCCGCCGCACTGAATGACCAGCAGCCGCGTCCGTGATTGGCTGCCGCTCAGCCAATCACAGACGCGACTGCCGGTCCCGCCACTCTGCTTGCATTTTCTCGCAAGCAGAGGGCCGGCAGCGCAGGCGGAGGAAAGAGGGGAGGTAAGTAAAGTTTGGGGCACTTTCTAAGAGTATAAATAGAGCGGTTGGGGCTGGGGGGACAGGAGGAATCATATATATAAAATAGATTTTAGGGTGGACATACCCTTTAAAGATTTTGTGGCATTTCTAATTGCTATTAATTATCTAAGATAGTGTTGTGGGGTGTATTTCAGGAAGAGCAGTCCCGGCTAGCAGCAAGAAAGTATGCACGAGTAGTACAGAAGCTTGGATTCCCAGCAAAGTTTCTTGACTTTAAAATTCAGAACATGGTGGGAAGTTGTGATGTAAGATTTCCAATCCGGTTAGAAGGTTTGGTGAACACATCAGCAGTTTAGCAGGTAAATATCAACTTTTCAGTGTAAATCTATACTGAGAATGGCATATTATTGGTTTGCAGTGACACTACTGGCTAATCAACATACTGATCTCTATTTTTTTGTTTTTTCCCTTTGTCGTTCTGGCCTGAAGTATTATCCAGTTAGTAGGTATCCATAAAAACTGATTAGTTAGTAAGGTCATACACCAAAGCAAACAGAGCTGTAGCCTTTCATAGCACATGTTCAATTAAAAAAAAAAATCAAACTGGCATAGTTTTCCTCCATGTTCCATCAACAATGTTGGATTTTAAACACATTTTTTAACTGATCTTTACAATTTTAACTTTAAAGGGAAAGTCCAGCCCTAAAATGAAAACTTACATACAGGTTAATCACCCCCCAAAACCCTAAACGGTAATAGTTTGAAATGTGAAATAATAAGTCTAACCTGAATAGCACAATGCCCTGTTCCCTGTTTCTGCTTCCTGGTAGCAACTGTCAGTTATGGATTTGACAGTTGACATCACAACCAATGACTGAATGTTAATCCCCTGTCTGCCTATTTGAGCATGCCACAGGCTCTGTACAGATTTCTAAATTGCTCAGTTTCCATGGGGCATCCAGAAGCATAGCAGGCATACAGTAATGAATTCATAGGACAAAGTATGATAAAATCAACTATTTAATGAGGCCATTCTTTCTAAAAGATGTTCTTATGGGGGTGGAGTTGTCCTTTAAATCCACAGTAAATGATTTATGAAAAGCTTGATAAGTGAGTAGCTGCATTGACTGTTTGTGATAAGGGATATAAAACTGTGCATCCTGTAGCTAGTGAAGCCAGTCCCATGATGCCACAATGTACCCCTGTCTCCTGCACCAATAAAAGCAAACAAAATCAATAATTGGAGAAAAAGGACACAGGAACAGTAGGCTGAGATGTGGTTTATTGGAACAATGTACTCAAAGTTTTGGCACAACATTACGGGTTGGTTTGTGTCTTTTCTTTTTTTTTTGGCTGAACAAATAAGTGAAAAATAAATAAGCTAAAAAATGTTAAGTTAAAAAGTCTATCTCTGATTTCTTTAATAGTTATGAACCTGAATTGTTCCCAGGCCTAATCTACAGGATGGTGAAACCAAGAATTGTGCTGCATATTTGTCTCTGGAAAAGTTGTGTTGACTGGTAGGTCTGTCCACCTATCTAGCAGAGATAGCCCATCTTACTGATGTTGTGTTAGTTTTCGAACTTCAGTAAAGTTGGAAACAAACCCATTAAAGTCTATGAGAGAAAATAGTTTGAAAATGTCAGATAAAGTACAGTAAAAATAATAACAATGTTAACTTACTGTAAATGACTCTAGCGACTGGGAAATGATCTGGGGAACATGTCCATATCACACAAAATGTTTTAAACACTTTTTTCCCCCATGATCGGGCAATTGTTGGGTTTCGCATGCTACATTCGAGGGGCTATGGCCAATTTGAGGGGTACCGAAACAATATATTCGAGGGTTACCGAAAATCTAACTATACATTCGAGGGTTACCGTATTCGAACGCTACATTTGAGGGTTACCGTATTCGAACACTACATTTAGGATTACCGAAAACAAACATTACATTTAAGAGTTTCGAAAAAAAATGCTAGTTCGAGGGTTACCGAATGCTACAATTGAGGGTTACCAAAAGTTGAACACTACATTCGAGGGTTATCAAAAATGAACATACATTCAAGGGTTTCGAAAATGAACACTACATTGGAGGGTTACCCAAACGAACATTACATTCAAGGGTTACCGAAAATGAAAGCTACATTCAGGGTTACCGAAAATGAACGCTACATTCGAGGGTTACCGAAAATGAACGCTACATTCGAGGGTTACCGAAAATGAACGCTACATTCGAGGGTTACCGAAAATGAACGCTACATTCGAGGGTTACCGAAATGAACGCTTCATTCGAGGGTTACCGAAAATGAACGCTACATTCGAGGGTTACCGAAAAATGAACGCCTACATTCGAGGGTTACCGAAAATGAACGCTACATTCGAGGGTTACCGAAAATGAACGTCACATTCGAGGGTTACCGAAAATGAACGCTACATTCGAGGTTACGAAATGAACGCTACATCGAGGGTTACCGAAAATGAACGCTACATTCGAGGGTTACCGAAAATGAACGCTACATTCGAGGGTTAACGAAAATGAACGCTACATTCGGGGTTACCGAAAATGAACGTACATTCGAGGGTTACGGAAAACCAAACATTAAATTCGAGGTTTACCGAAAACGAACGCTACATTTGAGGGTTACGAAAATAAAACATTAATTCGAGGGTTACCGAAAACGAACGCTACATTGAGGGTTAAGAAAATCAAACATTAAATTCGAGGTTACCAAAAAACCTACATTCATTCGAGGGTTACCAAAAACGAAAACTACATCAGGTTACGAAAGATACATTCGAGAGTTATTGCCAAAAAGCGCTTTCTAGGTTTATGGCTCGAGGGTTAGCGAACATTCTGTAAATTCGATAATTACTGAAGATACATCTGCGAGTTCTGAAGTTTGAGTTTGTCCGAACTATTAAGTTCAATCGAATCTGGTTCGAATCGGTTCCAAGACCATCTCTACTATCTAGCATATTTTTACCCTCTAAAGTATATTAGTTTTTAAAGCAATGGTTTGCATATATATTGAACAATATCCTATATCTCGCTTTTATACATTTGTTCACTGGATACTGTGGAATGTATTTTGAGCATTAATTTTCTGCTAAAAGCACATTTAAGTTCTGAAACGCTTTTCTTTTAAATTCCCTCTTCACTTTTGCAATTCTCTGAATTATCTGCAATCTTTTAATATTAAAGATGTGCTGATGCTGATCCCAGTCAAAGATTTACTTGCATGCAAAACAGTGTTAAGGAATCTTTGCAATGGAATTAAAAGTTGCTGTTGTAGGTCAGGATATACAAGTAGATTCTTTAACTGGCTATCTCTAAAAACATTATGCATTTCTTATGCATATGATCACCATTTTTTGCGCAATCGCTCTGATGGGGAATCGCAGCACAAGATCGTACTGGAACATGGGAGGTGTTTGCTTGGGGGTGTTTTAGTGTGGTCTTAGCCTTACATTTCTAAAAGCCACTTTCTATCATGCCCTATGTAAGCCTTTAAAGCTCTGAAATCTGCATTTTCTAAAATATTAGCTATAATATATTGATATATTCCTCCTTTGCATGTGTTTTGCAGGTGCTAAGGAGCGTTCTGAAATTTATGAAGCATTTGAAATATATATCCAATACTTAAAGGTTTTAAGAAAACAACGTAATTCCCCAATTATCCTTATGTATTTGTTTGTATAATATTATGTATATAAAACCATTCTAAAACAACTGTCTTGGAACTATGGAGATCCAGGTAATTCATTTTTACTGTTTTGCTGTACACATGAAATGTGCCCAATAAAGGACTGGCACATTTAAAAAAAAAATACAAGTGTTTTCTAGAGAGCAACCACTACAACTGAAATCTGTTGGCACTTAGATATAAAAAAAATTTGTTACTGGAACATTTTAGAAATGAGGGTGACCTAAACCTCACACTTGCACCTCCCTCAAGTTTGTGATATTGTTTGTGTAATACTTATGTAAATATAAAATATTTAGGATGAATTGATGGGTGGTAGTCCTTGGTTTCCAAGTGGAGGTCAATTATGAATATTTTTGCTTCCAACATATTATTTATGTATTTTATCTTGTTTTTTCTTGTCACTATTGATGCAATGTCCCGCAAGTTGCATTCTATAAATAAAATGATACATTATAATTTATATCATATTAGGATAAGCTGTACCAGGGTTGACGCATACTGCCCTGCTTAACTTAGAAAGAAACAAAACCCTGAATGTTGACTTTATGTAAAATAATGCATAAATCAAGCACCCAGGTATGCTGCTGAGAGGCAGACAATCACAGACGCGGCTGCCAGCAGTGCAGAATGCGGGAAAACAAAGCGATGTACATTCCTTATGAGTTTTTTTTGCAAATGAACATGACGGTGGGGGTGGGCTAAGGTCCCCTATAATACAGCAAAAGGGTTTTAAGGTAGGGCACTAGGCAGCAAAGAGGAATCCGGAGGGAGGGGGGGGCGCTCCGCTGTGCATGCCAGGAACCTCTCAGAGGAAAGGGGCAGAAACATTTATACATACAGACCGGCACCTGCTCTTTACTTTCTGGGACTTTGGACAGACATTGCATATGGAGCAGAGGGGTAAGGAAAGGATTATTTAACATACACATTTGGGCCAGCAGTAGGGAAAAATTTTGTTTTGGGGGTGGACATGCCCTTTAAAACTCTTTTTCCAACCCACACACTAAACAGATATGAGATTTAAGTTTTTTTTTTATATATATGAAACCAATATGAAAATCACAGATCTCCGATCCACAGCACAGGTCAATATCAGAGTTGCCAGTTCATTAGTATTTTCTGTAAAAGTCTCATAAGGAGTCTGTTGTATTCAGTTAGATCAACTGGATATAAAGTTTAGTTCTAAAGATGTTTGTACAAGAATTAATGTTAATTAATTGTTGGCAATTAATATCTGGGCAAGTCCCAATTATAACAGCCAGGTGTTAGCTAATATGCCAATTTGGACTTGCCAGGGTATTTATTACCAACAGATTCTTGTACAAGTCATTCTGAATTGAGAAAGCCAGTCGATGACTAGCGAAACCTCTTCAATAATTAAACTTCAAGCCCAGTTGATCTAACGAATACAACAGAATACCATGGATAAATGAGAAAATTCACAAGCATATGTCATAAGGAGAACTATGAAGAGCATCTTGCATTTTGTGTATGGATATTTGATTGGGCATCAAAACACCTGGCAGATCATCAAAACCCAACCATACGATAGTTGCCAAATGGTCATTCCTCTACCACTGATATGTCATGGGTAGGCTTGAGATCACACGTGTCTATGGGCATTTTGTTGCAAAATTAAAAAATATTTTTAAGGTCGATTGGTAAAATGATTGCAGTGTTTTCTGAAGTTTTCATTAAATGTTAATGGAATGTAACCTCACAATGGACGACATTCGACATTAATCACAAACAAATTGAATGTCGAACAATATTTATGTGACATCTACATACAATTAACATGTACATCTGTCTATCAAAGTATTGGTCGGTTTAAGATCGTAATTATGATCATAATAGTGTATGGCCACCTAGACAATGTATATACTTGTATATTGGGCATAATCAGTTCCATGGAAATCGTCAAGGTTCCGAAAATCTCATTCAAACCCAATTGAATCAGAATTTTATCAATTGTTTCTATGCATTTTCCAAAATCTTCTATAGGAATTTTCCCGTTTTAAACGGAATTTTTAATCTGATAGATCTGGAGATTTTTGAAACCAGAGATCCGAATTAAAACCAGGTTCTTTCAAAACTGGGGTTCACACTGGTAATAATAAAAGTTTGGGACACTTTTCATGTACGATTTCCATAACTTTTCCATTTCCACACATGGTACAGTGGTATGAAGAATGGTTGACTGTTAGCTCTTTGGCTTAGTTCAGGGATCCAAACTGCAGCTCTCCATGTTTTAAAACTACAACCCCAGCATTCCTAGGCTTCCCTCTGTAGTTGAGGAATGCTGGGAGTTGTAGTCAGACATCCCACCCTGCCACTATGTACTTGTGGGCAGTGGGGGAGAGGGGGCATGGCGGTGCGGAGTGAGTGATGTCATTTACGTCATGTCGTAGGCAGGGTGAGGTGCGTGGCGGTGCGATGTAATTTACGTCACGTCAGGGGGGTTGTGGGCTTGTGGGAGGAGAATCAGGACTCCACTCCGTTGCGGGAGATCTTGGTCTTGCGGGAGCCCACCCCAATTCGAGGGAGATAACGGAAGATCAGGGAGGGGTGGGATATCTGTGTAGTTTTCTGGAGAGCCCACGTTTGAGGATAACAGGCTTAGTTATAGTTTCCATAATGGAATTAATTTTCAGCCAGGTTTAATATTTCTAACCTATAATCTCTCTATCCCTAGCTCTCTCTCTATTCTCAGCTTAGTCTGGTGGGATTCTCAAACGGTGTGCCTCAGGGTTTTAAGACTACAACTCCAGCCATCCCTCAAAAACAGAGGAATCCATGGAATGCTGGATGTTGTAGTTTTTAAGGGCTAGGCCACACTAGCGCGTTTTTCGCGCGTTTGCGCCCGCGTTTCGCGCTCGCGTTTGCGCCCGCGATTTTCGCTAAAATGGAAATCGCGGGAACGCAAAAATTCCCGCGATTTCCGATGCGCATGCGATTGCGCGTCCGTTCGCGTTATGGTAACGCATGCGTTCACCATTTTTGGTGCGTTAACGCATGCATTTCCATAACGTGAAAAGGCGAAAACGCAACGTGAAAAGGGAACGCGAGCGCGAAACGCGCACACAATCGCGTGCGATAACGCTCGCGATTTTGTGCGCGATTCCTGTGCGTTGCAGTGTGGCCTCACCCTAAATATTTGGAGGCACACCGCTTGAGAATCCCTCTGGTTATTTTCATGCATTTCTTTCACTCCCCTAAACCTTGCAAAATAGTCAAACCCGTCCCCTTTCCCAGCATGCAACACTTTGAAAACAAAAACATCACGTGACAGCCGGTGTCAAGAAGCTGTCATGGCGTCTCCAGTAGTTACGGACCTCGAAGCGCGAGGGAACAGTCCGTAGCTTGTTAGGCAGCAATACGGACAATACGAGACGCGGCGCTGAACTGGTGGAGTCCGTGGATGACGAGGGGGTCTGTATGTGGGGTGGAGCGGTGCCCGCTGTGAACACCACTCGCCGAAGACTGACCTGCGCTAAGTGCGTCCAGAGCGGAGACTTTGTGTTTTTTGACGGCCGGGACACCGAAAGGTAATGGGGAGCAGTCTCTCTATTGCAATCATTCATCCTATTCCTTGGCTGCCTCCCCGTTTGAATGTAGTGATTGCTCACTGTAACCGCACATACAATAGAAGTGATACAACTGCCAACATCTGGATGCCAATGTCCCACTGCACCCCCATAAATCACAGGCAACAACTTATAGTCAACTCCTCATTAAAGGGGAGTTCAGTGCTAATACATATACTGCTTTTAAGAAAAAAGGGCCTCATTTACCCATGCGTGCTGTGCTAAAAAAGGGATAAACTCCCACTAACCAATATTGGAAAGGTTAGCTCAGGTTTAACTTTATAATTGCACTGGCTGCACGAGTTTCACAAAAGAAAACCTTGCACAAGAGCACTGTATATTAAAGGCTTTGCACCACTCTTAACGCTACAATTTGATACGGTTAATGGCTGGTTTTAAAGTGGCACTGGGGTCAAATTACATTTGGATTTACCTTCTGGAGCAAATTCATAAAAAGGTAGTGATGTATGCACGATATATACACGAATGCCACTGCAAATACTGACAGACAGAAATGCAGGTAAACTGGTTTGAAGCAGGTTAAGGCAAGCAGCATTCAGCAGTGTACGTGTGTGTCCAGGGGGTGTTTTGTAGGGGGTTCTTGCACAGGGTGCTATATCTTAAGGCCGGCCCTGTCAATATTAAATACTGAAAGCCACATTTGCGGAGCAATTTGTGAATCTGGGTAAATGAGGCCCAAAGAGCAGTATTTTCCATTCATAATTACCTTAACCTGCCCATTCAGCATTTTGTCTTGTGTATAAAATATGCTTTCGAAAGACTGACTTCTTTTTGCAGGTCCCCAAATAGAGACAGTAAAGGTCTTGCCTGTGCCCTGGGGTGATTCAGTTGCTCGTAGAGATCTGAGTATTGTTGACCCATCCAACAGCCAATTAGTAGAAATTATGTGAGCAAATATCAGCTCCCTAATGTCAACATTAGGGATAGACAGGGATATAAATTAACATTTTTTTTTTAAATGGAAGAGAATACGTATATACTCGATATAAATCGGATTTTCAGGCTTTAAAATTAGCTGCAATTGCAGATAGTAACCAGTAGGTGTTAAAAAAATCCTAAGGCTAAGCTGCCTTTACACTCCTTCCTGCTCCTGTAGTCAGGCTGCTGGACTCAGCACTGTCCACTGCTCATCTGGATGCTGTAAATCTGATGGGTCTCCTCAGTTTGGGGCAAAAAATTACTGCCAGTTCAATGCAAGTGACGAATAGGGTTCTCCTGTAGAACCCCCCCTAAAGTCCCAAAAACTGTCCCAGGAGGCTAGCAGGACTCTGCCTGCTACCTTGCCTCCGGTAGATATTTGTCATGGTACTGCAGCGCTTCTCCCCCCCTCCCTCTCCCTCCGTTCTACTATCCCTCCCCTAGCATTAAACCCCTTCATATGATGTTCCCCCATGTCTGCCAGCCCCAACCGCATATTTTTATTTTCCAAAAGCTCCCCAATCTCTTACTTACCTCTCCGCTTTCCTCCGCTGCACGAATGACCGGCAGCCGCGTCCGTGATTGGCTGCCGCTCAGCAATCACAGACGCGACTGCCGGTCCCGCCCCTCTGCTTGCATTCTCGCAAGCAGAGGGCCGGCAGTGCGGCGGAGGAACGAGAGGAGGTAAGTAAGAGTTTGGGGGGCTTTTGGAAAATAAATATATGTGGTTGGGGCTGCAGCATGGGGGAACATCATATTAAAAAATATTTTAATAAAAAGTTTATTGAACCTTGCCACTCCCCATGTTTAGAAACTACAAATTCCAGCACACAAAGCATGCTGGGAGTTGTAGTTTCCAAACATCTGGAGTGCCAAGGAATTAGGTTTTACTGGTACTGGATTTGGCTATTACTGTATGGGACTAACTGTCCATTTAAAGGGCATCTTAAGGCACAAAATGATATAATAAGAAGGTAGTAGTGGTCTCGGCTTATACTCGAGTCAATCAGTTTTTAACTAATTTTCAGATAAAATAACGTGCCTCGACTTAAACTCGGATCGACTTATACTCAAGTATATACGGTATGTAGAATAAATAGGTATGCATATGATCTTAGAACTGATCTTTCCCTTTAAGAACAGTTCTGTAGTTGGCAATGTCTGAAATTGGCTGGATGGTCCTGGAGTTTAACTCGGTTCTGCACTTCTTGCATTGGTTTAATGTCTTCTGGTTATCCAATTTACATTCAAATAATGCTTAAATATGCCAATGGATCTTGAACTTTATATATCAGTAATGTTAACCTTTGCATGTTTAGAAATGCAGATGTTTAGAAAACTTCAACTCCAAGCATAACGACAACTAAAGCATGCTGGGAGTTGTAGTTTCCAAACATCTGGAGTGCCAAGGTTTAACATCATTGTTTATAATAGCTAAAGTGTGCTGGTGCATGATGGGAAATTTTTAGTGTGTATGCTTGACTGTGTGCATAAAGTGGGTATTAAAAATGTACATACCCTACAAAAGGGCAAGGTTGTGTTTATAAAGCACTTATGTACTTAAGCACTTTTTCTATCCTAATGACTTTACCCTGCCCATTCAGCATTTTGTCTGTGTGTAAATAAATTCTACCGAAATACTAACTTCCTGTTTGCAGGACCCATAGTGTTTGTTATGGTTTAGCCCTTGACCCAGCACCTGGGTTTATTCATTTGCTGGAGATCTGAGCATGTTTGACCCACCGGCAGCCAATCAGCAGAAATTACTGTTGGGAAAATATCAAGGAAGCGGTGCATCCTGGAAGAAGGACAATTACAGAGAATGAAATGGCAGCTCACTAATGTCAACAGCAGGTAACAGGAAAGCATATAAAAAAACTGTTTTTTTAAAAAAATGGAGGAGAATATTTAAAATAACTAGGTATGCATAATACAAACAAGAATTAACGTTCCCTTTAATACCTGCAGAAAGAACTGGGAAAGTAACCAAGCCTGCATAATAGCAGCATGAAGAACTAACTAGAACATGGAAGATTTGAATCACTTATTGCTTAGTTAAAGGACATGTTCACCCTTAACAAAAAAACTGGTCAATTGTCAGTACCTGTCCTCAACCCCAAAGGATAAGTTTTGAACTTTTACCTGCATTACTAGCTGATATTTAAGGATTATTATTGCCCCATTCTGGCGGAGTAATCTGGCCAGTCCCCTATTGTAGTCAATTAAGGCTGTGATTGCTGACATCACAACCATAGATTGACTGCTATTTCACCTGCTACCCTCCTTTGCACATGCTCAAGCATTTAAATAGCTCTTAGTGCAGAGGAAATAGGCATATACTTTTGCCAGAAAGGAACAAAGCATATCATTAATTATCTGGTCAAATGCATGTAATAAACTGGGAAAATATCAGTTGGGTGGTGGGCAGATAACTGACAAGTCACCATTTTTTTGTTTTAAGGTTTACATGCCCTTTAATGTAACTAGATAAAGCCAGAATTTGAAAGTAAGCAGAATTGTGAAATATAGAGAAAAATATAGAAATATGAGCTATTAAGGATATTAATACTCTAAAAATTAACTGTAAAAATGGAAAGTACCTGGGTCAGGGAGATCAGATTGATTATTCCTACCTCACAATATTTTGTTAAGGAGCTACAGCACCAACAGTTTTCATTTGCCAGGTTAGTCCTGGGATATTCCTGTATTAATGATACAGATGCAGAAGCCGGAGGAAGACTGTCAGAATCCGTTTTCTTTGAGGTGGTGCTCTTCACAGAAACAATATTGGGAGTTAGGAATTACCAATCCTGTATTCCCGTACCAAGTACTTTCAGTTTAACTTTTTTTTAAATAAATTTTATACACACGATAGTTTCCTTTAAGAATTCTACCTAAGAATTCTATTGTTTTCTTCATTGCCTCCTTTTTTAAAATAAAATACATAAATCCAGATTGGGCATGACGTCACGTTGCACATTTACCCAACAGGAAGCGAGTGGCTGGAGGCTGCAGAGGAGGAGCGGCGAGGGACCGGGTCAGGTAAGGAACTTCAGAATTTAAGGATAATGCAACCTAGGTTTGGGGGGATGTTAAACATTTCTAAGCTGACTTTATTTAAGGCAGGACATGCCCTTTAAATAGAGGGGACTCGAGTGAGGCAGCTCTGGGTAAATTTCCCTGCTTTCTTATTAACGTTATTTGAATGTTTATTTTTAAAGGGAAAGTTCAGTGGAAAATATCATAATTTTTAGATTATTTGTTCATATTAGACCACTAGTTATTCTACATATTTCCTCCATTTTGAAAAATCAGTTGATTTTAAACTTTGCTTGCCATGCTGTTGTGTCATTAGTGAGCTGACATTTCAGGTTCTTAACGGCCCTTCTTCCGACATTAAAAGTTCTTAACAAATTTCTACTGAACTGGCTGTTGGAGGGTCAAACATACTGATCTCTATGAGCAACTAAATCAACACAGAAGCTGGGTCAAGGGCAAAAGCAAAACTGTCACTTGTTAGGGGGTCCAGCAAACAGGAAGTCAAAATTTTAGAAGCATTAATTCTATACAGACAAAATGCAGAATGGGCAAGTTCTTAAAAGAATTGTATACATTGAACTTCCCCTTAAATTATGCTGGCCATACCTGGGTCCACGGTATATCATTTTTGCAAATTATATATGACTGTAATATCAATCGCAAATGATTGGGCCAGGCGTTTTCAGAATTTGAGGGGAAATCTGAAGGTAAGATTACATGCATGGGCGCATACAGTTATTCATGTTATTAGACCGGTGACAGAGGTGCCCTCCTGCTTACGAGCTCATGATTCTTTTTGTCCCTCATTGCTTATGGGTATTCTTATTATTTAGATGTTTCACTGTATACTACATAATGTGTTTGTCTGGTATTTCACCCAATTGTTAGTAGGTTACATCTTTTACTGAAGGTTTCATGTGCGTATTAAATTTATTTTTCTGACGTCTCCTTTTTTTTGTGAATCATTATTTTAGAGCTCTGCGGATTTGTAATGACTGTGGTTCAGAGTGACAGTTGTGTGTTTCCTTTTTTTTTTTGGCTTGACCTCATAAACCCATCATACTCTTACTACACAAACATGCTTATTGATTACACATACAGTCTCGCTAATGTAAAATTTTTGCTCTGTCATATATCTCATGTCATAAAGTAAAAAATTGATTAAGGCCAAGGTCACACTACAACGCATCAAATCGCGCACGCAATTGCGAGCATTATCACATGCGTTTGTGTGTGCGATTTCGTGCGTTTGCGCATGCGATTTTGCCGGTTTCCATTATGGAAACGCGTGAGTTAACACACCAGAATGGTGAACACATGCGTTGCCAAACACAATCGCAGCGCATCGAAAACCGCAGGAATTTTCGCATTACCACGATTTCCATTTTAGCGAAAATCGCGAGCAGAAACGTGGGCGCAAAACGTGCAAAAAATGCGCTAGTGTGGCCTAGCCCTTATTGTTTTGTAGTTAGTTAAAGGCTATGTCCACCCCGAAATACATTTTTAATATTCTGCTCCCCCATGTCCCCCAGCCCCAACCGCATATTTTTTTTTTCAGAAAGCCCCCAAACTTTACTTACCTCCCCTTGATCCTCCGCCGCAATGCCGGCCCTCTGTTGCGAGAATGCAAGCAGAGGGGCGGGACCGGCAGTGAGTTGCCTGTGATTGGCTGAGCGGCACAATCACGGACGCGGCTGCCGGTCCTTCAGTGCAGCGGAGGAAAGCGGAGAGGTAAGTAAGAGAGTTTGGGGAGCTTTTAAAAAAAAAAAAAAAACATGCGGTTGGGGCTGGGGGACATGGGGGGAGCAGATATTAAGGGGTTTTTCGCTAGGGGGAGAGGATAGTAGAACGGGGGGAGGGGGGGGAGGGGAGGGGGGAGAAGGGCTGCAGCACGCATGGCAGGAATCTCCGGGGGCCAGGTAGCAGGCAGTGTTATATGGACTGCTAGCTCCTGGTGGGCAGTTTTTGGAACTTTGGGGGGGGGACTACAGAGAACCAGATGGAGTGGGATGTGAGGTAAGGATTAAACTACACTACATGGTGGGGCAGTAGTTGGGGGGATTATAGTTTTGGGGGTGGAACATGCCCTTTAAGTTGTTAGCTAAGATTACATTACAGTTAAAGAAAATCTCTGGATGAATGGTAATTTAACATAAATGAAAAAAAAACCTGTCAAATAGTTGTATCCTCTGATGTAAATGAATATGTACTAGGGAAATCTATCCAATCCTTGAGAACAAAATAAAAATGGATTTAAAAAAAACCCAAACATGATTTACAAGAAATACAGCTAATCTGGTGTGGCACAGTACTCGATTATACAGGACCGTTAGTGTACGTTTATACTAGCGGTGCCTTAAAGGGTATATATAAAACCTAGTCGGGGGCCAGTAAACAGCCCCAGAAAAAAGACCCTTATACAAAAAGGCACTAACAATACAGGTCCAAAAAAGCAGCAAAATATGTTTATTGATCATCCAATCTTGTTATTAAGACAACTTCCCTAAAGTGCATAGCAAGTATATTAAAAAGTGCAACAATGTAACAACCCCAATCCATCAATAACCATAACTATAAACTAGATCTAAATAACACTGGGCGTCCCCAGCAGTCAATTCCTAATCCGGCTCAGTGAAACATAGCCAAGTCCAGCAACTAATGGCCAAAAAGGATGGTGTCCAAATTAGAGTCAAACAACACCATAATCACAGTTCCCACTTCCTAGTTGGAATACCAATGGCCACACATTGACTCATGACCGTCAGAGTAAGGTGAAGCTACCGGGTTCGGTGTAGGAGTCAGAGTAACAAGGCAGTGGAGTGCCGGAGGACCTGAGGAACGGACACGGGGATTCGGAACAACCGGAGGAGTGACAAACGATCTATTACCTGTTTGTCGGGTGAAGAGTGTGGTCCGTCCGATAGGGGTCTGGCTTCTCACGTAAGTCCCGAATATGCTGAAATGTGTGGCCATTAGGTATTCAACTAGGAAGGGGGACTGTGATTATTGGTGTTGTTTGACTCTATATTTGGACCACCATCCTTTTTTCCTTTTTGGCATTAGTTGCTGGACTTGGCTATGTTTAATGAGTCGGATTAGGGAATGACCGCTGGGGACGCCCAGTGTTATTTATATCTATGTTATAGTTATGGTATGATGGATTGGGGGGTTGTTACATTGTTGCATTTTTAATATACTTGCTATGCAATTTAGGGAAGTTGTCTTAATAACAAGATTGGATGATCAATAAACGTATTTTGCTGCTTTTTTGGACCTGTATTGTTAGTGCCTTTTTGTATAAGGGTCTTTTATCTGGGGAGCTGTCTACTGGCCCCGACTAGGTTGTTATTGATTTACAAGAGTCAGAGTGATTTAATGCAGTGGTTAAAGGAGAATAAATCAAGTCAGGTGATGCCCAATGTACAATTTGAAAAATACACAAAAGAGCCACTTTAGCTAAGTGCTAAACAATTCCTTTATTTAAGGTGAAGCACAGCACGACATGTTTCGAACCTGCACGGTTCTTCATCAGGTGCAAAATAACGGTTGAAACATGTCGTGCTGTGCTTCACCTTGAATAAAGGAATGTTTAGCACCTTAGCTAAAGTGGCTCTCTTGTGTATTTTCAAATGTGGAATTATCGACTGGATGACGGTGGATACCTGTACACAATCTGATTGAGCCCTACAACTACCGAAATGTAGAATTATCCAGCTCAGGGTACAACCACTTGATCTTGATGCCCAATGTAACTAGAACCCTATCTGCTATATATTTTCATTTTTGAATGCTAACAAATACCATAAAACCATTTATCATTATTTCACCTTTCTTCCTGTTTCCCATGGTCATTTGCTGGTAGTAGTGATAAACCCTATTTAAGGCTATGGGGCTGGTGCGAAAAAAAGAGTTGGATTGCAGGGAGGTGTTGCCAGAAGCAGGGAGCTTGGAGAAAATCCGAGTAGCTGCACTGACAATACATTCATTTTGGCAAATAATAGCATTTGAAGGCTCCCTTTCCACTCCCAGCAAGTATCTAGGGGGAGGTCAAATTGTATAAGTCTGAAAGTCCTAAAAAGGTGCCAGGCAATCCGACCAAATACATGAGCACAACACACACAGACCCTTCATATCTATTTGACCGCAAGACAGACCCAGGCATTCTGACACAATGTGCAGATCAAACTAAACGCACAATTGGACAACCTGAGACAGGATCCAGAACAAAATTCTAGGCTCATACTGCTTGTGAAGGTTCCATCATCCAGGTCATGGTATATCTTTGTATTCAATTAGATTCAAGGACTTGAAATGTAGTTCTTGAAGACGTTTGCTAGTATCCGACTGGCTTTCTCATTAGAATGACTTGTACAAGAATCTGTGGCAATTATGTACCCTGGAAAATCCCAATTAGCATATCACAGCCGGTGTAAGGGTGTGATTAGATAGTGGCTAAGAGGTGTTAAGGAACGCCCACTCTTACTCTAAACCACTCGGCGTTCCTATATCACCTCTTGCCACATCTAATCACCCCCTTAACACCTGGCTGTGATATGCTAATTGGGATTTTCCAGGGTACACGATTCTTGTACAAGTCATTCTGAATTGAGAAAGCCAGTCGATGACTAGCGAAACGTCTTCAAGAACTACATTTCAAGTCCAGTTGATTAATTGAATACAACAGATATAGGTCATACTTATTAGTATTTACCACAGAGCGTTCCAGATCTACAATTACTATGGTGTTAGGACAGCACACGATAGTGATTAACTATAAAGATTAGGGAGAGATGTTTTTAAAGGAGCTAAAAGCTCCCCACAAAATATAAAATGAAGTAGAGCCTTCTTATAACAGAAGGCCCCTCACAGCCTCATGTTATATAATAGCATTGCCCTAATAATCTACAAAATAAGCACATATTTCTCACTTCTAAAGAAATGGGTGGGGACATGCAAAGTATTTTATTTATTGCCTGTAGCTAAGGGCATGTGTCTAGATGGAATTCATCCTAATGTATAGAGCAGGGTTGTTGATCTTGTGACCATTCACGTGTTTGAAAACTACAGCAGTCTTTTGTGTTCTAAGTTTTTTCTTAATGTCCTATAAGTAAGGCATGTGTCCAGATGTTATACAGCCTAATGGTAAGAGCAGGGGTGTTGAACTCGGGACCTTTCACATGTTTGCAAACTACAACTCCCAGCATTCTCTGTTAGCAGTATGTTTTTTTTATGTCCATTGGCTAATGAATGTATTAATATGCAATACAGCGTATTGACATAGAGCATGGGTGTTGAACTATTCACATGTAAAAACTACAACTCCCAGCATTCCCTAGCGGATAGCATGCTGGAAAATTTAGTTTAGGGCTTTAGTTTAGGTTCCTGGAATAAAGCCCTTTTACTGAATACAGACATTAAAGAGGAACTCTGGTCCAAAAATGACTTTAGGTAAATTGATAGGAATTGGTTCTCCTGAGAGTTTTTGCAATTTATTTCCATTGTTTATTTTACATAGTTTTGAAGATATTTACATTTTGTGTGTGATATGGCAGCAGCATCACCAGGTCCCCTGCACTTCCTGCTTCCTGCTCTGAAACCTGTCAGTCAATTGCCCTGTGTCTCCTCCCCTTTGCAGCCCCCCGGTCCCTCCACTTATGGACCCCATGGTCCCTCCAGTTGCAGGCCCCCTTGGCCCATTACCTTACAGCCCCATGTGGCCTGCCCACTTGGGGTGCCATGGCCCCGCCCACTTGCGGGCACCTAAGCCCCACCCGCTCACAGGTGTGTGGGTCACTCTGTAGATTCCCTTACCTTCTCTGCAGCTGCAGGTCCTTCACACACGCAGAGGAGGAGGAGGGACTTCCTGTTCCCTCACACACTGAGGGAGTCTGAGGCTGTGCGCTGGGTGGCACTGTGCAGGAGAAGCCTTAGGAATGTCACATGTGCCTCCCACCATTACTTTCTGGTCAGTCATTTTTATATCTTGGGCTGTGGAGCACGTAGAGAGATGGTTGGTGGCTCGTTTTAAAGGTAGGGAACTGGCCTTTCATGTAAACTCAACTTGTTTGGAGAACACAGTTCCCCTTTAAAAGCCTATGCTTTAGCAATTCCTACCCAAGGGTTTGAATATCCAAGTGATTCATCTGCCTTCCCTTACATCCATAGCTATTACACAATTGGTTTAGGTAAGGATTATTCAAGTCACTTCAGGCAGTAGGAATCACACATCCAACCACCTGTCGACAGTTATAATCCATAAAATATCAATGAAATAAATTTGCAGGTCTGAGAATAGACCCAGGCAATTCTGTCACAATGTGCAGTTCAAACCAAACAGTACCTTTGGGAATCCTGAGACCTACACAGGATCCAGTTAAACATGCTGCTGAGTGTATTACACAGCAAGTTCCACACAAACAATTACTATGTGGTTACACCAGCACAGGATAGTTTTGGCTATAAAGATAAGGGAGATAGTTCTTAATGGAGCTAAAAGCTCCCATAGTGTATAAAATTAAATACAGCCTTTTATAACAGTTGTAATCAAAACCCTCATGTTGTTAATATTTGATATTCGAAAAAAAGGAAAAACTGTCCATTTCTCTAAGAATGCTGGGTAGTTTCAGAGACATGCAAAATCATTTTATTATATCAGACATCACTTCCTGTCTAGAAACAGAAACTGGATTGTCCATTACTTTCTATGGAGAGGAGGAAGGGGGGAGTAGTAAATGTGAGAGTCTGAAACATTTTCTAATTGGCTAAGACTGTCACATGTTTTACAAACCGCACTAATTGGGTGTAATACAGGAACTTCCTTACACTTCCAGTCTTGTCATTTTACAATGCTTAAGATATTTTTTTGATTGCAACAGTGTAAGTTCAGAACCTCATTGGATGTTAGTAAACTTCCACTCCTTTAGTGTCTACATGGAGACCCGTGTAGAAATCCTAGAGGTGTGGCTTAAACCTACCATTTTGAGTTTTCCATTCAAACTTAGGGATGTCAAGTAAAGTAAATATACTTTATTAATTGTATATCATTTGTTTTGTAATTCAGTAGTAGGTAGTAGTAGTACTATACTTTGTATAGTGTTATTTGTTATGGCGTTTTATTAAATAGTGATAATCACACACATACATATAGACCTTTCCTGTGTGTAATAGTGTTATATACCCCCACCTAATTAGTTGCTCCTAAAAACTCAATGCAACTCCGTAAAAATATAAATTTATTATATAATATAAGGGATAATTTAGCATTTTTATAAAGCTGTTTACTGTTAGGAACTTTCCACATGGCCAACAAAATCCGGAAATGATACACACACATTCATTACTTGGAACTTTAGAATTAGTGATTACATAGTAGTTTCCTACACCCCTTACTGTAACAAACAGCAGATTAGTGTTATGTTATTTAGTGTTATTACAGAGTTTTCCACCTGGCAGCAGAAATAGTTTATATTCCTCTGAGAACAAATCTGCCAAATATAATGTTTCAGTAATTAGAAAATGTAAATTTCCATGATCTTTATATCCATAATGTTACCCAAAGTGCCATGGGCCTAGCATTTCTACGCATCAGTTCATCTTGGATGGTGCTACATTCCAACCCAAGCTGGCGGGCCACATAACAAAAAAAACTTGCACTATTACTTTTCAGTTGTAAAAATCTTTCTATCTTACTTTGCCACACTTTGTAACCTACTGTTTTTTACCCTGTTTATTAAAATGGATACTTAAGGTATGGACAAACATATAGAAATTATTTCTCATTACCTAATGATAAATTAACATGTCCTGAGGTTTCCAAGCCCTTGTGACGTATTTAAGTTAATGGGACAAACTGTCATGGCAATTTTAGGAAAGAAACCCTGATGTATATTAGAAGGACACTTGCTGTTGGCAGAAGACTGGTTTGTTTAACATGTAAAGGTTACCGTAAATACAGTTATCCGTTATCTGTTGCATTACTGTGCCTGTTGACCGCTCTTTTTAGAAGGCTGTATTATATGTCAACAGATATTCAAGTAATAGAACCCCATGCAAAACCATTCCCTGTATTGTATAATGTCAATGGGGCTTTTGACCAATTTACATCTGTCTTCAATGGAAAAACATTAGTAGTTGGAAATATGTATTTGTTTCTTGTGTGGTAGTTAAAATCCAGCCCTGATAATTACATGTTCCCCTCCAATCATTATGTTAAAGGGTATGTCCACCTTAAATCAATTTTTAATATAGCCTTCCCCTGGTCCCCAGCCCCAACCGCATCATTATATCTTTAGAAAGTGCCCCAAATTTTACTTACTCCCCTCTTTCCTCCGCCGCACTCCCGGCCCTTCGCTGCGAGAAAAATGCAAGCAGGGGCGGGACCGGCAGTCGCGTCTGTGATTGGCTGAGCGGCAGCCAATCACGGAAGCGGCTGCCGGTCATTCAGTGCAGCGGAGGAAAGAGGAGGTAAGAGTTTGGGGAGCTTTCTAAAAATAAAAAATTAGCGGTTGGGGCTGGGGGACCAGGGGGAAGGCTATATTAAAGGGGAAAATGTAGGGGGAGGGATCCGGAGAGAGAGGGAGGGGGAGAAGGGCTGCAGTACGCATGCCAAACTTCCCGGAGGCCAGGTAGGAGGCAGAGTCCTATATGGACTCTGCTATCCTTGGTGGGCAGTTTTTGGGACTTTGGGGGGGGATTTCAGGAGAACCCTATGGAGCTGGGATGTTAGGTAAGGATTAAACTACACTACATGGTGGGGCCAGTAGTTGGGGGGATTATAGTTTTGGGGGTGGACATGCCCTTTAAATGACCACATATTGTAAACTGGTTACAGGGAGTGAGGTTTGTTTTCCACCTTAATATTGTTTCATTTGGAACTTCAGCAGATACTACATCTGCCAGATAAGTGCCTTCCTGTTTAATGATAGGCGGAAGCTCTCAGGAAGCGCATGGCAGAAGCAGTTTTCTTCGTGCTGCTGTTCCTCATAGAAATTATATTAGGAAGTAGAAAGTACCAACCCTACCTCCTGCCCCAGGTATTTTCATTGTATTTGTTTTTGAAAAAAACTTAATACGAACTATAGTTCTCCATTAACTGCTGAATATAACTGCTTTGTTGTTTCCCTTCTATCAGTTCATTATCTACACCATTTGCAAAGTGATGAGAATTATGAACATGCTTGATACTATTGATAAAAACAGTATTGTCCTGTTACATCCTGTTTGGATTTGTTCTAGTTGCTAACCACATAATGTCTCCTCTACTAGGTTTTCTGACAAGCGACAGCGATTAAATATCTCAGACAAATGCAGCTAGATTTCCAGAAACAGTAGGTTACACTTGAGTATTCCCATTCTTTCTCAAAATTTATTTTTAGGAAGCTGTTTAGCATCCAACAGGTTTTTTATATATGGCATTTTGTGTCTTTTTAGAGATTACTGAAAGGCTTACCGGTATCATTGATATACCGTAACCTATATTTACCAAGCTATCTTAATTCTGTTTTGACGGTCCATAACATTAGCAGAAATAAATGGCTTAATAGTTTCAGAATATTTTGGGTGGAAATCTGAGAGCCTCCCACACATTTATGCCCTGAGATTCAGTTGCTACTTGAGATTTATATATAAAATGTATATATCTGATTATACTAACACTTATGTGGGGTTTGTCATTTAGCCCACTTTTAAAAGGATCTCTCATTTCACAGACTGGGTCTCTATGTGAGGCAGATTGGCCTAGATCAAATCATTATGGCAGTGTATGGTCAGCAAGTACATAACTAAGTAAAGCTTTTCAAGGCCTGTTATGAAAGGCAGTTTTTTATGCTGTGTCTTAAAAACAATTAAACAGTGTATTAATGATTTTTTATAGGTTTAAAAATGATCCCTGTACTCCTGCAAGCTGAGGAATAAAGCCATGGGGAAAAGGAACTACAAAACAATTCTAGTTAATGAAACTTTTGCTTGTTGATTGTTGCATTTTTACTGATCAAGAGGCAATTTCTTGCCTTGTCAGCTTACCGTCCCTAAAAAAATGTCAATAATAAGGCTGAGACTAGCGATTGCTGACAAACTTTAAAATTCTTCAAGATGATTCTGCCTTGATGCAGCATTAACCATTACATTAAATTTCAGTACAAAAATGTTTCAAAGTATGCATTTATTACATTGAAAGTAATGCTACAAATTCAACTAGGCTTAGTAGTGATATGATGATAAAGAATAAAAAATATCTGACTGTCTAAACCATGATAAATGAAGAGTTTAAAGGGTAACTGTGGTCTCCAATTCTTCCAAACTAGTAAGGATTATGTAAAAAGCCTTCCATTGTACCTTCAAAATAAAATCTAAATCACATTTAGATTTTATGGGGCAGGTAGTTCGGAGGGAGTGGTTATCCCTACCTCCCAGTATCATGTTGTAGGTGGACTAGCACAAAGAAAACTGCCTACAAGTCTTCTTCCTGACTTCAGTACTAATTTAATACAGGATAGCCCAGGACACTAACTGACAGAAAACTTTACATGTTGGCATTCCTCAATGGTTCCAGGAGTTCAGCAGAAAATGAGTGAACGTTTCCCAGTGGTGGCCATTACAGAACTGCTTGTGAACAAAAAATGTTCCTGGACCCAGCACATGCTTTATGAGTCCTTTAGACCCCCCCCCCCTGCTAAAGCTCTCGAGTGGACTACTGGGGTGACCTGAGTAATGGGTAGATATGTGCATCTATGGCTGGATTAAGACCCGTCTGTCTGTGAGGTAGGCAGCTTAGTGGCTAAAGCCCATGCCACATTAAGATAATTTTCTTACAAAGCATCCAATGAATGATCCTATTCCATTATCAGTCACAATCTAGCATGTGCACAGCCACCTGCTGGAACACTAAATGATGTCAAGGAACAGTAGTGCTGGAGGTGAGGTAGAAAAAAAACTGGATCTGTATGGGGATCTTCCTAAAAATCTGACATGTATGTTATTTTAAGATACAAACCTATATATATTATGCAGGTATAGTTGGCTAAATTATATAATGTACACAAGCAAAATGTTACATTGTATGTTTAATATCTTTCATATATTTATTTTCTCTTAGAGTTGCAAAGGCAATAGAAGCAAAGTTGTGGCTGCAGATAAACTGGTGAGTCCACCGTCCTAAACATTTTTGGTAAAGATAAAACAATTATAAAATTATTATATATGTATTGTCTAGGCAAATAAAAAAAAATGTTCTGTACTGGGGCCAATTCTATTTAATTTATAAATTACTGGGAATTGAGAGCAAGAGCTCTGTGGCTTGCTGATGGAACAAAACTGTATAGGGATTTTGCAACACCATATGATGGGCAGTTGGCAGGTAGATCTAGACAGATTGTCAAAATGGGCAGCCAAGTGGCAGATGAGATTAAAAGTTGACAAATGTAATGTGAAACATTTGGGGTTTAACAATCCTTGTGACACCTACGCCATAAAATAACTCGTGTTAAGTGAATCTCTGTTGAAAAGTTTGGGGTTCTAGTAGATAACAGACGGCTGTATCAAACTTACTGAGAGTTTCTTTGCCTGGCCATCCCTTTTCTGGCAGCAATGACTAATGGGTATCCCCGCCCACCAATCAGAAGAAACAGACTCCAAGATAAATAGCCCCTCCACCTTAGCTTCCATGTAGTTGGTTTCAAAGCTTCAAAGAAAAAAACAAAAAGAAAAAAGGGAATTGTTGCTGCCAGAGGGATGGCCAGGAAAGAAACTCTTGGTAAGTTTAATGAGTTTCGTTTTCCTGGCCATCCCTGGGCAGCAATGACTTAATGGGTAAGTACCCAAGCAATAGTCATGGTAGGGTAAAGAAAGAAAAAAACATTAAATTATTATTACTTGGCTTTTGTAGTATTTAGACTCTATGACCAAAAATCTGCCTTTTTAACTTTTAATGTTTAACTTGTAATGCCTAATAAAGTATTAGCAGTTGCTCAATTGGCTGCTCTACAGATCTCCTCAGCAGATGCAAGTTGTGCTATATCTAGTCAAATGAGCAGAACTTGAGGGAGGTGTCAATTTTGACATGTATAGGATTTTTGGACAGCTTTACGACCCATCTTCTGGGTTACAATTGATGCAGCTTCCCCTTTGCTAGTTCCCCTGGAATGACAAACAACCTTTCAATCCTTGTAAAGGACAATGTTCTTTTTAAGTAGATCTTTAAACATTTGGAACAATCACAATTTCTTTAGATCTTTTTGTCCTTCTGAGTGCGGCACTGTTGGAAGAAAAAATAGGCTGATTCAAAGGAAAGTGTACATTACTTTGGGTAAAAACTCATTCACAGGATAAAGGGTTACTGAATTTGGATGGAAAATAAGGTACTCATCTTTAAATGATAAGCTTGTAATTCACAAATCTCCTGATAGAATGTAGAGCTATCAGGAGTAGAACCTTTAAGGACATATTTATTAGGGAAACCGTTTCCAACGGTTCAAAAAGTGTTAATGTTAAAGCTTTTAACACTGAAGTGGAAGATTCATTGCGGACAAAATTCTTTCTCCTTCAGCCAAGGGGGACCCAATCACCTTAGGGGTTAAGTGCTCTACCTTCAGGAGCGGACACTTGAAAATTGAAGCTTTTTACAGGCTCCTGTGCTCCTCCCCTTACCTTACACCTAGCCACAGAGTCTGCTTCAGTTTCTTCAAGTGTCCGCTCAGGAGTTGGACCACTATCTTCAATCAAGATATTCCTTTGTGGAAAGGTTTGGCTAGAAGTTACTTCCTATTCCTAGCTTGTTTCCGCATGCGAGCAGTGGGATAGATATCCACTCCTAGCGTCCTCCACCTCACACGCAGCAGTGGGATGTTCTCCACTCCTAGCGATCCCATATTTTATGATTGGGAAGTTACATGGGAAAAAGGGCTGACAGGTCACAAACTGGCCTTGTGTGCAGCATTCATGTTCTCAACAAGCTGGCAGTGCGACTCATCGGTCCGGTCATTTTGGAAGTGTCTAGTGCCTTTCGTGCAGGCATTGCTGTGGACTTTACCTTTTCTCTTAAGGTAAGAGCAGGGTCCTTTAGAATCGGGCGGGAGCTCCCCTTGTCTGGCGGGAACATCTAGTAGCGCGGGGGACGGGACTTCCGTTTTTTTCTCTCCTGCTTCTTTCCTTGTGAACAAGGACCTGCGGCTGCCTTAACAAGTTCCACAAAGGGGGAAAACGGACCTGGTATCTGTGTCAGGCACATGCTGCTGTGGCAGAATCTTTGCATCCTCCTCGGATCTTATCTACAGCAGGGGGAACTCTCTACTAACTTCCCTATCTTCACGGAAAGGTTTTTCTTTTTTTACATTCTTCTTTCTTGAACTGTTCTCCTGCTATATTTTCTCTATACTGTTTCCACATCTCTCTAATGGCCAGCAAGGGGTCGCTCCCTTCCTGCCAGAAGGGAACTAAAAATACTGTTGCCACATCTTATGTGTGCGCAATATACCAGGAAAAATGCCTGCGGGCCATTCAGGGCCCAGGTGTGCCTCGTGCAATGTCACACAGCACCTTCACCCTCTAACCCAGACGACCAAGAACCCGCTTGGCCAGGTCGATCCGTGAATCTTTGGATTCACTCAAAAATTCGTCTACAGGGTCTTCCCAAGACGTAAACTCTCAGGGGATCCCGCATGATTTTGAACCGGCATGGGCTAAGTCCCTGGCCTCTTCTGTGTCTTCTTTATCTGCTTCCATGCACAGGTCCTGTACAAATCCGGACAGCCAGTGACTTCCGACAGGGACTGCAGACAGCTACTTCACAGGGAGCGGACGCTTTTATGGTCGAGGACTCAGTTCAGGAGGACGACGACGTCGAGGAAGGTGAGATAGAGTACGCGCTCCCGAACAGGAGTCTAAAACACGTTCACAGCAGACGCTGTAGGTGCGTTAATAAGGTCAGTGCTTTCCCGAGTTAAAAAATCTTCGGTACAGTTTCCCTCGTATGATCGACTAGATAAATAGTTCTTTAAGAATGGGCTTGTCCGGAATGCCGTCTCTCCCTCTCCCGACAGTTTAATTTCATGTTTCCTTTCCCAAAGGCAGACATAGAAAGATAGTCCTCCCTCCCCACGGTCCCCCCCAGTAGCAACTACCAGAAGCCACTACCATCCCCCTTTCTGAGGCAGCAACGTTTAAGGATCAAAATGACCGTTGTATTGACTTTTTCTGAAAATTTCCTTTGCAGCTTCGGGAGCTGCGCTGTAGAGCAGGGTAGCTAGGCATGGAGGTGTGGCTCAGTCAAACTGTACCAAGAGATCAGTTCAGATCCGGCCAAGGCCCACCTTTTAGAAATACTTCAGGAGTTATCCGACACAGCAGTGTATATTGGGGATGCGGCCCTGGATTCGAGCAAACTCATTGCCAGGGCTCGGCATCAGTCCCTGTTAACACGTAGGATCTTAGGTAAAAGCATGGGCGGCTGACCATGCTTCCAAAAGGGCCTCACACAGTCTCCCCTTCTCAGGGGACAAGTATTCGGTCTGAGCTTGAAAGGATCATTTCTCAGACGACGGGGGCAAAGTACTTTTCTTCCCAAAACCGACCTCAGAGGTTCTCCTATTTTCCAGGAACCCCTCCTTCGACCCTTTCGTGCCCCTACAAGACCTTCCTTCAAGACCAATTCTCAAATTCCCCCTCTAAGAAGAGGAGCTCCTACACGCCCTCTGGCCTGCCAAACGAGGTTCTTTCTGCACTGCAGGAACTAAACCCAAATCATCATGACTATCCCCCAAAAATTGGGTGGGTGGTGCCTAAGTTTTTTCCACGAGATATGGAATTGTGCGTCCAAGGACAATTCATCCCTCCACCCAACCGCTTTTTCCTTCCAATCTGCCCAGGTCCTCCTCAGACGCAAAGCTCTTCAACAGCCGTACAATATTTCTCAGGGACAAAGTAATAGTCCCTGTCAGTCCGACCAAAGGTTTCGGGGGTTTTATTCAACCCGTTCCTAGTTCCAAAAAAGTCGTCTCGTTCCGCCCGGTATTGGACCTGAGGAACTCAACTGTAGTCGGACAGTCACACTTCAAGATGGAGTCCCTACGTTCCGTCATATTGGCAATAGAACCAGGGGATTTCTTGGCATCCTAGATATTCAGGATGCTTATCTGCATGTTCCTATATGGCAGGGTCACCAGCGATTTCTCCGGTTCGCAATCGGAAATTTACACTACCAGTTCACAACCGCCCTTCGGTTTATCCTCGGCTCCCCGCGTATTTACCAAGGTAATGGCATGTCAAGCAGCGTACATCGCCTTCAGGGCATTTCATTTTTCCCTATCTGGATGACCTTCAAGGCCCCCTCTTTTCTCTTAGCGACATATCAAGTCAACCTATGCATACAGATTCTAACCTCCTTCGGGTGGATAGTCAATTTCCACAAGTCATCCCTGCTTCCAGTCCTCGCATGACATTTGGGAATGTATTTCGATATTTCCGTCAGAAAATATTTCACCCACCAGAGAAGAGGAAAGATCTCAAAGGTCTAGCCCTCAAGCCACATCCGAACCTCTGATTTCAGTTCAACAGGCTATGAGACTAGTCGGGAAGATGGTGTCCAGTCGAAGCAATTCCATACACAATGTTTCACTTAGTCCGCTTCTAACGCCATTTCCTGGCGGTGTGAACAGATCTCGGGAACTTGGATGCCAAGATTTGCCTCCGGTACCGATCAGGCGGTTTTTGGTCTGGTGGATGAGGGCACCAATCTACAAAAGGGCAATTCCCTTTGCCTTCCTGTGGACGGTGATTTCCAGGGATGCGAGTCCTTGGGGTGGGGGGCGATCTGTGGGTCGCAAACCAATCAGGGTACGTGGTCCCAGGAGGAAGCGCGTCTACCGATCAATGTATTGGAACTTCGGGCCATATTCCTGGCTCTCTCTCATTGGACCTTCTGCCTGGCGAACAAGTTTGTCAGAGTCAATCAGACAACGCCACCGCGGTAGCCTACATCAATCACCAAGGGGACGAGAAGCGACTTGGCCATGGAGGAATCTCACCGGATTTTCTCTTGGGCAGAACGCAATGTTCCAGCCATATCGGAGATTTTCATTCCGGGGTCCTGAATGTAGAAGCGGATACCTCAGTAGAACACAATAGATCCGGTGGAGGTGGTCCTACACGAGGAGGTCTTCTTGTCCCTGACCATTCGGTGGGGAGTTCCGGACATAGATATGATGCCTCTGACACAATCGCAAGGTCGACCGTTTTGTTCGAGGACTCGAGATCCCAGACGTACCTAGTGGATGCACTAGTAGTTCCATGGATGTTCCGAAGGGTGTATGTTCCCTCCGATAGCCATGATCCTCGGGTTCTCAAAAAGATCAGACTGGAAAGGATGCCAACAATATTCATTGCTCCCAGTTGGCCAAGAAGATCTTGTTCTCGGACCTTTTAAAAATGTCAGTGGAGGATCCGTGGCCTCTACCTCTCCAGCAGGATCTCATTCTCAAGGGGCCTATTTAATCCGGATCTCAAACGTCTAAGTTTGACGGCGTGGCCATTGAATCTGCATCCTAAAGAACAGAGGTTTCCCATCTTCGGTCATACCACCATGTTGGCTGTGCGAAACCATCTTCTTCTAAAGTCTATCATCGCATATGGGAAAGATATGTCTCATGGGCGAATTTAGAGGTTTTCCCTTGTGCTGTCCAGGCTGCTGAGTTCCTTCAGTTGGGTCTGAACAAAGGGCTCTCCCTGAGGGCGCTTAAAGTGCAAATTTCAGCCCTCTCAAATTATTTTCATCGCAGGTTGGCCGTGGGCATATATTCAAACTTCTGCAAGGGGTAGCTCAGTTGCGCCCGCCTCACAGGCAGTCGGTTTAACCTTGGGACCTATCTCTGGCTCTCCAGGGTGTTACAGGTTCTCCTTTCGAACCTTATCTTCTGTGTGGTTGCCATTGCTATCCTGTAAAACTTATTCCTGCTGGCGTCTCTTCTATTGGAGAAACTTCCGAACTAGCAGCTCTATCTGTGGATCCGTCCTGCTTATCTTTCACAAAGACAAAGCTGTTCTTTGACCTCACCCTGAGGTGAACCCAAGGTTGTCACCTCTTTCAACTGAATCAGGACATTGTGTCCCGGCTGTATCCTCGACCATCTTCTCCAAGAAAGAGGCTGCATCCCTGGATGTCGTTATAGAGTCGGATTTACGTGTCTAGAACGGAATCTTTCCGTTCGACTAAGGCCCTGGTCTATTTCTTGGGGGTCCTCTCAGGGGATCCAGAGCGTCTTCTCCGACCTTAGCCAGATGGATCCGTATCTTATTCTGCGTTGTTACGCGGAAGCAAGCGTGTTCCTCCCTTGCGGGTTACAGCTCATTCTACGAGGGCACTTGGTGCTTAGGGCGGCTAGGCGCGGAGCTTCCATGATCAGATTTGCAAGGCGCTACTTGGTCTTCCATCAACACATTCATAAAATTCTATAGATTGATGTGTTTTCATCGACTGAAGGACTCTCGGTCGTTTGGTACTGCAAGCGAAGAGGTTTAACTTTTCTGCCCTCCCTGTGTTGGCTGGGACTTTGGACGTCCCCTAAGGTGCCTGGGTCCCCCTTGGCTGAAGGAGAAAGAGATTTTGTAAATCTTTTTCTCTGAAGCCACAGGGGGACCCAGGCACAACCCTCCCTTATTTTAGTTAAACTTGTTGTACGTTGATTTTGGTTATCAGTTGCCTTTAGGCTTGTTGCCTCTTCAATTTCTTAGGTTGTTTCCTTTTTTTTATTATTACTATCCTTTGCTAGCTATCTTTGGAATAAACTGAAGCGACTCCTGGTGCTAGATTATATAAGGTAAGGGGAGGAGACAGGAGCCTGTTAAAAAGCTTCAATTTAAGTGTCCGCTCCGGAGGTAGGCACTTTACCTCTAAGGTGCTGGTCCCCCTGTGGGTTCAGAAAAAGATTTTACAGGTAAGAACAAAATCTCTTTTTTTGGCGGCTTTATTCCTAAAACTCCTGAAGAATCTTTTAATAAATATTCAGAAGCTAAAGTTTTCCCAGATAGCAGAATATAGCTGATATTTGAAGTTGATTGTATAAACGATAATCCCTTTTTGAGGCCATTGTGAAGAAATTCCAAGATTTGGGAATTGATACTAGCATAGGGTCTATTCCCGCGAAGAGGCCCTAGAAGAGAATATGTTCCAAATTCCATCTATATTGAAATAGTAGATCTTCCTGGCTTCAGTAAGGTAGATACTACTCTGGAAGAGAATCCTAACCGGAATAACCTTCCCCTCTCAATCTCCATGCTGCTGAGTGAATCCTGGGTTTGGCTGTAGGAACTCGCCTGTGAGAGGAGATCCTTCCACTGAGGAAGGGATATGGCCCATCAACTAACAGTCTCCTAAGGAATGGGTACCAAGGACGCCTCGACCAGTTGGGTAGGACTGCAATATTTCCACTTGAGATTCCAGGATCTTTCTCAGGACTTTGAAGTAACTGATTGGAGGAAATACATAAGCCAACATCCATAGCATTCCTGACTCAGGGCATCGACTGTTGAGGCTTCTTTTTGGGGATACTGGAAAAAAAGGCTGGAAGTTTGTGTTGTAACTCGAAGCCACAAATCGATGTCTGGAAGGCCATCTGGTTACTAGTTCCTGAAATATGAGAGGATAGAGGAGAAGAGACGTTCCCCTTAATCTACTCCTCGGCGAGAGAGAGAGAATTGGCAGCCACATTTTCTTTCCTGGAACATACGGGCTATGAAACAACAGATTCTTTTGGCAAAAGCTGTGCCTGGTTGTCAGTTCGAATACAAATTAAAGTGGCTCTGATTAGAAAGAGAATGCTTAAAGAGCTCGAAAAATCGCTCTCAATTAGGATGCTGGATGGGAGAAGAGATGCCTTTTCCCTATTCTCCCTGAGCAGTGTAATGAAGATATGGGCCCCCCATCCTCTGGCTGAGGCATCCGTAATACTCATCCATTGCAGCTTAGAAGAGGAGTTCCCTGCGCAAATGCTGAGACTTGTCCACCATGTTATATAAGTCTTGAGCTGAGGGGTTAGAGGGGTTAGATCTAGAACCAATTCTGTTTCGTTTCCTAGCGTCTAGAAAGAACATTTGAATAGGCCTCATCTGCCAAGCTGTCCACTTTACTAATCCTATTGTTGGAGAGATGGTTCTAAAAAATTTCTAAATTGTTTTGCTGATATGGTTGTGAGTAGCAGCATCCCCTCTGTTAGATGTACAATGACTTGGATTCTTTTTAGAGGTAAGTATACTAGATTCAAGGCTGTGTTCATGGTTGCTCCCAGATATAAATCCAATCTGATCTGGATTAATTACCCTTTTGATCTTTGCAACTATTAGAAGATGTCTAGATACGCATAAATCTCTATACCCATCATCTTAGCTTTGCAATTAATACGACCAACTATCTTTGAGACGGTTGGGTGGGTTGACCACTCAAAGGAGGCAAAGAAATTGGAAGTGACGCAACTTAGGGTAAACCTCTGGAACTTCTGATGTCCTCTGCATATGAACATGAAGGTAGGCATCCTTCAGGTCTATTGTAAACAACCATCCCCTGGAGTTAAAGCAGAGCAGTCTCTTTGAAAGGTTACCATTTGAACTTGGTGCACTTGATAAATTGATTTAGGTGCCTCAAGTCTAGAATTGGGCGGAAATCTACTGTGGCCTTTGTCACTAAAAGGTTGGGAATGACCCTGTTTGACATTGAGGTATCGGAGCTTCATTACTTCCTGCTTTGTTAGCAAGTCTTGAACATAAATTCTTAAAGCCTGTGCTTTTCCTTCAGCGCAGGTATTCTGAAGCAAAATAATATTTTTTATCGGTCTTGACACGGAATTCCAGTCGATATCCTCTGCTTATCACTGCAATATAATGTATCCTGAATGTTCTCTGCCCACATTTCCTCAAATTCCTGAAGCCTGGCACCTACAGGAGGAATATGGACAGGCCTCCCTTCTAAGGGTTTAGATGCTTGGGAGATCAGGGGGTGTCTTTGGGATCAAAAGAGACAACATTTTCCCCTTTCCAATTAGCTGTCTGAATACTCTTTACCAGGACAGTAGGACTTGGCTTCATCCTCTCTTACCAGATGTCTATCTGTCAACCTCCTTTGGTCCCAAAACTCCTTATTGACTCGGGAAGAAAAATGTTTACCTCCGTGGATTTATATATGATCCATCTAGATCTTTACCAAAAAGTCTTGTCCCTTCATCCAGGTCTATGGTATATCTGTTGTATCAATTAGATCAACTGGACTTGAAGTTTAGTTCTTGAAGACGTTTCGCTAGTCATCGAATGGCTTTCTCAATTCAGAATGACTTGTACAGAATCTGTGGCAATTATGTACCCTGGAAAATCACATTAGCATATCACAGCCAGGTGTTAAGGGATGATAGATAGTGGCTAAGAGGTGTTATAGGGAACGCCCAGAGTAAGGTGTCAAAACAGCATTGTACATGGCAGACAGTTGGTGTCGAACCCCCCACCTCTATTAGGTGGGTTCTTTATTTTCACATAAATGGCCTCCTTAACACTTCTTGAACCAGTCACATTCCTTTGCCAATATGTTACTTACAATCTTCACAAGGTATGTCTTTATCCTAAGATGCAGGTACACGGCTGAGTCCTGACCCGAGAATTGGCTCTTCTGTGCTGGGCCATACGTTGATGCAGTTGTTGTTTGTGTCTCCCCACATACAAATTAGAGCATTCTTCACTGCACTGCACTGCGGTATGATGTCGCTTTTCTTGGGTTTCGGTATTGGGTCTTTCGGATGTACCAATGGCTGCCTCAGCGTGTTTGCTCGGTTTAAAGCAGACAGGGATACGGTGTTTTTTTGAAAACTCTTCTTAATTTCTCGGAGACCCCTGCTACATATGGGATGACCATTTTTTCTCCTGTCTTGCTTTTCCCCTTCATGTTGAACTAAACTTAAGTCAGTTGATCTAATTGAATACAAAATATGGAAGATTACATAGCGTGTTCTTTGAAGGAGTATCCGTGAACTAAGCCAAAAGCCTTCTGGAGGATACAGATAATGCCATTTCACGAAGCAGAAAGCTTGACTAGATTTGTAGATGATCCAAAGCAAAGTGTCTTCAGCGAAATTAGATGGGGATTGAGAATAGAATCCCTAAAAGTTCCATTTTTGAAAGACTCTTCCAACTATCCGTCCCTGAAAGAGATTTGAGACAGAGACCATAGCTGCGCAGCTTAACACAGCTCCGGCTATAAAGAAAGGCGAGGCATCGTCAATCAAAGCTGTACGTTTAGACAGGAGCCAGCGGAGCATTAACTATAGGGGGCTTTCCCAGCATGAGGATTTATCCTGGGATAAGGGTAAAATTATCAAATTTACTTTCTACAGGAACCCTTCTAGAAGCTTTTGCCATTCTGAAAGTGTACTAAGTCATTAACCTCTTATGGAGAGGAAAAAGATACTTTTTTTTTTTTAAAAAGAGTTGAAGGATATTGAACCTCTTCAATCTTTTAAAGTATGCCTAATATGTTTAATTAAGGATGGCACTTTTCTTAAATCAAAACTTGATTCTTCAGACTCATCCTCGAGGAAGACACAGAAGGGGAAGAACCAACTGGAACAGGCTGCGGTTCATCAGCGAGGAGCTACTGAAGCTGAAGGCTGACTTGTTTAAAACCTTGAGCCACCGCTTGGGTAATCCACCCTTATAGATCAGCCTGTGAACACCAGGAGTACCCATGGATTGCTCAGCTTGAAATGGTTCCTGACTAAATTGTTGTCAGAACAACTTCCTTCTTGTATACAATCCAAGCAGAATTTCTTGTCTTTATAAGCAGGATTCTACATGCTTCACAGTAGCAATTCTTGTTCATCTGAAGATGAGACTCTGATCCTTCTTAGAACTCCCAGATGAACTCTTCTGACTGAAACAGAAAGAAAAAAGGGGCTATAAATACAAGCATAATACAAATAACACCTCTCAGAAAAGAAAAAGCTTGGAGTACTTCAACCTCACCTCCCTGAGATTTAGATCCCCCAGCAGCGGCTCCATAGTAAGGCAGTGGAGAAATCTGCAGCCATAGGCACAGACACGCCATGCAAGATGCCAGTCTTATATTGCTGGCGCTCAAGGATGACGTCGGACGCATTACGTGGATGACGTCACTATGTGCGCCGGAAAGCAGAGAAGCCGCGACAACCAGAAGGGAGAGTGGTGGTTTCCCACTTGAAATGCGCTCAGCATTTACAGAAGCTGGAACATAGGACAAAGGAGAGGGATGAGGCCAGCAAAAAGGTGAGACAGCTCACGCACCACATGAAACATACAGGGAGATTCAATAAAAGTTCTTATCGTAAAAATGTTGCTAATTTTGCCCAACCAATCAGATGTTAACTTTCAAAGTGTACATAAGTTCTTTATGTTGGGTCAAATTAGCACCATTTTAAACAATAAAACTTTTATGAATCTCCCTGTTAAACTTTTCTAGAGACAGAAGAAACAGAATGCATGAAGCTAAGGAGCAGGGGTATTTATGCTGGAGTCGGTGTTGATGTTGTGTAGGCGGGGAATGCCCTTTGATCATTGCTTTCCCTATATCTGTTGTATTCAGCTAGATCAACTGGAACATAAAATTTAGTTCTTGAGAAGTTTCGCTAGTCATCCGACGGCTTTCTCAATTCAGAATGACTTGTACAAGAATCTTTTGCAATTAAAGGGAACTGTGGTCTCCAAACAAGTTTTAAATGAAGGCCAGGTTCCTACCTTTAAAACAAGCCATCAACCACCTCTCTACGTGCTGCCACAGCCAAAATAAGAAGAGAGAATCACAGATAAGAAAGTTAGGGGATGGGAGATTCTGAATCTGCGGTCAGAAATACTACTTCCTCCTCTAATCTGCGGGGGGGCAATGCTCAGTGCATGACTGAAGGGTGGAGGGGGTGGGGAAAAAATCACACAGCCCGCATCACTGCTTTTTTAATGCCTCACACTTGCTGGCCCTTCCCACTTGAATGCTCTGTGTCCCTCCCTTGCAGCCCCTCACACTCAGACTTGTGCCCTGCCCACTCATGGGTCCTGTGGCCCCTCCTCCACTTGCCCAATACCCCTACCACTACAGAAGACTGTGTAAAAGCAGCCTTTTCAGCAAGAGAGAATCAGAACAAGTTTAAAAACTGTCTGATTCTTTCTCTGCTAAAAAGGCTGCTCTTACAGTTTACTGTAAGGGGGGGAGGGGTATTGGTCTGAGGTGCAAGTGGGGTAATAGGGAGCCACAAGAGGGAGGGGTCATGGGGCCCGTGAGTGGGAGGGGCACAAGGAGGCTGCAATGGAAAGGACCAAGGGGTCTGAAGGGGAGGGGCCATGGACCCATAAGTGTGAGGGGCCACGGGCCGTGAGTGTGGAGGGACCATGGAGTCTGTTAGTGGGAGGTGCCACTAAGCCTGTGAGTGAGATGGGCCACAGAAGGCTGCAAGGGAAAAGGCTCAAAGGGCGGCAAGGAAGGGGCCAGTTTGGGCCTTCAAGTGGAGGGCCATGGGGGCCCCAGGAGGAGGAGGAGGAGACACTATGTTTCAGAGCAGGACTTCAGGGGATCTGTGATGCTGCTACCATATCAACATATAAATGTAAATATTTCAAAAACTATGTAAGATAAATAATAAAAGTAAATTGCAAAATCTCGGAAAGCAATTCCTGTCAATTTACCTTAAGTCATTTTTGGACCACAGTTACCCTTTATGTACCAATCCTAATGAGCATATGACAGCAGGTGATGGGACCTTCTGAATGCAAGGTATGGATGGCATGAGGCTAAGGGGGTGAGTTATAGAAAATGCCCAGGGTAGGGTTCATAACAGCAATCCCCTGGTATTACAAATAGTTAATGCTTATTTTATTGATTTTTTTTTTTAAATTGTTGTTTCCATATGTTTCTAGAAAATATAAAGTTTTACATGTCAATCTTTAAATATAGCAGCTCGTTTTTTTCTTCTACCAACCAGCTTAAATTGGTTTAGGCTCAATACTAGAGTGCTGATTTTAGAAACACACAGAATTGGTTCATCGATTCAAATCCCCAGACTTTTTTCTTTTTGGTTTCCCTAGTTCATAGTAAAGCTAAAGATTCTACTTGTACCTCTGTTACACCATTGTAGCTTTTGTTGGTAGTGGGAAAGCTTTATTTTTAAGAAGACACAGTAACAAAGGTTGTCAGTTTGATCCCCAGACATATTTTTTACAAAAATGTTTGAACCCTATCAGGGCTATGTACCGAGAGACGTTATTGCTTTCTATGCCTCCTCAGGCAATGCACTGAGCCAAAACGGCTCTTGTGATAGTCCCATTGCCAAACTTTAAAGGCAGCTATCTTCTGGCGTTTAAGTTGTCTTAAGAGTGTTATCGGCTCGGTACATACCTTGAGGGGGGTGCCACACAGTTTTTTGCGTACCACCACAATTGCCGTTAGTTTTGTCCTTATCACGAACCTTGGTAGATGGGTTAACGTGACTTTTTAGAGGAAGGAAAAGAGTTTATGGCTCTCAGTACATTGCCTGAATGTTTCTTACATCCATGCCAGCTGATGAAATAAACTGCAAAGATTACTTTTTTGTGTTGTCTAAAGGCAAGAAATTATCATTGTTAGGGACAGTAGCATTTGTATAGGTTACACAAAGACTGCCCTAAAATCTGGTCTGTATCAGTGGGAGGGATGATCTTGAGCTGTAACACGTTTAGATGTCATTCCAGGAGCAGGCTGCATTCCTGTGGAAGTGTACTGCGTAAGGTGGATTATGGCAGCTGACGCCTTAGTGTCCACATGTTATTGGAAAAATCTTCCGCAGCCGTGCAAAGGTAGAGGTGAAACACAGCTTTTTGAATCTTTGTGAATGTCTCTCCTATATTAGGGCAATGTGTCTGGAGATTTTAAATCCCCTTTAAAAGGCAAGTCCAACCCAAAACAAAAAATGTATATGTTACTGGCCATGATGTAACTTTTAAACAAGACATCCCCCATCAAAATCCGTTTCAGGCATAATTTACACAGAAGTGAGCGTCAAAGAAGCGCGCGGGAACGAATGGCTGTAAGGATAGTTAGGAAGATAAGTCTGGGCAGGGGGCATCTATCATACCTTAAAAGGATTTAAGAGAGGATGCAGGGAAACCGAGGATGGATACCGGAGGGGGGGGGGGGGGAGGCACCCAAGGAGGCTGCAGGCATGGAAAATGCACGGGTGGAGGTGATGCGCCAGCTTGGATTCCTGGTCTGCAAAAAGTCTCTGCAAAACAGTATGTATCTTCTATTTGGCTGAATTAATTTTAATTGGGATGGTTGTTTTAAAGCTACAATCATGGCCAGTAATAATTTCAATTTCTATGTTACTATGTTTCACTTAACAGAAGTCAGGGCTATTGCGTGTCCGCCCCCGTCCCCCCAATAAAATTTAACCCATACTGGCTTCACTGTGTAGTTTAAAAAAATCCTTACCTTACCTATCTCTGCTTTATGGTTCTGGTTTGCGAGAGTTTCCGAAGTCCAGGAAACTGAAGAGTAGGGGTGTCTTCCGCGGAAAGGAAGACATGCATGCACATGGGGAGCCCTTTCCCACATCCCCTCCCTCCCTCCTGATCTTCCCTTGCTGCCTCATCACGCCGCAGCTGCCGGTCCGGCCCGTTTGCAAGTTCCGAACGGTGGGCTGGATCAGCAGCGCCGCAGAGGAGGGGGCTGTAAGTTAATGTTCTTTTTACACAACTAATTAGTGGTTGGAGGTGGGAAGGGACGCCCTATATTTTAATTTAAAAAATATTATAGAGGGTGGAGATACAGGGTGCAAACATATATAGTTTCCTGTTTGGCAGATATTATTGTATAGACTAGACAGACAAAACCATGAGTTTGATCCTATTGATCCAGTTATTTGATCCTTACTCTAATAAAGTGTTTTTTGACAGTCCTTTTAAATCTAAGCAGCTTAGTGTACTTAAGAATACCTGCTTGGTATATTCACAAAGAATTAAAGAAGAAGCAAGCAGTACTTTAGCCGTTTTAATTACGGTATGTTATGTGAACCTAAATATTGATGTCATTTGTGTGCTTCTTAGTTTTTTCCAAACTTTTCTTCTGCCTTATTCTAGGCAAAATTATTTTGGCACACCAATCCCATAGACTTTAATTGGCTTATACTATAGCCCAGTATTAGTTAAACTATACATATAGTAAAACTGCAGTTTGGGGTCCTTAACATGGTTAATAGACCCCTATTCAACTTAATATTTAGCTTAGTTCTCCTTTTAACTACTTGTTACTTTATGCGGAAGTTACCATTTTTTTTATAAATGACCATACCTATTAGGATTATTCATAAAAGCTCAATAAATTAAAATCTGTTGCTTGAACATGAAATTATTTTATTTCTTTAATTAGGCAATACAATATACTGCATGTGATGTTTGAAAACTGGTTTTTTATTATTGTTATTATGTGGATTTATATATTACAAAACTGGCTATTATTCATAATGCTTGGGATTTAAAAACTCTAGAAAACTCGTAAAAGATAGGCCTTTAGGATTAAAACAGGCATTTCTACTAAAGACTCCATAAAGTATTTTATATGTTATAGGGAGAACAACGTAGCAGACTGCCATTGTTATATAATAAACAGCATTTGATCTATTATGGTTCTAATGGTTAGCATAATAGCGCTGAGGTACAGATGAAAGGCTATGCGTATGCACCTGTCCCTTTTACTCGGAATGGCTATAACTGTTGCCAGGCTTACAGCCAGAGGCTATTCCTTCCTTGCTCTATGCTAAGGTTAGAACACAATAACAATAAAGGGAGTTTTTAAGCTTGTTAATGTGTGTACCACAGCTCAAAGCATTGGCATGCTGCTTGTAATGTAGGCAAACCTAAAAAGACCATGCTACGATGGTGTAATAAAACATTTCAGAAAGATATTTAACTTTTTACTCCTTTTTAGAAATGGAAGATCATGTCTTGCAAAATAGAATAGAGCAACTTAAACCAAGATATATTAATGAAAATGAAGAACATCAAAAAGTAAGTAAAAGTCTAATATTTTATATGGTGAGTTCAAGTAAAGCTGTCTATATGACACCAATGTATATAGGTGTATAATAGCAGTCAATTTTTATAGCAATCATTCGGGCACAAATAGCACAATTGAATATAGAGGATTGCATCAGTAGGTTAGGATGGCTACCTACTTTCATTGAAAGGAGAATTAACTTTAGCAGTAACACACATTAAGATCTTGACTTTAAGAAGACATATGAAGTATCCAAATTTTCTTTTCAGGACTGATTACACATTTGTAAACCGTACAGATCATCTGATCGTAAAGCTTGGTTATAAACCATGGGATCCTTCTTCAACTTATCGTTCGCCACCTCCAGGACAAAAGACTGTCGGTCGTGGCAATGTAGCTGCGGCCGGCTCGTTCGCGCGACCGAGTGTGAGGTCCATAGAGACAAGCAAAATTGGCCATGTTTTCTCTGACACATAAATTGACCATTTGTCGGATTAAGGTCCAACGAAAAGCCATGTAATATAAGGGTTGATCGGCCCAAAATATTGATGGTTTTCACAGCCCTGGGCCAGGCCACACGTGCCGTACACACAATAGGGTGCGGTTGCGTGTGACGACTTATGGTTGCGCTTGTGCTTTTTCTTTAAGAGGGGAAACCTATGCGATTGTGATAAAAATGCAGATCGCATGTGTAAGCGATTCGCAAACCGATGCGCAATTGCAAAGCACCCAAAAATCTTTTGCAGCAAGCTTTAATGTTATTTAAACATGGGCATGCGCCCATGCAGAGACGACAGAAACAAATGCGATAGTGTGGATAGCCCTCCGTCCCACCTTTTTCTATTGTGTTTATTAAGATATGAGTCTCCCAACAAGAAATGTGATTAAATGATAATATATAAAAAGGGCACCAAAGATAGGGCAGCAAGCCAGCTGCTGCCTTAGGGACGGCCACACGATTCCTGTGTTTGGGCATGTGATTTCTCCGTCTTGAGATACGATTCCAAATCACATCCGCGGATGACGCATAAAAACTTCTTGGGACCCCCCCCGCCTGCGATTTTGCGTACGCAAACGGATGAACATTGAACGCACCCGAACACCACGTGATGTTTAATGATTTTTGCAATGTTATAACAAGATCGATGCGAAACGCCCAAATGCGATAGTGTGGCCTATCCCTTAGCTGTCAACTAAGAGTCGTCATGCTCCATTAGTTATAAAATAAGTTTTAAAGACGGTTTTCTGCAATTAACCGCATTGCCGTCTGTGATTGGCTGAGCGGCACCAATCACGGACGCGGCTGCCGGTCATTCATTGCAGCGGAGGAAAGCGGAGAGGTAAGTAGAGTTTGGGGAGCTTTTAAAAAAAAAAAAAAAACATGCGGTTGGGGCTGGGGGACATGGGGAGCAGAAATTAAGGGGTTTTTCGCTAGGGGAGGGATAGTAGAACGGAGGGAGAGGGAGGGGGAGGGAGGGGGAGAAGGGCTCAGCACGCATGGCAGGAATCTCCGGGAGGCCAGGTAGCAGGCAGTGTCCTATATGGACCTGCTAGCCTCCTGTGGGCATTTTTTGGAACTTTGGGGGGGGACTACAGAGAACCAGATGGAGTTGGGATGTGAGGTAAGGATTAAACTACACTACATGGTGGGGCCAGTAGTTGGGGGGATTATAGTTTGGGGGTGGACATGCCCTTTAAGTTAGTTAGCTAAGATTACATTACAGTTAAAGAAAACTCTCTGGGATGAATGGTAATTTAACATAATGAAAAATACCTGTCAAATTATGTATGTATCCTCTGATGTAAATGAATATGTACTATGGAAAATCTATCCAATCCTTGAGAACAAAATAAAAATGGATTTAAAAAACCCAAACCATTGATTTACAAGAATACAGCTATCGGTGTGGCACAGTACTCGATATAATACAGGACCGTTAGTGTACGTTATATATTCTAGCGGTGCCTTAAAGGGTATATATACAAACCTAGTCGGGGGCCAGTAAACAGCTCCCCAGAAAAAAGACCCTTATACAAAAAGGCACTAACAATACAGGTCAAAAAAGCAGCAAAATATGTTTATTGATCATCCAATCTTGTTATTAAGACAACTTCCCTAAAGTGCATAGCAAGTATATTAAAAAGTGCAACAATGTAACAACCCCCCAATCCCATAACCATAACTATAAACCTAGATCTAAATAACACTGGGCGTCCCCAGCATCAATTCCCTAATCCGGCTCAGTGAAACATAGCCAAGTCCAGCAACTAATGGCCAAAAAGGATGGTGTCCAAATATAGAGTCAAACCACCCATAATCACAGTTCCCACTTCCTAGTTGGAATACAAATGGCCCACATGGACTCTGAGCATGAGTAAGGTGAAGCTACCGGCGTTCGGTGTGGGAGTCCAGAGTAACAAGGCAGTGGATGACCGGAGGACCTGAGGAACGGACACGGGGATTCGGAACAACCGGAGGAGTGACACGACATTACCTGTTTGTCGGGTGAAGAGTGTGGTCCGTCCCGATAGGGGTCCTGGCTTCTCACGTAAGTCCCGAATATGCTGAAAATGTGTGGCCATTAGGTATTCAAACTAGGAGGGGGAACTGTGATTATTGGTGTTGTTGACTCTATATTGGACACCATCCTTTTTTCCTTTTTGGCCATTAGTTGCTGGACTTGGTAGGTTTAACGGATCGATTAGGGAATTGACCGCTGGGGACGCCCAGTGTTATTTTATATCTATGTTTATAGTTATGGTTTATTGATGGATTGGGGTGTTGTTACTTGTGGCACTTTTTAATATACTTGCTATGCATTTAGGGAAGTTGTCTTAATAACAAGATTGGATGATCATAAACGTATTTTGCTGCTTTTTTGGACCTGTATTGTTGTGCCTTTTTGTATAAGGGTCTTTTATCTGGGGAGCTGTCTACTGGCCCCCGACTAGGTTTGTATTGATTTCAAGAGTCAGAGTGATTTAATGCAGTGTTTAAAGGAGAATAATCAAGTTCAGGTGATGCCCAATGTACAATTTGAAAAATACCAAAAGAGCCACTTTAGCTAATGTCTAAACAATTCCTTTATTTAGGTGAAGCACAGCACACATGTTTGAACCTGCACGGTTCTTCATCAGGTGCAAATAACGGTTCGAAACATGTCGTGCTGTGCTTCACCTTGAATAAAGGAATTGTTTAGCACTTAGCTAAAGTGGCTCTCTTGTGTATTTTTCAAATTGTGAATTTATCGACTGGATACGGTGTATCCTGTACACAATCTGATTGAGCCCTACACTACCGAAATGTAAATTATCCAGCTCAGGTACAACCACTTTGATCTTGATGCCCAATGTAACTAGAACCCTATCTGCTATATATTTCATTTTTGAATGCTAACAAATACCATAAAACCATTTTTATCATGATTTCACCTTTCTTCCTGTTTCCCATGGTCATTTGCTGGTAGTGATGTAAACCCTTTTAAGGCTATGGGGCTGGTGCGAAAAAAAGAGTTGGATTGCAGGGAGGTGTTGCCAGAAGCAGAGAGCTTGGAGAAAATCCGAGTACTGCACTGACAATCACATTCATTTTTTGGCAATAATAGCATTTGAAGGCTCCCTTTCCACTCCCAAGTATCTAGGGGGAGGCTCAAATGGTATAAGTCTGAAAGTCCTAAAAAGGTGCCAGGCATCCGACCAATAACATGAGCAAACACACACAGACCCTCTCATATCTATTTGACATGCAAGACAGACCCAGGCAATTCTGACACAATGTGCAGATCAAACTAAACCGCACAATTGGACAACCTGAGACAGGATCCAGAACAAAATTCTAGGCTCATACTTGCTTGTGAAGGTTCTCATTCATCCAGGTCATGGTATATCTGTTGTATTCAATTAGATCAACTGGACTTGAAATGTGTTCTTGAAGACGTTTCGCTAGTCATCCGACTGCTTTCTCAATTCAGAATGACTGTACAAGAACTGTGGCATTATGTACCCTGGAAAATCCCAATTAGCATATCACAGCCAGGTGTTAGGGGTGTGATTAGATAGTGGCTAAGAGGTGTTATAGGAACGCCCACTCTTACTCTAACACCTTACTCTGGCGTTCCTATATCACCTCTTAGCCACTATCTAATCACACCCTTAACACCTGGCTGTGATATGCTAATTGGGATTTTCCAGGGTAACACGATTCTTGTACAAGTCATTCTGAATTGAGAAAGCCATTCGGATGACTAGCGAAACGTCTTCAAAACTACATTTCAAGTCCAGTTGATCTAATTGAATACAACAGATATAGGCTCATACTTATTAGTATTTACCACAGCAGGTTCCAGATCTACAATTACTATGGTGTTAGGACAGCACACGATAGTGATTAACTATAAGATTAGGGAGAGATGTTTTTAAAGGAGCTAAAAGCTCCCCACAAAATATAAAATGAAGTAGAGCCTTCTTATAACGAAGGCCCCTCACAGCCTCATGTTATTATAATAGCATTGCCCTAATAATCTAACAAATAAGCACATATTCTCACTTCTAAAGAAATGGGTGGGGACATGCAAATATCTTATTTATTGCCTGTAGCTAAGGGCATGTGTCTAGATGTAATTCACCTAATGGTATAGAGCAGGGTTGTTGTATGTGTGACCATTCACGTGTTTGAAAACTACAGCAGTCTTTTTGTGTTCTAAGTTTTTTCTTAATGTCCTAAGTAAGGCATGTGTCCAGATGTTATAAGCCAATGGTAAGAGAGCAGGGGTGTTGAACTCGGGACCTTTCACATGTTTGCAAACTACAACTCCCAGCATTCTCTGTTAGCAGTATGTTTTTTTTATGTCCATTGGCTAATGAATGTATTAATATGCAATACAGCGTATTGACATAGAGCATGGGTGTTGAACTATTCCATGTTTAAAACTACAACTCCCAGCATTCCCTAGCGCTAGCATGCTGGAAAATTTAGTTTAGGGCTTTAGTTTAGGCTTCCTGGAATAAAGCCCTTTACTGACTTACAGACATTAAAGAGGAACTCGGTCCAAAAATGACTTTAGGTAATTGATAGGAATGGTCTCCTGAGAGTTTTTGCAATTTATTTCCATTGTTTATTTTACATAGTTTTGAAGATATTTACATTTTTGTGTGGATATGGCAGCAGCATCACCAGGTCCCCTGCACTTCCTGCTTCCTGCTCTGAAACCTGTCAGTCAATTTGCCCTGTGTCTCCTCCCCTTTGCAGCCCCCCTGGTCCCTTCCACTTATGGACCCCATGGTCCTCCAGTTGCAGGCCCCCCTTGGCCCATTACCTTACAGCCCCATGTGGCCTGCCCACTTGCGGGTGCCATGGCCCCGCCCACTTGCGGCACCTAAGCCCACCCGCTCACAGGTGCTGTGGGTCACTCTGTAGATTCCCTTACCTTCTCTGCAGCTGCAGGTCCTTCACCACAGCAGAGAGGAGGAGGGACTTCCTGTCTCCCTCACACACTGAGGGAGTCTGAGCTGTGCTCGCTGGTGGCACTGTGCAGGAGAAGCCTTAGGAATGTCACATGTCGCCTCCCACCCATTAACTTTCTGGTCAGTCATTTCTTTATATCTTGGGCTGTGGAGCACGTAGAGAGATGGTTGATGGCTCGTTTTAAAGGTAGGAACTGGCCTTTCATGTAAACTCAACTTGTTTGGAGACCACAGTTCCCCTTTAAAAGCCTATGCTTTAGCAATTCCTACCCAAGGGTTTGAATATCCAAGTGATCATCTGCCCTTCCCTTACATCCATAGCTATTACACAATTGGTTTAGGTAAGGATTATCAAGTCACTTCAGGCAGTAGGAATCCACACATCAACCACCTGTCTGACAGTTATAATCCATAAAATATCAATGAAATAAATTTGCAGGTCTGAGAATAGACCCAGCATTCTGTCACAATGTGCAGTTCAAACCAAACAGTACCTTTGGGACCTGAGACCCTACACAGGATCCAGTTAAACATGCTGCTGAGTGTATTTACCACAGCAAGTTCCACACAAAACAATTACTATGTGGTTACACCAGCACAGGATGTTATTGGCTATAAAGATAAGGGAGATATGTTCTTAATGGAGCTAAAACTCCCATAGTGTATAAAATTAAATACAGCCTTCTTATAACAGTTGTAATCAAAACCCTCATGTTGTTAATATTTTGATATTCGGAAAAAAGGGAAAACTGTCCATTTCTCTAAATGCTGGGTAGTTTCAGAGACATGCAAAATCATTTATCATATACAGACATCACTTCCTTTCTAGAAACAGAAACTGGATTGTCTCATTACTTTCTATGGAGAGGGAAGGGGGGGAGTAAATGTGAGAGTCTGAAACATTTTCTAATTGCTAAGACTGTCACATGTTTTACAAACCGCACATAATTGGGTGTATACAGGAACTTCCTTACACTTCCAGTCTTGCATTCTACAATGCTTAAGAATTTTTTTGATTTGCTAACAGTGTAATTTCAGAACCTCATTGGATGTTAGTAAACTTCCACTTCCTTTTAGTGTCTACATGGAGACCCGTGTAGAATCCTAGAGGTGTGGCTAAACCTACCATTTTGAGTTTTCCATTCAAACTTAGGGATGTCAGTAAAGTAAATATACTTTATTAATGTATATCATTTGTTTTGTAATTCAGTAGTAGGTAGTAGTAGTACTATACTTTGTATAGTGGTTATTTGTTTGGCGATTTTATTAAATAGTGATAATCACACACATACATATAGACCTTTCCTGTGTGTAATAGTGTTATATACCCCCACCTAATTAGTTGCCTCCAAAACTCAATGCATCTCCGTAAAAATATAAATTTATTTATATAATATAGAGGATAATTTAGCATTTATAAAAGCTGTTTTACTGTTAGGAACTTTCCACATGGCCAACAAATCAGGAAATGATACACACACATTCATTACTTGGAACTTTAGAATTAGTGATTACATAGTAGTTTCCTACACCCCTTACTGTAACAAACAGCAATTAGTGTTATGTTATTTAGTGTTTATACAGAGTTTTCCACCTGGCAGCAGAACTGTTTATATTCCTCTGAGCAACAAATCTGCCAAATATAATGTTTCAGTAATTAGAAAATGAATTTCCATGATCTTTATATCCATAATGTTACCCAAAGTGCCATGGCCTAGCATTTCTACGCATCAGTTCATCTTGGATGGTGCTACATTCCAACCCAAGCTGGGCTGCCATAACAAAAAAACTTGCACTATTACTTTTCAGTTGTATAAAATCTTTTCTCTTACTTTGCCACACTTTGTAACCTACTTGTTTTTTACCCTGTTTATTTAAAATGGATACTTAAGGTATGACAAACATATAGAAATTATTTCTCATTACCTAATGATAACTTAACATGTCCTGAGGTTTCCAAGCCCTTGTGACGTATTAAAGTTAATGGACAACACTGTCATGGCAATTTTAGGAAAGATAACCATGATGTATATTAGAAGGACCACTTGCCTGTCTGGCAAAGACTGGTTTGTTTAACATGTAAAGTTACCGTAAATACAGTTATCCGTTATCTGTTGCATTACTGTGCCTGTTGACCGCTCTTTTTAGAAGGCTGTATTATATGTCAACAGATATTCAAGTAATAGAACCCCATGCAAAACCCATTCCCCTGTATTGTATAATGTCATGGGGCTTTTTGACCAATTTTACATCTGTCTTCAATGGAAAAACATTAGTAGTTGGAAATATGTATTTGTTTCTTTGTTGTGTAGTTAAATCCAGCCCTGATAATACATGTTCCCCTCCAATCATTATGTTAAAGGGTATGTCCACCCTTAAATCTAATTTTTAATATAGCCTTCCCCCTGGTCCCCAGCCCCAACCGCATCATTATTATCTTTAGAAAGTGCCCCAAACTTTTACTTACCTCCCCTCTTTCCTCCGCCACCACTCCCGGCCCTCTGCTTGCGAGAAAATGCAAGCAGGGGCGGGACCGGCAGTCGCGTCTGTGATTGGCTGAGCGGCAGCCAATCAGGACGCGGCTGCCGGTCATTCAGTGCAGCGGAGGAAGAGGAGGTAAGAGTTTGGAGCTTTCTAAAATAAAAATTATGCGGTTGGGCTGGGGGACCAGGGAAGGCTATATATAAGGGGAAATGCTAGAGGGGAGGGAATCCGGAGAGAGAGGGAGGGGGAGAAGGGCTGCAGTACGCATGCCAAACTTCTCCCAGGCCAGGTAGGAGGCAGAGTCCTATATGGACTCTGCTATCCTCCTGGTGGGCAGTTTTTGGGACTTTGGGGGGGATTTCAGGAGAACCCTATGGAGCTGGGATGTTAGGTAAGGATTAAACTACACTACATGGTGGGGCCAGTAGTTGGGGGGATTATAGTTTTGGGGGTGGAGACATGCCCTTTAAATGACAACTATATTGTAAACTGGTTAGGAGAGTGAGGTTTGTTTATTCCACCTCCTAATATTGTTTCATTTAGGAACTTCAGCAGATACACTTGCCAGATAAGTGCCTTCCTGTATTAATGATAGGGCTGAAGCTCTCAGGAAGCCTGGCAGAAGCAGTTTTCTTCGTGCTGCTGTTCCTCATAGAAATTATATTAGGAAGTAGAAAGTACCAACCCTACCTCCCTGCCCCAGGTATTTTCATTGTATTTGTTTTGAAAAAACTTAATACGAACTATAGTTCTCCATTAACTGCTGAATATAACTGCTTTGTTGTTTCCCTTCTATCAGTTCATTATCTACACCATTTGCAAAGTGATGAATTATGAACATGCTTGATACTATTGATAAAAACAGTATTGTCCTGTTACATCCTGTTTGATGATTTGTTCGTTGCTAACCACATAATGTCTCCTCTACTAGGTTTTCTGACAAGCGACAGCGATTAAATCATCTCAGACAAATGCAGCTAGATTTCCAGAAACAGTAGGTTACACTTGAGTATTCCCATTCTTTCTCAAATTTTATTTTTAGGAAGCTGTTTTAGCACCAACAGGTTTTTTATATTGGCATTTTGTGTCTTTTTAGAGATTACTTGAAAGGCTTACCGGTATCATTGATATACCGTAACCTATATTTACCAAGCTATCTTAATTTCTGTTTGACGGTCCATAACATTAGCAGAAATAAATGGCTAATAGTTTCAGAGATATTTGGGGTGGAAATCTGAGAGCACTCCCCACCAATTTATGCCCTGAGATTTCAGTTTGCTACGTGAGCTTTATATATAAAATGTATATATCTGATATATACTAACACTTATGTGGGTTCTGTCATTTAGCCCACTTTTAAAAGGATCTCTCATTTCACAGACTGGGTCTCTGTATGTGAGGTCAGATTGGCCTTAGATCAAATCATTTATGGCAGTGTATGGTCAGCAAGTACATAACTAAGTAAAGCTTTCAAGGCCTGTTATGAAAGGCAGTTTTTTTACTGCTGTCTTAAAAACAATTAAACAGTGTATTAATGATTTTTTTTATAGGTTTAAAATGATCCCTGTACTCCTGCAAGCTGAGGAATAAACCATGGGGAAAAGGAACTACAAAACAATTCTAGTTAATGAAACTTTTGCTTGTTGATTGTTGCATTTTTACTGATCAAGAGGCAATTTCTTGCCTTGTCAGCTTACCGTCCCTAAAAAAATGTCAAATAAAGGCTGAGACTAGCGATTGCTGACAAACTTTAAAATTCTTCAAGATGATTCTGCCTTGATGCAGCATTACCATTACATTAAATTTCAGTACCAAAAATGTTTCAAAGATATGCATTTATTACAATTGAAAGATAATGCTCACAAATTCAAACTAGGCTTAGTAGTGATATGATGATAAGAATAAAATATCTGACTGTCTAAACCATGATAAATGAAGAGTTTAAAGGGTAACTGTGTCTCCATTCTTCCAAACTAGTAAGGATTATGTAAAAAGCCTTCCATTGTACCTTCAAAATAAAATCTAAATCACATTTAGATTTTATGGGGCAGGTAGTTCGGAGTGGTTATCCCTACCTCCCAGTATCATGTCTGTGAGGAGTACTAGCACAAAAAAACTGCTTCTACAAGTCTTCTTCCTGACTTCAGTACTATATTTAATACAGGATAGCCCAGGACACAACCTGACAGAAACTTTACATGTTGGCATTCCTCAATGTTCGATCGGAGTTCAGCAGAAAATGAGTGTAACGTTTCCCAGTGGTGGCCATTACAGAACTGCTTGTGAACAAAAAATGTTCCTGGACCAGCACATGCTTATGAGTCCTTAGACCCCCCCCCCCTGCTAAAGCTCTCGAGTGACTACTGGGTGACCTGAGTATATGGGTAGATAGTGCATCTATGGCTGATTAAGACCCGTCTGTCTGTGAGGTAGGCAGCTTAGTGGCTAAAGCCCATGCCCACATTAGATAATTTTCTTACAAAGCATCCAATGAATGATCCTATTCCTTATCAGTCACAATCAGCATGTGCACAGCACCTGCTGGAACACTAAATGATGTCAAGGAACAGTAGTGCTGGAGGTAGAAAAAAAAACTGGATCTGTATGGGGATCTTCCTAAAAATCTGACATGTATGTATTTTAAGATACAAACCTTTATATTATTATGCAGGTATAGTTGGCTAAATTATATAATGTCACAAGCAAATGTTACATTGTATGTTTAATATCTTTCATATATTTATTTTCTCTATAGAGTTGCAAAGGCAATAGAAGCAAGTTGGTCTGCAGATAAACTGGAGTCCACCCTGTCCTAAACATTTTGGTAAAGATAAAACAATTATAATATTATTATATTATGTATTTGTCTAGGCAAAATAAAACATGTTCTGTACTGGGGCCATTCTATTTAATTTATAATTACTTGGGAATTGAGAGCAGAGCTCTGTGCTTGCTGATGGAACAAAACTGTATAGGGTATTTGCAACACCATATGATGGGCAGTTGCTGCAGGTAGATCTAGACAGATTGTCAAAATGGGCAGCCAAGTGGCAGATGAGATTCAAAGTTGACAAATGTAATGTGAAACATTTGGGGTTTCATCCTTGTGACACCTACGCCATAATAACTCAGTGTTAAGTGAATCTCTGTTGGAAAAAGTTTGGGGGTTCAGTAGATAAAGACGGCTGTATCAAACTACTGAGAGTTTTTGCCTGGCCACTCCTTTCCTGGCAGGCAATGACTAATGGGTATTCCCCGCCTCCCCCAATCAGAAAACAGACTCCAAGCTAAATAGCCCCTCCACCTTAGTCTCCATGTAGTTGGTTTCAAAGCTTCAAAGAAAAAAACAAAAAAAAAAGGGAATTGTTGCTGCCCAGAGGGATGGCCGAGAAAGAAACTCTTGGTAAGTTTAATATGAGTTTCCGTTTTCCTGGCCATCCCTGGGCAGCAATGACTTAATGGGTATACCCAAGCAATAGTCATGGTAGGGTAAAGAAAGAAAAAAACATTAAATTAATTATTACTTGGTCTTTGTCATAGCTTTTTAGACTCTATGACCAAAATCTGCCTTTTTTTAACTTTTAATGTTTAACTTGTAATGCCTAATAAAAGTATTAGCAGTGCTCAATTGGCTGCTCTACAGATCTCCTCAGCAGATGCAAGTTGTCGCTATACCTCTAGTCAAATGAGCACGAATCCCTTGAGGAGGTGTCAATTTTGGACTGTATAGGATTTTTGGACAGCTTTAACGACCCATCTTCTCAGGGTTACAATTGATGCAGCTTCCCCTTGCTAGTTCCCCCTGGAATGACAAACAACCTTTCAATCCTTGTAAAGGACAATGTTCTTTTTAGTAGATCTTTAAACATTTGGAAACATCAATTTCTTTAGATCTTCTTGTCCTTCTGAGTGCGGCACTGTTGGAAGAATAATAGGCTGATTCAAAGGAAAGTCGTACATTACTTTGGGTAAAAACTCATTCACAGGATAAGGGTTACTGAATTTGGATGGAAAATAAGGTACTCATCTTAAATGATAATGCTTGTAATCACAATTCTCCTGATAGAATGTAGAGCTATCAGGATAAGAACCTTTAAGGACATATTTATTAGGGAAACCGTTTCCAACGGTTCAAAAAGTGTTAATGTAAAGCTTTTAAACACTGAAGTGGAAGATTCATTGCGGACATATTCTTTCTCCTTCAGCCAAGGGGGACCCAATCACCTTAGGGGTTAAGTGCTCTACCTCCAGGAGCGGACACTTGAAAATTGAAGCTTTTTACAGGCTCCTGTGCTCCTCCCCTTACCTTACACCTAGCACCAGGAGTCTGCTTCAGTTTCTTCAAGTGTCCGCTCAGGAGTTGGACCACTATCTTCAATCAGATATTCCTTTGTGGAAAGTTTTGGCTAGAAGTTACTCCTATTCCCTAGCTTGTTTCCGCATGCAGCATGGGATAGATATCCACTCCTACGTCCTCCACCTCAACACGCAGCAGTGGGATGTTCTCCACTCCTAGCGATCCCATATTTTACTGATTGGAAGTTACATGGGAAAAAGGGCTGACAGGTCACAAACTGGCCTTGTGTGCAGCATTCAGTGTTCTCACAAGCTGGCAGTGCGACTCATCCGGTCCGGTCATTTTGGAAGTGTCCTAGTGCCTTTCGTGCAGGCATTGCTGTGGACTTCTACCTTTCTCTTAAGGTAAGAGCAGGGTCCTTTAGAATCCGGGCGGGAGCTCCCCTTGCTGGCGGGAACATCTAGTAGCGCGGGGACGGACTTCCGTTTTTTTCTCTCTCCTGCTCTTTCCTCTGTGAACAACGGACCTTGCGGCTGCCTTACAAAGTTCCACAAAGGGGGAAAACGGACCTGGTATCTGTCAGGCTGAGCTGCTGTGGCAGAATCTTCTGCTCCTCCTCGGATCTTATCTACAGCAGGGGGGACTCTCTACTAACTTCCCTATCTTCAGAAAGGTTTTTCTTTTTTACATTCTTCTTTCTTGAACTGTTCTCCTGCTATATTTTCTCTATACTGTTTCCACATCTCTCTAATGGCCAGCAAGGGGTCGCTCCTTCCTGCCAGAAGGGAACTAAAATAACTGTTGCCACATCTTATGTGTGCGCAATATACCAGGCTAAACTGCCTGCGGGCCATTCAGGGCCCAGGTGTGCCTCGTGCAATGTCACACAGCACCTTCACCCTCTAACCCAGACGACCAAGAACCCCTTTGGCCAGGTCGATCCGTGAATCTTGGATTCACTCAAAATTCGTCTACAGGGTCTTCCCAAGACGTAAACTCTCAGGGGATCCCGCATGATTTTGAACCGGCATGGGCTAAGCTCCTGGCCTCTTCTGTGTCTTCTTTATCTCTTCATTGCACAGGTCCTGTACAATCCGGACAGCAGTGACTTCCGACAGGGACTGCAGACCAGCTACTTCACAGGAGCCGGACGCTTTTATGGTCGAGGACTCAGTTCAGGAGGACGACGACGCTCCCGAGGAAGGTGAGATGAGTACGCGCTCCACGAACAGGAGTCTCAAACAACGTTCACAGCAACGCTGTAGGTGCGTTAATAAGGTCAGTGCTTTCCCGAGTTAAAAATCTTCGGTACAGTTCCCTCGTATATCGACTAGATAAAATAGTTCTTTAAGAATGGGCTTGTCCGGAATGCCGTCTCTCCCTCTCCGACAGTTTAATTTCATGTTTCCTTTCCAAAGGCAGACATAGAAAGATAGTCCTCCCCTCCCACGGTCGACCCCCCAGTAGCTCAACTATCGAAGCCACACCATCCCCCTTTCTGGGAGCAACGTTTAAGGACAAAATGACCGTTGTATTGACTTTTTCTGAAAATTTCCTTTGCAGCTTCGGGAGCTGCGCTGCGTAGGCACGGGTAGCTAGGCCATGGAGGTGTGGCTCAGTCAACTGTACCAAGAGATCAGTTCAGATCCGGCCAAGGCCCACCTTTTAGAAATACTTCAGGATTTATCCGACACAGCAGTGTATATTGGGGATGCGGCCCTGGATTCGAGCAAACTCATTGCCAGGCATCGGCATCAGTCACTGTTAACACGTAGGATCTTATGGCTAAAAGCATGGCGGCTGACCATGCTTCCAAAAGGGCCCTCACCAGTCTCCCCTTCTCAGGGGACAAGTTTCGGTCCTGAGCTTGAAAGGATCATTTCTCAGACGACGGGGGCAAAGTACTTTTCTTCCCAAAACCGACCTCAGAGGTTCTCCTATTTTCACAGGAACCCTCCTTTCGACCTTTCTGGCCCCTACAAGACCTTCCTTCAAGACCAATTCTCAAATTCCCCTCTAAGAAGAGGAGCTCCTACACGCCCTCCTGGCCTGCCAAACGAGGTTCTTTCTGACCTGCAGGACTAAACCCAAATCATCATGACTATCCCCCAAAAATTGGGTGGGTGGGTCCCTAAGTTTTTTCCACGAGATATGGAATTGTGCGTCCACGGACAATTTCATTCCCTCATCCCCCAACCCGCTTCTTCCTTCCAATCTGCCCAGGTCCTCCTCAGACGCAAAGCTCTTCAACAGCCGTACAATTACTTCTCGAGGACAAAGTAATAGTCCCTGTTCAGTCCGACCAAAGGTTTCGGGTTTTATTCCAACCCGTTCCTAGTTCAAAAAAGTTCGTCTCGTTCCGCCCGGTATTGACCTGAAGAACTCAACTTGTAGTCCGGACAGTCACACTTCAAGATGGAGTCCCTACGTTCCGTCATATTGGCAATAGAACCAGGGGATTTCTTGGCATCCCTAGATATTCAGGATCTTATCTGCATGTTCCTATATGGCAGGGTCACCAGCGATTTCTCCGGTTCGCAATCGGAAATTACACTACCAGTTCACAACCCTGCCCTTCGGTTTATCCTCGGCTCCCCGCGTATTTACCAAGGTAATGGCATGTCAAGCAGCGTACATCGCCTTCAGGGCATTTTCATTTTTCATATCTGGTGACCTTCAAGGCCCCCTCTTTTCTCTTAGCGACATATCAAGTCAACCTATGCATACAGATTCTAACCTCCTTCGGGTGGATAGTCAATTTCCACAAGTCATCCCTGCTTCCCAGTCTCCGCATGACATTTTTGGAATGTATTTCGATATTTCCCGTCAGAAATATTTCACCCACCGAGAAGAGGAAAGATCTCAAAGGTCTAGCCCTTCAAGCCACATCCGAACCTCTGATTTCAGTTCAACAGGCTATGAGACTGTCGGGAAATGGTGTCCACCTTCGAAGCAATTCCATACACAATGTTTCACTTAAGTCCGCTTCAACGCCATTTCCTGGCGTTGTGGAACAGTATCTCGGGAATCTCTGGATGCCAAGATTTGCCTCCCTGGTACCGATCAGGCGGTTTCTGGTCTGGTGGATGAGGGCACCAATCTACAAAAGGGCAATTCCCTTGCCTTCCCCTGTGACGGTGATTTCCAGGGATGCGAGTCTCTTGGGGTGGGGGGCGATCTGTGGGTCGCAAACCACTCAGGGTACGTGGTCCCAGGAGGAAGCTCGTCTACCGATCAATGTATTGGAACTTCGGGCCATATTCCTGGCTCCTCTCATTGGACCTTCTGCCTGGCGAACAAGTTTGTCAGAGTCCAATCAGACAACGCCACCGCGGTAGCCTACATCAATCACCAAGGGGGGACGAGAAGCGACTTGGCCATGGAGGAATCTCACCGGATTTTCTCTTGGGCAGAACGCAATGTTCCAGCCATATCGGAATTTTCATTCCGGGGTCCTGAATGTAGAAGGCGATAACCTCAGTCAGAACACAATGATCCGGTGGAGTGGTCTCTACACAGGAGGTCTTCTTGTCCCTGACCATTCTGTGGGAGTTCCGGACATAGATATGATGGCCTCTCGACACAATCGCAGGGGTCGACCGTTTTTGTTCGAGGACTCGAGATCCTCAGACGTACCTAGTGGATGCACTAGTATTTTCCATGGATTCCGACTGGTGTATGTTTCCCTCCGATAGCCATGATCCCTCGGGTTCTCAAAAAGATCAGACTGGAAAGGATGCCAACATATTCATTGCTCCCAGTTGGCCAGAAGATCTTGGTTCTCGACCTTTTAAAAATGTCAGTGGAGGATCCGTGGCCTCTACCTCTCCAGCAGGATCTCATCTCTCAAGGGCCCCTATTTAATCCGGATCTCAAACGTCTAAGTTTGACGGCGTGGCCATTGAATCGCCATCCTAAAGACAGAGGTTTCCCATCTTCGGTCATACCACCTGTTGGCTGTGCGAAACCATCTTCTCTAAAGTCTATCATCGCATATGGCAAAGATATGTCTCATGGGCGAATTCTAGAGGTTTTCCCTTCGTGCTGTCCAGGCTGCTGAGTTCCTTCAGTTGGGTCTGAACAAAGGGCTCTCCCTGAGGGCGCTTAAAGTGCAAATTTCAGCCCTCTCAAATTATTTTCATCGCAGGTTGGCCGTGCGTAATTATATTCAAACTTTCCTGCAAGGGGTAGCTCAGTTGCGCCCGCCTCACAGGCAGTCGTGTTTAACCTGGACCTATCTCTGGCTCTCAGGGTGTTACAAGGTTCTCCTTTCGAACCTTTATCTTCTGTGTGGTTGCCATTGCTATCCTGTAAAACTTTATTCCTGCTGGCCGTCTCTTCTATTCGGAGAACTTCCGAACTAGCAGCTCTATCTGTGGATCCGTCCTGCTTATCTTTTCACAAAGACAAAGCTGTTCTTCGACCTCACCCTGAGGTGACAACCCAAGGTTGTCACCTCTTTCCACCTGAATCAGGACATTGTCGTCCCGGCATTGTATCCGACCATCTTCTCCCAAGGAAAAGGCTGCACTCCCTGGATGTCGTTAGAGCGCTTCGGATTTACTGTGTCTAGAACGGAATCTTTCCGTTCGACTAAGGCCCTGTTCATTCTCTTGGGGGTCCTCTCAGGGATCCAGAGCGTCTTCTCAGACTTAGCCAGATGGATCCGTATCTTTTCTGCGTTGTTACGCGGAAGCAAGCTGTTCCTCCCTTGTCGGGTTACAGCTCATTCTACGAGGGCACTTGGTGCTTCATGGGCGGTAGGCGCGGAGCTTCCATTGATCAGATTTGCAAGGCCGCTACTTGGTCTTCCATCAACACATTCATAAAATTCTATAGATTGGATGTGTTTTCATCGACTGAAGCGACTCTCGGTCGTTTGGTATGCAAGCGACAGAGGTTTAACTTTTCTGCCCCCTGTGTTGGCTGGGACTTTGGGACGTCCCTAAGGTGCCTGGGTCCCCCTTGGCTGAAGGAGAAAGAGTTTTGTAAAATCTTTTTCTCTGAAGCCACAGGGGACCCAGGCACAACCCTCCCTTATTTTAGTTAAACTTGTTTTTACGTTGATTTTGGTTATCAGTTGCCTGTTAGGCTTGTTGCCTCTTCAATTTCTTAGGTTGTTTCCTTTTTTTATTATTACTATCCTTTGCTAGCTATCTTGGAATAAACTGAAGCAGACTCCTGGTGCTAGATTATATAAGGTAAGGGGGGAGCACAGGAGCCTGTAAAAAGCTTCAATTTTCAAGTGTCCGCTCCTGGAGGTAGAGCACTTTAACCTCTAAGGTGCCTGGTCCCCCTGTGGGTCCAGAAAAAGATTTTACAGGTAAGAACAAAATCTCTTTTTTTGGCGGCTTTTTCCTAAAACTCCCTGAAGAATCTTTTTATTAAATTTCAGAGCTAAGTTTTCCCAGAATAGCAGATATAGCTGATATTTGAAGTTTGATTGTATAAACGATAATCCCTTTTTGAGGCCATTGTGAAGAAATTCCAAGATTTGGGAATTGATACTAGCATAGGGTCTATTCCACGAGAAGAGGCCCTAGAAGAGAATATGTTCCAAATTCCATCATATCTTGAATAGTAGATCTTTTCCTGGCTTTCAGTAAGGTAGTATCCTACTCTGGAAGAAATCCTAACCGGATAAACCTTCCCCTCTCAATCTCCATGCTGCTAGATGTAATCCTGACGGGTTTGGCTGTAGAACTCGCCCTGTGAGAGGAGATCCTTCCACTGAGAAGGGGATATGGCCCATCAACTACAGTCTCCTAAGAATGGGTACCAAGACGCTCGACCAGTTGGGTAGGACTGCAATTATTCCACTTGAGATTCCAGGATCTTTCTCAGGACTTTGAAGATTAACTGTATTGGAGGATACATAGGCCAACATCCCATAGCATTCCTGACTCAGGGAATCGACTGTTGAGGCTTCTTTTTGGGGATACCTGGAAAAAAAGGCTGGAAGTTTGTTGTTGTACTCGAAGCCATCAAATCGATGTCTGGAAGGCCCCATCTGGTTACTAGTTCCTGAAATATGAGAGGATAAAGAGACCGTTCCCCTAATCTACTCCTCGGCGAGAGAGAGAAATTGGCTAGCACATTTTCTTTCCCTGGAACATACTGGGCTTGAAACAACAGATTCTTTGGGCAAAACTGCTGCTGCCTGGTTGTCAGTTCGAATACAATATAAGTGCCTCTGATTAGAAAGAGAATGCTTAAAGAGCTCGAAAAATCGCTCTCAATTCTAGGATGCTGGATGGAGAAGAGATGCATTTTCCCTCCATTCTCCCTGAGCAGTGTATAGAGAATATGGGCCCCCCATCCTCTGGCTGAGGCATCCGTATATAACTCTATCCATTGCAGCTCTAGAAGAGGAGTTCCCCTGCGCAAATTGCTGAGACTTGTCCACCATTGTTATAAGTCTTGAGCTGAGGGGTTAGAGGGGTTGATCTAGAACCAATTCTGTTTTCGATTTCCTAGCTGTCTAGAAAGACTTTTGAATAGGCCTCATCTGCCAAGCTGTCCACTTTACTAATCCTATTGTTGAGGAGATGGTTCCTAAAATTTCATAAATTGTTTTGCTGATGGTTGTGAGTAGCAGCATCCCTCTGTTAGATGTACAATGACTTGGATTCTTTTTAGAGGTAAGTATACATATTCAAGGCTGTGTTCATGGTTGCTCCCGAATATACAATCCAAATCTGATCTGGATTAATTACCTTTTTGATCTTGCAACTATTAGAAATTGTCAGATACGCATAATATCTCTATACCCATCAATCTTAGCTTTGCAATTAATACGACCATATCTTTGAGACGTTTCTGGGTGAGGTTGACCTACTCAAAGAAGCAAAGAAATTGGAAGTGACGCAACTCTAGGTAAACCTCTGGAACTTCTGATGCTCCTCTGCTATAGAACATGAAGGTAGGCATCCTTCAGGTCTATTGTAAACAACCATCCCCTGGAGTTAAAGCAGAGCAGTCTCTTTGAAAGGTTCATTTGAACTTGGTGCACTTGATAAATTGATTTAGGTGCCTCAAGTCTAGAATTGGGCGGAAATCTACTGTGGCCTTTGTCACTAAAAAGAGTTGGGAATAGAACCCTGTTTGACATTGAGGTATCGGAGCTTCTATTACTGCCTGCTTTGTTAGCAAGTCTTGAACATAAATTCTTAAAGCCTGTGCTTTTTCTTCAGCGCGTATTCCTGAAGCAAATAATAGTTTTTATCGGTCTTGACCGGAATTCCAGTCGATATCCTCTGCTTATCACTGCAATTATCCATGTATCCTGAATGTTCTCTGCCCACATTTCCTCAAATTCCTAAGCCTGGCACCTACAGGAGGAATATGGACAGGCTCCCTTCTTAGGGTTTAGATGCTTTGGGAATCAGGGGGGTGTCTTTGATCAAAAGAGACAACATTTTCCCCCTTTCCAATTAGCTGCTCTGAAATACTCTTTACCAGGACAGTAGGACTGGCTTCATCCCTCCTCTTACCAGATGATCTATCTGCAACCTCCTTTGGTCCCAAAACTCCTTATTGACTCGGTGAAGAAAACCTGTCTTACCTCCCGTGGATTTATATATGACTCATCTAGTCTTTTACCAAAAAGTCTTTGTCCCTTCCCCCAGGTCATGGTATATCTGTTTTATCAATTAGATCAACTGGACTTGAAGTTTAGTTCTTGAAGACGTTTCGCCTAGTCCGACTGGCTTTCTCAATTCAAATGACTTGTACAGAGAATCTGTGGCAATTATGTACCCTGGAAAATCCAATTAGCATTCACAGCCAGGTGTTAGGGGCATGATTGATAGTGGCTAAGAGGTGTTATAGGAACGCCCAGAGTAAGGTGTCAAAACAGCATTGTACATGGCAGACAGTTGGTGTCGACCCCCCCACCTCTATTTAGGCTGGTTCTTTATTTTCACATAAATGGGCCTCCTTAACACCTCTCTTGAACCAGTCACATTCCTTTGCCAATATTTAACATTACATCTTCAAAGGTATGTCCTTTATCCTTAAGATGCAGGTACACGCTGAGTCCTGACCCGAGAATTGGCTCTTCTGTGCTGGGCCATACGTTGATGCAGTTGTTGTTTGTTGCTCCCCACATACAAATTAGAGCATTCTTCACTGCACTGCACTGCGTTATGATGTCGCTTTCCTTGTGTTTCGGTATTGGTCTTTCGATGTACAATGCTGCCTCAGCGTGTTGCTCGGTTTAAAGCAGACAGGGATACGGTGTTTTTTGAAAACTCTTCTTAATTTCTCGGAGACCCTGCTACATATGGGATGACCATGTTCTTTCTCCTGTCTTGCTTTTCCCCTTCACTGTTGAACTAAACTTCAAGTCCAGTTGATCTAATTGAATACAACATTATGGAAGATTACATAGCGTGTTCTTTGAAGGAGTATCCGTGAACTAAGCCAAAAGCCCTTCTGGAGGATACAGATAATGCCATTTCACGAGCAGAAGCTGACTAGATTTGTAGATGACTCCAAAGCAAAGTTTGCTTCTAGCGAAATTTGATGGGGATTGAGAAATAGAATCCCTAAAAGTTCCATTTTTGAAAGACTCTTCCAACTTATCCGTCCATACTGAAAGAGATTTTGAGACAGAGACCATAGCTGCTGCACGTTTAACCACCAGCTCCGGCTATAAGAAGGCTGAGGCATCGTCAATCAAAGCTGTACGTTTAGACAGCCGAGCCAGCGGAGCATTAACTATAGGGGGCTTCTCCCAGCATAGGATTTATCCTGAGGATAAGGGTAACAATTTATCAAATTTACTTTCTACAGGAACCCTTCTAGAAGCTTTTGCCATTCTGAAAGTACTAAGTCATTAACCTCATTATGGAGAGGAAAAGATACTTTTTCTTTTTTAAAAAGAGTTGAAGGATATTGAACCTCTTCATCTTTTAAAGTATCCCTAATATGTTTAATTAAGGATGGCACTTTTCTTAAATCAAAACTTGATTCTTCAGACTCATCCTCGAGGAAGACACAGAAGGGAAGAACCAACTGGAACAGGCTGCGGTTCATCAGCAGGAGCTACTGAAGCTGAAGCTGACTTTGTTTAAAACCTTGAGCCACCGCTTGGGTAATCCCCCCTTATAGATCAGCATGTTGACCCCCAGGAGTACCCATGGATTGCTCAGCTTGAAATGGTTCCTGAATAAATTGTTGATCAGAACAACTTCATTCTTGTATCACAATCCAGCAGAATTTCTTGTCTTTAATAGGAGGATTTCTACATGCTTCACAGATAGCAATACTTGTTCATCTGAAGATGAGACTCTTGATCTCTTCTAGAACTCCCAATGAACTCTTCTGACTGAAACAGAAGAAAAAGGGGCTTATAATACAGCATAATACAAATACACCCTCTCAAGAAAAAAGCTTGGAGTACTTCAACCTCCACCTCCCTTGAGATTTAGATCCCCCAGCAGCCGGCTCCATAGTAAGGCAGTGGAGAAATCTGCAGCCATAGGCACAGACGCCATGCAAGATGCCAGTCTTATATTGCTGGCGCTCAAGGATGACGTCGGACGCATTACGTGATGACGTCACTATGTGCGCCGGAAAGCCAGAAGCCGCGACAACCAGAAGGGAGAGTGTGGTTTCCCACTTGAAATGCGCTCAGCATTTACAGAAGCTGGAACATCGGACAAAGGAGAGGGACTGAGGCCAGCAAAAGGTGAGACAGCCTCACGGCACCCACCATGAACATACAGGAGATTCAATAAAAGTTCTTATCGTTAAAAATGTTGCTAATTTTGCCCAACCAATCAGATGTTAACTTTCAAATGTTACATAAGTTCTTATTGGTTGGCAAATTGCACCATTTTAAACAATAAGAACTTTTATTGAATCCCCCTGTTAAACTTTTCTAGAGACAAAGAAACAGACTGCATTGAAGCTAAGGAGCAGGGGCTATTTATGCTTGGAGTCGGTTGATTGATTGGTGTGGCGGGAATGCCCTTTGAATCATTGCTTTCCTTATATCTGTTGTATTCAGCTAGATCAACTGGACATAAAATTTAGTTCTTGAAGACGTTTCGCTAGTCATCGCTGACTGCTTTCTCAATTCAAATGACTTGTACAAGAATCTTTTTGCAATTAAAGGGAACTGTGGTCTCCAAACAAGTTTTTAATGAAGGCCAGGTGTCCTACCTTTAAAACAAGCCATCAACCACCTCTCTACGTGCTGCACACCCAAAATAAGAAGAAATCACAGATAAGAAAGTTAGGGATGGGAGATTCTGATCGCGGTCAGAAATACTACTTCCTCCTCTAATCTGCGGTTGACATGCTCAGTGCATGACTGAAGGTAGGAGGGGGGTGGGGAAAACATCACAGCCACGCCCGCATCACTGCTTTTTTTAATGCCTCCAACTTGCTGGCCCTTCCACTTGCATGCTCTGTGTCCCTCCCCTTGCAGCCCCTCCCACTCAAGCTTTGTGGCCCTGCCCATCATGGGTCCTTGGCCCCTCCTCCACTTGCACAAATACCCTCCTACCACCTACAGAAGACTGTGTAAAAGCAGCCTTTTCAGCAAAGAGAGAATCAGACAAAGTTTAAAAACTGCTGATTCTTTCTCTGCTAAAAGGCTGCTCTTACAGTTTTCTGTAAGGGGGGGAGGGGGTATTGGTCTGAGGTGCAAGTGGGTAATAGGGAGCCACAGAGGAGGGGTCATTGGGGCCCGTGAGTGGGAGGGGCCACAGGAGGCTGCAATGAAAGGACCAAGGGGTCGCAAGGGGAGGGGCCATCTGGACCCATAAGTGTGAGGGGCGCACGGGGCCGTGAGTGGAGGGACCATGGAGTCTGTTAGTGGGAGGTGCCACTAAGCCTGTGAGTGAGATGGGCCACAGAAGGCTGCAAGGGAAAGGCTCAAAGGGGCTGCAAGGGAAGGGGCCAGTTTGGCCTCCAAGTGGAGGGGGCCATGGGGGCCCAGGGGAGGAGGAGGACACAATGGTTTCAGAGCGGAACTTCAGGGATCTGGTTATGCTGCTACGCACGCAATTGCGAGCATTATCACATGCGTTTGTGTGTGCGATTCTTGTGCGTTTGCGCATGCGATTTTGCCGGTTTCCATTATGGAAACGCGTGAGTTAACACACCAGAAATGGTGAACACATGCGTTGCCAAACGCAATCGCATGCGCATCGAAAACCGCAGGAATTTTCGCATTCCCACGATTTCCATTTTAGCGAAAATCGCGAGCAGAAACGCGGGCGCAAACGTGCAAAAAATGCGCTAGTGTGGCCTAGCCCTTATTGTTCTTGTAGTTGGTTAAGTTAGTTAGCTAAGATAACATTACAGTTAAAGAAAACTCTCTGGGATGAATGGTAATTTAACATAAATGAAAAATAACCTGTCAAATTATGTATGTATCCTTCTGATGTAAATGAATATGTACTATGGAAAATCTATCCAATCCTTGAGAACAAAATAAAAATGGATTTAAAAAAAACCCAAAACATTGATTTACAAGAATACAGCTAATCTGGTGTGGCACAGTACTCGATATAATACAGGACCGTTAGTGTACGTTATATATCTAGCGGTGCCTTAAAGGGTATATATACAAACCTAGTCGGGGGCCAGTAAACAGCTCCCCAGAAAAAAGACCCTTATACAAAAAGGCACTAACAATACAGGTCCAAAAAAGCAGCAAAATATGTTTATTGATCATCCAATCTTGTTATTAAGACAACTTCCCTAAAGTGCATAGCAAGTATATTAAAAAGTGCAACAATGTAACAACCCCCCAATCCATCAATAACCACACGATTGATGATCAATAACATATTTTGCTGCTTTTTTGGACCTGTATTGTTAGTGCCTTTTTGTATAAGGGTCTTTTTTCTGGGGAGCTGTTTACTGGCCCCCGACTAGTTTTGTATATATACCCTTTAAGGCACCGCTAGATATATAACGTACCTAACGGTCCTGTATTATATCGAGTACTGTGCCACACCAGATGCTGTATCTTGTAAATCAATGTTTTGGGGTTTTTTTAAATCCATTTTTATTTTGTTCTCAAGGATTGGATAGATTTTCCATAGTACATATTCATTTACATCAGAAGGATACATACATAATTTGACAGGTTATTTTTCATTTATGTTAAATTACCATTCATCCCGAGAGTTTTCTTTAACTGTAATGTTATCTTAGCTAACTAACTTAACCAACTACAGACCATATAAGGGCTAGGCCACACTAGCGCATTTTTTGCACGTTTGCGCCCCGTTTCGCTCGCGATTTTCGCTAAAATGGAAATCGTGGAATGCGAAAATTCCTGCGGTTTTCGATGCGCATGCGATTGGTTTGCAACGCATGTGTTCACCATTTCTGGTGGTTAACTCACGCGTTTCCATAATGGAAACCGGCAAATCGCATGCGCAACGCACAGAATCGCACACACAAACGCATGTGATAATGCTCGCATTGCGTGCGCGATTTGATGCGTTGTAGTGTGACCTTGGCCTTAATCAATGTTTTAACTTTATGACATGACATGAGAATATATGACAGAGCAAAAATTTTACATTAGCGAGACTGTATGTTAATCAATAAGCATTTTTTGTGTAGTAAGAGTATGATGGGTTTATGAGGTCAAGCCAAAAAAAAAAAAAAGGAAACACACAAATCTGTCACTCTGAACCACGAGTCATTACAAATCCAGCAAGCTCTAAAAATAATGATTCACAAAAAAAAGGAGACGTCAGAAAAATAAATTTATACGCACATGAACCTTCAGTAAAAGATGTAACCTACTAACAATGGGTGAAATACCAGACAAACACATTATGTAGTATACAGTGAAACATCTAATAAATAAGAATACACCATAAGCAGAGAGGGACAAAAAGAATCAGAGCTCGTAAGCAGGAGGGCACCTCTGTCACCGGTCTAATAACATGATATACTGTATGCCCCATGCATGTAATCTTACCTTCAGATTTCCCTCAAAATTCTGAAAAGCCTGGCCCAATCATTTTGCATTGATATCAGTCATATATAATTTGCAAAAATTATATACCGTGGACCCAGTGTATGGCCAGCATAATTTAAAGGGGAAGTTCAATGTAAATACATATGCTTTTAAGAACTGCCCATTCTGCATTTTGTCTGTATAGATTAAATGCTTCTAAAATTTTGACTTCCTTTTTGCGGACCCCCTAACAAGTGACAGTTTTGCTTTTGCCCTTGACCCAGCTTCTGTGTTGATTTAGTTGTGCTCTAGAGATCGAGTATGTTTGACCCATCCAACAGCCAAGTTCAGTAGAAATTTCTGTTAAGAACATTTAAGTTCGGAAGAAGGGCCGTTAAAGAACCTGAAATGTCAGCTCACTAATGAAACAACAGCATGGCAAAGCAAAGTTTATAAAATCAACTGATTTTTCAAAATGGAGGAAAATATGTAGAATAACTAGGTGAGTCTAATATGAACAAATAATCTAAAAATTATGATATTTTCCACTGAACTTTCCCTTTAAAAATAAACATTCAAATAACGTTAATAAGGAAAGCAGGGAAATTTACCCAGACCTGCCTCACTCGAGTCCCCTCTATTTAAAGGGCATGTCCTGCCTTAAATAAAGTCAGCTTAGAAATGTTTACACATCCCCCCAAACCTAGGTTTCGCATTATCCTTAAATTCTGAGTTCCTTACCTGACCCGGTCCCTCGCCGCTCCTCCTCTGCAGCCTCCAGCCTCTCGCTTCCTGGTTGCGGTAATGTGCAACGTGACGTCATGCCCAATCTGGATTTATGTATTTATTTTAAAAAAAGGGAGGCAATAGAAGAAAACAATAGAATTCTTAGGTAGAATTCTTAAAGGAAAACTATCGTGTGTGTATAAAATTTATTTAAAAAAAGTTAAACTGAAATACTTGGTACGGGAATACAGGATTGGTAATTCCTAACTCCCAATATTGTTTCTGTGAAGAGCACCACCCCAAAGAAAACGGATTCTGACAGTCTTCCTCCTGGCTTCTGCATCTATACATTAATACAGGAATACCCAGGACTAACCTGGCAAATGAAAACTGTTGGTGCTGTAGCTCCTTAACAAATATTTGAGGTAGGAATAACAATCTGATCTCCCTGACCCAGGTCTTTCCATTTTTAAACAAGTTAATTTTTAGAGTATTATATCCTTTAATAGCTCATATTTCTATATTTTTCTCTATATTTCACAATTTCTGCTTACTTTCAAATTCTTGGCTTTATCTAGTTACATTAAAAGGGCATGTAAACCCTAAACAAAAAAATGGTGACTTGTCAGTTATCTGCCCACCACCCCAACTGATATTTTCCCCATTTATTACATGCATTTGTAACCAGATATTTAATGATATGCTTTGTTCCTTTCGGCAAAGTATATGCCTATTTCCTCTGCACTAGAGCTATTAAATGCTTGAGCATGTGCAAAGGAGGGTAGCAGTTGAAATAGCAGTCAATCATTGGTTGTGATGTCAGCAATCCAGCCTTAATTGACTACATAGAGGGCTGGCCAGATTACTCCGCCAGAATGGGGCAATAATAATCCTTAAATATCTAGCTAGTAATGCAGGTAATAAAGTTCAAAATTTATCCTTTGGGGTTGAGGACAGGTAACTGACTTGCCAGTTTTTTTGTTTTAAGGGTGAACATGTCCTTTAACTAAGCAATAAGTTATTCAAATCTTCCATGTTCTAGTTAGTTCTTCATGCTGCTATTATGCAGCTTGGTTACTTTCCCGTTCTTTCTGCATTATTAAAGGGAAACGTTAATTTTAGTTTGTATTATGCATACCTAGTTATTTTAAATATTCTCCTCCATTTTTTTTAAAAAAAACAGTTTTTTTATATGCTTCCTGTTACCTGCTGTTGACATTAGTGAGCTGCCATTTCATTCTCTGTATTGTCCTTCTTCCCAGGATGCACCGCTTCCTTGATATTTTCCCACACAGTAATTTCTGCTGATTGGCTGCCGGGTGGGTCAAACATGCTCAGATCTCCAGCAAATGAATAAACCCAGGTGCTGGGTCAAGGGTAAACCATAACAAACACTATGGGTCCTGCAAACAGGAAGTTAGTATTTCGGTAAATTTATTTACACACGACAAAATGCTGAATGGGCAGGGTAAAGTCATTAGGATAGAAAAAGTGCTTAAGTACATAAAGTGCTTATAAAAACACAACCTTGCCCTTTTGTAGGGTATGTACATTTTTAATACCCACTTTATGCCACAGTCAAGCATACACACTAAAAATTTCCCATCATGCACCAGCACACTTTAGCTAATTCATAAAACAATGATGTTAAACCTTGGCACTCCAGATGTTTGGAAACTACAACCCCCAGCATGCTTTAGTTGTCGTTATGCTTGGAGTTGAAGTTTCTAAACATCTGCATTTCTAAACATCTGCAAGGTTTAACATTACTGATTATAAAGTTCAAGATCCATTGGCATATTTAAGCATTATTTGAATGTAAATTGGATAACCAGAGACATTACCAATGCAAGAAGTGCAGAACCGAGTTAAACTCCAGGACCATCCAGCCAATTTCAGTAACATTGCCAACTACAGAACTGTTCTTAAAGGGAAAGATCAGTTCTTAGATTACATTATGCATACCTATTTATTCTACATACCGTATATACTTGAGTATAAGTCGATCCGAGTTTAAGTCGAGGCACGTATTTTTATCTGAAAAATTAGTAAAAACTGATTGACTCGAGTATAAGCCGAGACCACTACTACCTCTGATTTATTATCTTTTGTGCCTTAAGATGCCCTTTAAATGGACAGTAGTCCCATACAGTAATAGCCAAATCCAGTACCAGTAACCCCAATTCCTTGGCACTCCAGATGTTTGGAAACTACAACTCCCAGCATGCTTTGGTTGCTGGAAATTGTAGTTTCTAAATGTGGAGTGGCAAGTTCAATAACTTTTTATTAAAGTATGTTTAAAATATTTTTTAATATGATGTTCCCCCATGTCTGCCAGCCCCAACCGCATATATTTTATTTTCCAAAAGCCCCAAACTCTTACTTACCTCCCTCGTTCCTCCGCCGCACTGCCGGCCCTCTGCTTGCGAGAATGCAAGCAGAGGGGCGGGACCGGCAGTCGCGTCTGTGATTGGCTGAGCGGCAGCCATCACGGACGCGGCTGCCGGTCATTCTGCAGCGGAGGAAAGCGGAGAGGTAAGTAAGAGATTGGGGAGCTTTTGGAAAATAAAAAATATGCGGTTGGGGCTGGCAGACTGGGGGAACATCATATGAAGGGGGTTTAATGCTAGGGGGAGGGATAGTAAACGGGAGGGAGAGGGAGGGGGGAGAAGGGCTGCAGTCGCATGACAATATCTACCGGAGGCAAGGTAGCAGGCAGAGTCCTGCTAGCCTCCTGGTGGACAGTTTTTGGGACTTTAGGGGGGGTCACAGGAGAACCCTTGGATGGAGTAAGGATTACACTACACTACATGGTGGGGCCATTACTGGGGGGGATTATAGTTTTGGGGTGGACATGCCTTTAAGCTTACCACATTTGCAATCTCTGACCCATAGTTAGTGTCCTGAGAGTTGTATTTCAAGCTGTCACTTGCATTGAACTGGCAGTAATTTTTTGCCCCAAACTGAGGAACCCATCAATTTACAGCTCCAGATGAGCATGACAGTGCTGAGTCCAGCAGCCTGACTACAGGAAGCAGGAAGGAGTGTAAAGGCAGCTTAGCTCTGTACTTTCTATGCAGATGAAGTTTTTTAACACCTACTGGTTACTATCGCAATTGCAGCTAATTTAAAGCCTGAAAATCTCGATTTATAATCGAGTTTATACGGTATTCTCTTCCATTTAAAAAAAAAATGTTGAATTTATATCCCTTGCTATTCCCTATGTTGACATTAGGGAGCTGATATTTGCTCACATAATTTCTACTAATTGGCTGTTGGATGGGTCAAACATACTCAGATCTCTACTGAGCAACTGAATCAACCCAGGGCCACGGCAAGACCTTTACTGTCTCTATTTGGGGACCTGCAAAAAAGAAGTCAGTCTTTCGAAAGCATATATTTATACACAAGACAAAATGCTGAATGGGCAGGTTAAGGTATTATGATGGAAAAATACTGCTCTTTGGGCCTCATTTACCCAGATTCACAAATTGCTCCAGGCAAATGTGGCTTTCAGTATTTAATATTGACAGGGCCGCCTTAAGGTAAATAGCACCCTGTGCAAGAACCCTCTACAACACCCCCCCCCCTGGACACACACGTACACTGCTGAATGCTGCTTGCCTAACCTGCTTCAAACAAGTTTACCTGCATTTCTGTCTGTCAGTATGCAGTGCATTCGTGTATATATCGTGCATACATCACTACCTTTATGTATGATTTTGCTCCAGAAGGTAAATCTCAAATGTAATTTGACCCCAGTGCCACTTTAAAACCAGCCATTAACCGGTATCAAATTGTAGCGTTAAGAGTGGTGCAAAGCCTTTAATAAATACAGTGCTCTGTTGCAAGGGTTTCTTTTGTGAAACTCGTGCAGCCAGTGCAATTATAAAGTTAACCTGAGCTAACCTTTCCAATATTGGTTAGTGGGAGTTTATCCTTTTTTAGCACAGCACGCTGGGTAAATGAGGCCCTTTTTTCTTAAGCAGTATATGTATTACACTGAACTTCCCCTTTAATGAGGAGTTGACTATAAGTTGGTTGCCTGTGATTTATGGGGTGCAGGGACATTGGCATCCAGATGTTGGCAGTTGTATCACTCTATTGTATGTGCGGTTACAGTGGGGCAATCACTACATTCAAACGGGGAGGCACCCAAGGATAGGAGGGCCGAATAGATTGCAATAGAGAGACTGCTCCCCCATTACCTTTCGGTGTCCCGGCCGTCAAAAAACACAAAGTCTCCGCTCTGGACGCACTTAGCGCAGGTCAGTCTTCGGCGAGTGGTGTTCACACGGGCACCGCTCCACCGCCACATACAGCCCCTCCGCGTCATCCACGGACTCCACCAGTTCAGCGCCGCGTCTCGTATTGTCCGTATTGCTCCTATACAAGCTACGGACTGTTCCCTCGCGCTTCGAGTCCGTAACTACTGGGAGACGCCATGACAGCTTCTTGACACCGGCTGTCACACGTGATGTTTTGTTTTCAAAGTGTTGCATGCTGGAAAGGGGACGGGTTTGACTATTTTGCAAGTTTAGGGGAGTGAAAGAAATGCATGAAAATAACCAGAGGGATTCTCAAGCGTGTGCCTCCAAATATTTAAAAACTACAAACATCCAGCATTCCATGATTCCTCTGTTTTTGAGGGATGCTGGGAGTTGTAGTCTAAAACATCTGGAGGCACACCGTTTGAGAATCCCACCAGACTAAGCTGAGAATAGAGAGGAGAGCTAGGGATAGGAGAGATTATAGGTTAGAATATTAAACCTGGCTGAAAATTAAATTCCATTATGGAAACTATAACTAAGCCGTTATCCTCAAACTGCGGCGCTCTCCAGAAACTACACAGATATCCCACCCTCCCTGATCTTCCGTTAGTCTCCCTCGAATTGGTGTGGCTCCCGCAAGACCAAGATCTCCCGAACGGAGTGGAGTCCTGATTCCTCCCACAAGCCCACAACCCCCCTGACGTGACGTAAATTACATCGCACCGCCACGCACCTCACCCTGCCTCGACATGACGTAAATGACACACTCCGCACCGCCATGCGCCCTCTCCCCCACTGCACACAAGTACATAGTGGGCAGGGTGGGATGTCTGACTACAACTCCCAGCATTCCTCAACTACAGAGGGAAGCCTAGGATGCTGGGAGTTGTAGTTTTAAACATCTGGAGAGCTGCAGTTTGAGGATCCCTGACCTAACCAAAGAGCTAACAGTCAACCACTCATACCACTGTACCATGTGTGGGATGGAAAAGTTAATGAATCGTACATGAAAAGTGTCCCAAACTTTTATTTATTACCAGTGATGAACCCCAGTTTTGAAGGAACCTGGTTTTAATTCGGATCTGCTGGTTTCAAAAATCTCCAGATCTAACATTATAAAAATTCCATTTAAAACGGGAAAATTCCTATAGAAGATAGGAATACATTGATAAATGATAAAAAGAACAATTGATAAAATTCTGATTCAATTGGGTTGAATGAGATTTTCGAACCTTGACGAGTTCCATGGAACTGATTATGCCCATAATACAAGCTAAAAAGTTTGATGAACGCACGTTAGTTCTTCTGTTTAATTTATCATCATCTTGACTCTAAACTAAATACATACGAAATACTTCGGAGAACGCATGTCTCCTTCATCAGGAGACATAGCGAAGGAGACATGATGAAGAGCATAGCATTCTCCGAAACGTGTGTATTTTTGTGTGATGCAATAAAACAGAATATTTTCTGATAAACAGAGTGCGCTTCCATCAAACTTTTTATGCTTGTGCTATAGCTTGGAGTCCTGAGGTAGAGGACTGAGGGAAGCAGCACCTGGTATTTACTGGACATTGCCTGAAGGAGTGCCTAGGCCCAATTTGTGTTACAACGGACTTATGCCCAATAATACAATGTATATACATTGTCTAAAGGTGGCCATACACTATTATGATCGAATTACAATCTTAAACCGACCAATACTTTGATAGACAGATGTACAATGTTAATTGTATGTAGATGTACAATAAATATTGTTCGACATTCAATTTGTTTTGTGATTAATGTCGAATGTCGTCCATTGTGAGGTTACATTCCATTAACATTTAATGGAAACTTCAGAAAACACTGCAATCATTTTACCAATCGACTTAAAAATATTTTTTATTTTGCCAACAAAATGCCCATAGACACGTGTGATCTCAAGCCTGACCCATGACATATCAGTGGTAGAGGAATGACCATTTCGGCAAACTATCGTATGGTTGGGTTTTGATGATCTGCCAGGTTGTTTGATGCCCAATCAAATACCATACACAAAATCAAGATGCTCTTATCATAGTTCTCCTTATGACATATGCTTGTGAAATTTCTCATTTATCCATGGTATATCTGTTGTATTCAGTTAGATCAACTGGAGTTAATTGAAGTTTAATTATTAAGAGGTTTCGCTAGTCATCCGACTGGCTTTCTCAATTCAGAATGACTTGTCAAGAATTCGTTGGTAATAAATACCCTGGCGTCCAAATTGGCATATTAGCCTACACCTGGCTGTTATAATTGGGACTTGCCCAGATATTAATTGCCAACAATTAATTAACAATTAATTCTTGTACAAACATCTTTAAGAACTAAACTTTATATCCAGTTGATCTATCTGAATACAACAGACTCCCTTATGAGACTTTTACAGAAAATACTAATGAACTGGCAACTCTGATATTGGACCTGTGCTGTGAGATCTGTGATTTTCATATTGGTTTTCATATATATAAAAAAAAAACTTAAATCTCATATCGTGTTAGTGTGTGGGTTGGAAAAAGAGTTTTAAGGGCATGTCCACCCCCAAAACAAAATTTTCCCTACTGCTGGCCCAAATGTGTAGGTTAAATATCCTTCCTTACCCCTCTGCTCCATATGCAATGTCTGTCCAAAGTCCCAGAAAGTAAAGAGCAGGTGCCTGTCTGTATGTATAAATGTTTCTGCCCCTTTCCTCTGAGAGGTTCCTGGCATGCACAGCGGAGCGCCCCCCCCCTCCCTCCGGATTCCTCTTTGCTGCCTAGTGCCCTACCTTAAAACCTTTTGCTGTATTATAGGGGACTCTAGCCCACCCCCACCGTCATGTTCATTTGCAAAAAAACTATCATAAGGAATGTCATCGCTTGTTTTCCCTGCATTCTGCACTGCTGGCAGCCGCGTCTGTGATTGTCTGCCTCTCAGCAGCATACCTGGGTGCTTGATTTATGCATTATTTTACAAAAAGTCAACATTTCAGGTTTTGTTTCTTTCTAAGTTAAGCAGGCAGTATGCGTCAACCCTGGTACAGCTTATCCATAATATGATTAAATTATAAGTATAATGTATCATTTATTTATAGAATGCAACTTGCGGGACATTGCATACAATGTGACAAGAAAAAACAAGATAAAATACATAAAATATGTGAAAGAAAATATTCATAATTGACCTCCACTTGGAAACCAAGGACTACCACCCATCAATTCATCCTAAATATTTTATTATTTCATAAGTATTACACAAACAATATCACAAACTTGAGGGAGGTGCAAGTGTGAGGTTTAGGTCACCCTCATTTCTAAAATGTTCCAGTATAACAAATTGTTTTATTACAAGTGCCAACAGATTTCAGTTGTAGTGGTTGCTCTCTAGAACAAACTAATTGTATTTTTTTTTTTAAATGTGCCAGTCCTTTATTGGGCACATTTCATGTGTACAGCAAACAGTAAAAATGAATTACCTGGAATCTCCATTAGTTCAAGACAGTTGTTTTAGAATGGTTTTATTACATAATATTATACAAACAAATACATAAGGATAATTGGGGAATTACGTTGTTTTCTTAAAACCTTTAAGTATTGGATATATATTTTCAAATGCTTCATAAATTTCAGAACGCTCCTTAGCACCTGCAAACACTGCAAAGGAGGAATATTCAATATATTATAGCTAATATTTTAGAAAATGCAATTTCAGAGCTTTAAAAGGCTTACATAGGGCATGATAGAAAGTGGCTTTTAGAAGGATGTAAGGCTAAGACCACACTAAAACACCCCCAAAGCAAACACAATCCCATGTTTCCAGTACGATCTTGTGCTGCGATTCCCCATCAGAGCGATTGCGCAAAAAATGGTGATCATATGCATAAGAAATGCATAATGTTTTTAGAGATAGCCAGTTAAAGAATCTACTTGTTATCCTGACCTACAACAGCAACTTTTAATCACATTGCAAAGATTCTCTTAACACTTGTTTTGCATGCAAGTAATCTTGATCTTTGACTGGGATCAGCATCGGCATCTTTAATATTAAAAGATTGCAGATAATTCAGAGAATTGCAAAAGTGAAGAGGGAATTTAAAAAGAAAGAGTTTCAGAACTTAATGTGCTTTTAGCAGAAAATTAATGCTCAAAATACATTCCACAGTATACCAGTGAACAAATGTATAAAAGCGAGATATGGATATTGTTCATATATATGCAAACCATTGCTTTAAAAACTAATATACTTTAGAGGGTAAAAATATGCTAGATAGTAGAGATGGTCTTGGAACCGAATTCGAACCAGAGTTCGATTTGAACTCGCAGATGTATCTTTCAGTAATTATCGAATTTACTAGAATGTTTCGCTAACCCTCGACCATAAACCTATAAAGCCGGCTTTTTGGCATAACCTCTCGAATGTATCTTTCGGTAACCCTCGAATGTCAGTGTTCGTTTTTGGTAACCCTCGAATGCAATGTTATTTTCGGTAACCCTCGAATGTAGCGTTCATTTTCGGTAACCCTCGAATGTAGCGTTTCATTTCGCGTAACCCTCGAATGTAGCGTTCATTTTCGGTAACCCTCGTAGTAGCGTTCATTTCGGTAACCCTCGAATGTAGCGTTCCATTTTCGGTAACCCTCGAATGTTAGCGTTCTTTTTCGGTAACCCTCGAATGTGCGTTCATTTTCGGTAACCCACCCTCGAATGTAGCGTTCATTTTCGGTAACCCTCGAATGTAGCGTTCATTTTCGGTAACTTTGTTATTAAGACAACTTCCCTAAAGTGCATAGCAAGTATATTAAAAAGTGCAACAATGTAACAACCCCCCAATCCATCAATAACCACAACTATAAACCTAGATCTAAAATAACACTGGGCGTCCCCAGCAGTCAATTCCCTAATCCGGCTCAGTGAAACATAGCCAAGTCCAGCAACTAATGGCCAAAAAGGATGGTGTCCAAATATAGTCAAACAACACCAATAATCACAGTTCCCACTTCCTAGTTGGAATACCTAATGGCCACACATTGACTCATGACTGTCATGAGTAAGGTGAAGCTACCGGCGTCCAGAGTAACAAGGCAGTGGAGTGACCGGAGGACCTGAGGAACGGACACGGGGATTCGGAACAACTGGAGGAGTGACAACGATCTATTACCTGTTTGTCGGGTGAAGAGTGTGGTCCGTCCCGATAGGGGTCCTGGCTTCTCACGTAAGTCCTGAATATGCTGAAAATGTGTGGCCATTAGGTATTCCAACTAGGAAGTGGGAACTGTGATTATTGGTGTTGTTTGACTCTATATTTGGACACCATCCTTTTTTCCTTTTTGGCCATTAGTTGCTGGACTTGGCTATGTTTAACTGAGTCGGATTAGGGAATTGACCGCTGGGGACGCCCAGTGTTATTTTATATCTATGTTTATAGTTATGGTTATTGATGGATTGGGGGGTTGTTACATTGTTGCACTTTTTAATATACTTGCTATGCAATTTAGGGAAGTTGTCTTAATAACAAGATTGGATGATCAATAAACGTATTTTGCTGCTTTTTTGGACCTGTATTGTTAGTGCCTTTTTGTATAAGGGTCTTTTATCTGGGGAGCTGTCTACTGGCCCCCGACTAGGTTTGTATTGATTTACAAGAGTCAGAGTGATTTAATGCAGTGGTTAAAGGAGAATAAATCAAGTTCAGGTGATGCCCAATGTACAATTTGAAAAATACACAAAAGAGCCACTTTAGCTAAGTGCTAAACAATTCCTTTATTTAAGGTGAAGCACAGCACGACATGTTTCGAACCTGCACGGTTCTTCATCAGTGCAAAATAACGGTTCGAAACATGTCGTGCTGTGCTTCACCTTGAATAAAGGAATTGTTTAGCACTTAGCTAAAGTGGCTCTCTTGTGTATTTTTCAAATTGTGAATTTATCGACTGGATGACGGTGGTATCCTGTACACAATCTGATTGAGCCCTACACTACCGAAATGTAGAATTATCCAGCTCAGGGTACAACCACTTTGATCTTGATGCCCAATGTAACTAGAACCCTATCTGCTATATATTTTCATTTTTGAATGCTAACAAATACCATAAAACCATTTTTATCATGATTTCACCTTTCTTCCTGTTTCCCATGGTCATTTGCTGGTAGTGATGTAAACCCTATTTAAGGCTATGGGGCTGGTGCGAAAAAAAGAGTTGGATTGCAGGGAGGTGTTGCCAGAAGCAGAGGAGCTTGGAGAAAATCTGAGTAGCTGCACTGACAATCACATTCATTTTTTGGCAAATAATAGCATTTGAAGGCTCCCTTTCCACTCCCAGCAAGTATCTAGGGGGAGGCTCAAATGGTATAAGTCTGAAAGTCCTAAAAAGGTGCCAGGCAATCCGACCAAATAACATGAGCAAACACACACAGACCCTCTCATATCTATTTGACATGCAAGACAGACCCAGGCAATTCTGACACAATGTGCAGATCAAACTAAACTGCACAATTGGACAACCTGAGACAGGATCCAGAACAAAATTCTAGGCTCATACTTATTAGTATTTACCACAGCAGGTTCCAGATCTACAATTACTATGGTGTTAGGACAGCACATGATAGTGATTAACTATAAAGATTAGGGAGAGATGTTTTTAAAGGAGCTAAAAGCTCCCCACAAAATATAAAATGAAGTAGAGCCTTCTTATAACAGAAGGCCCCTCACAGCCTCATGTTATTATAATAGCATTGCCCTAATAATCTAACAAATAAGCACATATTTCTCACTTCTAAAGAAATGGGTGGGGACATGCAAAGTATCTTATTTATTGCCTGTAGCTAAGGGCATGTGTCTAGATGTAATTCATCCTAATGGTATAGAGCAGGGTTGTTGATCTTGTGACCATTCACGTGTTTGAAAACTACAGCAGTCTTTTTGTGTTCTAAGTTTTTTCTTAATGTCCTATAAGTAAGGCATGTGTCCAGATGTTATACAGCCTAATGGTATAGAGCAGGGGTGTTGAACTCGGGACCTTTCACATGTTTGCAAACTACAACTCCCAGCATTCTCTGTTAGCAGTATGTTTTTTTTATGTCCATTGGCTAATGAATGTATTAATATGCAATACAGCGTATTGACATAGAGCATGGGTGTTGAACTATTCACATGTTTAAAAACTACAACTCCCAGCATTCCCTAGCGGCATAGCATGCTGGAAAATTTAGTTTAGGGCTTTAGTTTAGGGCTTCCTGGAATAAAGCCCTTTTACTGACTTACAGACATTAAAGAGGAACTCTGGTCCAAAAATGACTTTAGGTAAATTGATAGGAATTGGTCTCCTGAGAGTTTTTGCAATTTATTTCCATTGTTTATTTTACATAGTTTTGAAGATATTTACATTTTTGTGTGTGATATGGCAGCAGCATCACCAGGTCCCCTGCACTTCCTGCTTCCTGCTCTGAAACCTGTCAGTCAATTTGCCCTGTGTCTCCTCCCCTTTGCAGCCCCCCTGGTCCCTTCCACTTATGGACCCCATGGTCCCTCCAGTTGCAGGCCCCCCTTGGCCCATTACCTTACAGCCCCATGTGGCCTGCCCACTTGCGGGTGCCATGGCCCCGCCCACTTGCGGGCACCTAAGCCCCACCCGCTCACAGGTGCTGTGGGTCACTCTGTAGATTCCCTTACCTTCTCTGCAGCTGCAGGTCCTTCACACAGCAGAGAGGAGGAGGGACTTCCTGTCTCCCTCACACACTGAGGGAGTCTGAGGCTGTGCTCGCTGGTGGCACTGTGCAGGAGAAGCCTTAGGAATGTCACATGTCAGCCTCCCACCCATTAACTTTCTGGTCAGTCATTTCTTTATATCTTGGGCTGTGGAGCACGTAGAGAGATGGTTGATGGCTCGTTTTAAAGGTAGGGAACTGGCCTTTCATGTAAACTCAACTTGTTTGGAGACCACAGTTCCCCTTTAAAAGCCTATGCTTTAGCAATTCCTACCCAAGGGTTTGAATATCCAAGTGATTCATCTGCCCTTCCCTTACATCCATAGCTATTACACAATTGGTTTAGGTAAGGATTATTCAAGTCACTTCAGGCAGTAGGAATCACACATCCAACCACCTGTCTGACAGTTATAATCCATAAAATATCAATGAAATAAATTTGCAGGTCTGAGAATAGACCCAGGCAATTCTGTCACAATGTGCAGTTCAAACCAAACAGTACCTTTGGGAATCCTGAGACCCTACACAGGATCCAGTTAAACATGCTGCTGAGTGTATTTACCACAGCAAGTTCCACACAAACAATTACTATGTGGTTACACCAGCACAGGATAGTTATTGGCTATAAAGATAAGGGAGATATGTTCTTAATGGAGCTAAAAGCTCCCCATAGTGTATAAAATTAAATACAGCCTTCTTATAACAGTTGTAATCAAACCCTCATGTTGTTAATATTTTGATATTCGGAAAAAAAGGGAAAAACTGTCCATTTCTCTAAGAATGCTGGGTAGTTTCAGAGACATGCAAAATCATTTTATCATATACAGACATCACTTCCTGTCTAGAAACAGAAACTGGATTGTCTCATTACTTTCTATGGAGAGGGAAGGGGGGGAGTAAATGTGAGAGTCTGAAACATTTTCTAATTGGCTAAGACTGTCACATGTTTTACAAACCGCACATAATTGGGTGTAATACAGGAACTTCCTTACACTTCCAGTCTTGTCATTCTACAATGCTTAAGATATTTTTTTGATTTGCTAACAGTGTAAGTTCAGAACCTCATTGGATGTTAGTAAACTTCCACTTCCTTTTAGTGTCTACATGGAGACCCGTGTAGAAATCCTAGAGGTGTGGCTAAACCTACCATTTTGAGTTTTCCATTCAAACTTAGGGATGTCAAGTAAAGTAAATATACTTTATTAATTGTATATCATTTGTTTTGTAATTCAGTAGTAGGTAGTAGTAGTACTATACTTTGTATAGTGTTATTTGTTATGGCGATTTTATTAAATAGTGATAATCACACACATACATATAGACCTTTCCTGTGTGTAATAGTGTTATATACCCCCACCTAATTAGTTGCTCCTAAAAACTCAATGCAATCTCCGTAAAAATATAAATTTATTTATATAATATAAGGGATAATTTAGCATTTATAAAAGCTGTTTACTGTTAGGAACTTTCCACATGGCCAACAAAATCAGGAAATGATACACACACATTCATTACTTGGAACTTTAGAATTAGTGATTACATAGTAGTTTCCTACACCCCTTACTGTAACAAACAGCAGATTAGTGTTATGTTATATTAGTGTTATTACAGAGTTTTCCACCTGGCAGCAGAACTAGTTTATATTCCTCTGAGCAACAAATCTGCCAAATATAATGTTTCAGTAATTAGAAAATGTAAATTTCCATGATCTTTATATCCATAATGTTACCCAAAGTGCCATGGGCCTAGCATTTCTACGCATCAGTTCATCTTGGATGGTGCTACATTCCAACCCAAGCTGGGCTGGCCAATAACAAAAAAAACTTGCACTATTACTTTTCAGTTGTATAAAATCTTTTCTATCTTACTTTGCCACACTTTGTAACCTACTTGTTTTTTACCCTGTTTATTAAAATGGATACTTAAGGTATGACAAACATATAGAAATTATTTCTCATTACCTAATGATAACTTTAACATGTCCTGAGGTTTCCAAGCCCTTGTGACGTATTAAAGTTAATGGGACAACACTGTCATGGCAATTTTAGGAAAGATAACCATGATGTATATTAGAAGGACCACTTGCCTGTCTGGCAGAAGACTGGTTTGTTTAACATGTAAAGGTTACCGTAAATACAGTTATCCGTTATCTGTTGCATTACTGTGCCTGTTGACAGCTCTTTTTAGAAGGCTGTATTATATGTCAACAGATATTCAAGTAATAGAACCCCATGCAAAACCCATTCCCCTGTATTGTATAATGTCAATGGGGCTTTTTGACCAATTTTACATCTGTCTTCAATGGAAAAACATTAGTAGTTGGAAATATGTATTTGTTTCTTTGTGTGGTAGTTAAAATCCAGCCCTGATAATTACATGTTCCCCTCCAATCATTATGTTAAAGGGTATGTCCACCCTTAAATCTAATTTTTAATATAGCCTTCCCCCTGGTCCCCCAGCCCCAACCGCATCATTATTATCTTTAGAAAGTGCCCCAAACTTTTACTTACCTCCCCTCTTTCCTCCGCCGCACTCCCGGCCCTCTGCTTGCGAGAAAATGCAAGCAGAGGGGCGGGACCGGCAGTCGCGTCTGTGATTGGCTGAGCGGCAGCCAATCACGGACGCGGCTGCCGGTCATTCAGTGCAGGGGAGGTAAGAGTTTGGGGAGCTTTCTAAAAATAAAAATTATGCGGTTGGGGCTGGGGGACCAGGGGGAAGGCTATATTAAAGGGGATAAATGCTAGGGGGAGGGAATCCGGAGAGAGAGGGAGGGGGAGAAGGGCTGCAGTACGCATGCCAAACTTCTCCCGGAGGCCAGGTAGGAGGCAGAGTCCTATATGGACTCTGCTATCCTCCTGGTGGGCAGTTTTTGGGACTTTGGGGGGGGATTTCAGGAGAACCCTATGGAGCTGGGATGTTAGGTAAGGATTAAACTACACTACATGGTGGGGCCAGTAGTTGGGGGGATTATAGTTTTGGGGGTGGACATGCCCTTTAAATGACAACTATATTGTAAACTGGTTACAGGGAGTGAGGTTTGTTTATTCCCACCTCCTAATATTGTTTCATTTAGGAACTTCAGCAGATACATCTGCCAGACAAGTGCCTTCCTGTATTAATGATAGGGCTGAAGCTCTCAGGAAGCCTGGCAGAAGCAGTTTTCTTCGTGCTGCTGTTCCTCATAGAAATTATATTAGGAAGTAGAAAGTACCAACCCTACCTCCCTGCCCCAGGTATTTTTCATTGTATTTGTTTTTGAAAAAACTTAATACGAACTATAGTTCTCCATTAACTGCTGAATATAACTGCTTTGTTGTTTCCCTTCTATCAGTTCATTATCTACACCATTTGCAAAGTGATGAGAATTATGAACATGCTTGATACTATTGATAAAAACAGTATTGTCCTGTTACATCCTGTTTGATGATTTGTTCTAGTTGCTAACCACATAATGTCTCCTCTACTAGGTTTTCTGACAAGCGACAGCGATTAAATCATCTCAGACAAATGCAGCTAGATTTCCAGAAACAGTAGGTTACACTTGAGTATTCCCATTTCTTTCTCAAAATTTTATTTTTAGGAAGCTGTTTTAGCATCCAACAGGTTTTTTATAATATGGCATTTTGTGTCTTTTTAGAGATTACTTGAAAGGCTTACCGGTATCATTGATATACCGTAACCTATATTTACCAAGCTATCTTAATTTCTGTTTTGACAGTCCATAACATTAGCAGAAATAAATGGCTAATAGTTTCAGAATATTTTGGGGTGGAAATCTGAGAGCACCTCCCACCACATTTATGCCCTGAGATTTCAGTTTGCTACTGTGAGCTTTATATATAAAATGTATATATCTGATATATACTAACACTTATGTGGGGTTCCTGTCATTTAGCCCACTTTTAAAAGGATCTCTCATTTCACAGACTGGGTCTCTGTATGTGAGGTCAGATTGGCCTTAGATCAAATCATTTATGGCAGTGTATGGTCAGCAAGTACATAACTAAGTAAAGCTTTTCAAGGCCTGTTATGAAAGGCAGTTTTTTTACTGCTGTCTTAAAAACAATTAAACAGTGTATTAATGATTTTTTTTATAGGTTTAAAATGATCCCTGTACTCCTGCAAGCTGAGGAATAAAGCCATGGGGAAAAGGAACTACAAAACAATTCTAGTTAATGAAACTTTTGCTTGTTGATTGTTGCATTTTTACTGATCAAGAGGCAATTTCTTGCCTTGTCAGCTTACCGCCCCTAAAAAAAGTCAAATAATAAGGCTGAGACTAGCGATTGCTGACAAACTTTAAAATTCTTCAAGATGATTCTGCCTTGATGCAGCATTAACCATTACATTAAATTTCAGTACCAAAAATGTTTCAAAGATATGCATTTATTACAATTGAAAGATAATGCTCACAAATTCAAACTAGGCTTAGTAGTGATATGATGATAAAGAATAAAAATATCTGACTGTCTAAACCATGATAAATGAAGAGTTTAAAGGGTAACTGTGGTCTCCAATTCTTCCAAACTAGTAAGGATTATGTAAAAAGCCTTCCATTGTACCTTCAAAATAAAATCTAAATCACATTTAGATTTTATGGGGCAGGTAGTTCGGAGTGGTTATCCCTACCTCCCAGTATCATGTCTGTGAGGAGTACTAGCACAAAGAAAACTGCTTCTACAAGTCTTCTTCCTGACTTCAGTACTATATTTAATACAGGATAGCCCAGGACACTAACCTGACAGAAAACTTTACATGTTGGCGTTCCTCAATGGTTCCAGGAGTTCAGCAGAAAATGAGTGTAACGTTTCCCAGTGGTGGCCATTACAGAACTGCTTGTGAACAAAAAATGTTCCTGGACCCAGCACATGCTTTATGAGTCCTTTAGACCCCCCCCCCCTGCTAAAGCTCTCGAGTGACTACTGGGTGACCTGAGTATATGGGTAGATATGTGCATCTATGGCTGGATTAAGACCCGTCTGTCTGTGAGGTAGGCAGCTTAGTGGCTAAAGCCCATGCCCACATTAAGATAATTTTCTTACAAAGCATCCAATGAATGATCCTATTCCATTATCAGTCACAATCTAGCATGTGCACAGCCACCTGCTGGAACACTAAATGATGTCAAGGAACAGTAGTGCTGGAGGTAGAAAAAAAAACTGGATCTGTATGGGGATCTTCCTAAAAATCTGACATGTATGTTATTTTAAGATACAAACCTTTATATTATTATGCAGGTATAGTTGGCTAAATTATATAATGTACACAAGCAAAATGTTACATTGTATGTTTAATATCTTTCATATATTTATTTTCTCTATAGAGTTGCAAAGGCAATAGAAGCAAAGTTGGCTGCAGATAAACTGGTGAGTCCACCCTGTCCTAAACATTTTGGTAAAGATAAAACAATTATAAATATTATTATATTATGTATTTGTCTAGGCAAATAAAAACATGTTCTGTACTGGGGCCAATTCTATTTAATTTATAAATTACTTGGGAATTGAGAGCAAGAGCTCTGTGCTTGCTGATGGAACAAAACTGTATAGGGTATTTGCAACACCATATGATGGGCAGTTGCTGCAGGTAGATCTAGACAGATTGTCAAAATGGGCAGCCAAGTGGCAGATGAGATTCAAAGTTGACAAATGTAATGTGAAACATTTGGGGTTTAACAATCCTTGTGACACCTACGCCATAAATAACTCAGTGTTAAGTGAATCTCTGTTGGAAAAAGTTTGGGGGTTCTAGTAGATAACAGACGGCTGTATCAAACTTACTGAGAGTTTCTTTGCCTGGCCATCCCTTTTCCTGGCAGCAATGACTAATGGGTATTCCCCGCCTCCACCAATCAGAAGAAACAGACTCCAAGCATAAATAGCCCCTCCACCTTAGCTTCCATGTAGTTGGTTTCAAAGCTTCAAAGAAAAAAACAAAAAGAAAAAAGGGAATTGTTGCTGCCCAGAGGGATGGCCAGGAAAAGAAACTCTTGGTAAGTTTAATATGAGTTTCCGTTTTCCTGGCCATCCCTGGGCAGCAATGACTTAATGGGTAAGTACCCAAGCAATAGTCATGGTAGGGTAAAGAAAGAAAAAAACATTAAATTAATTATTACTTGGCTTTTGTCATAGCTTTTTAGACTCTATGACCAAAATCTGCCTTTTTTTTAACTTTTAATGTTTAACTTGTAATGCCTAATAAAAGTATTAGCAGTTGCTCAATTGGCTGCTCTACAGATCTCCTCAGCAGATGCAAGTTGTCGCTATACCTCTAGTCAAATGAGCACGAATCCCTTGAGGAGGTGTCAATTTTGGACTGTATAGGATTTTTGGACAGCTTTAACGACCCATCTTCTCAGGGTTACAATTGATGCAGCTTCCCCTTTGCTAGTTCCCCCTGGAATGACAAACAACCTTTCAATCCTTGTAAAGGACAATGTTCTTTTTAAGTAGATCTTTAAACATTTGGAAACATCCAATTTCTTTAGATCTTCTTGTCCTTCTGAGTGCGGCACTGTTGGAAGAATAATAGGCTGATTCAAAGGAAAGCTGTACATTACTTTGGGTAAAAACTCATTCACAGGATAAAGGGTTACTGAATTTGGATGGAAAATAAGGTACTCATCTTTAAATGATAATGCTTGTAATTCACAAATTCTCCTGATAGAATGTAGAGCTATCAGGAGTAGAACCTTTAAGGACATATTTATTAGGGAAACCGTTTCCAACGGTTCAAAAAGTGTTAATGTTAAAGCTTTTAACACTGAAGTGGAAGATTCCATTGCGGACAAATATTCTTTCTCCTTCAGCCAAGGGGGACCCAATCACCTTAGGGGTTAAGTGCTCTACCTCCAGGAGCGGACACTTGAAAATTGAAGCTTTTTACAGGCTCCTGTGCTCCTCCCCTTACCTTACACCTAGCACCAGGAGTCTGCTTTCAGTTTCTTCAAGTGTCCGCTCAGGAGTTGGACCACTATCTTCAATCAAGATATTCCTTTGTGGAAAGGTTTGGCTAGAAGTTACTTCCTATTCCCTAGCTTGTTTCCGCATGCAGCAGTGGGATAGATATCCACTCCTAGCGTCCTCCACCTCAACACGCAGCAGTGGGATGTTCCCCACTCCTAGCGATCCCATATTTTACTGATTGGGAAGTTACATGGGAAAAAGGGCTGACAGGTCACAAACTGGCCTTGTGTGCAGCATTCAGTGTTCTCAACAAGCTGGCAGTGCGACTCATCCGGTCCGGTCATTTTGGAAGTGTCCTAGTGCCTTTCGTGCAGGCATTGCTGTGGACTTCTACCTTTTCTCTTAAGGTAAGAGCAGGGTCCTTTAGAATCCGGGCGGGAGCTCCCCTTGTCTGGCGGGAACATCTAGTAGCGCGGGGACGGGACTTCCGTTTTTTTCTCTCTCCTGCTTCTTTCCTCCTGTGAACAACGGACCTTGCGGCTGCCTTACAAAGTTCCACAAAGGGGGAAAACGGACCTGGTATCTGTGTCAGGCACTGCTGCTGTGGCAGAATCTTCTGCTCCTCCTCGGATCTTATCTACAGCAGGGGGGAACTCTCTACTAACTTCCCTATCTTCAGGAAAGGTTTTTCTTTTTTTACATTCTTCTTTCTTGAACTGTTCTCCTGCTATATTTTCTCTATACTGTTTCCACATCTCTCTAATGGCCAGCAAGGGGTCGCTCCCTTCCTGCCAGAAGGGAACTAAAAATACTGTTGCCACATCTTATGTGTGCGCAATATACCAGGCTAAACTGCCTGCGGGCCATTCAGGGCCCAGGTGTGCCTCGTGCAATGTCACACAGCACCTTCACCCTCTAACCCAGACGACCAAGAACCCGCTTTGGCCAGGTCGATCCGTGAATCTTTGGATTCACTCAAAAATTCGTCTACAGGGTCTTCCCAAGACGTAAACTCTCAGGGGATCCCGCATGATTTTGAACCGGCATGGGCTAAGTCCCTGGCCTCTTCTGTGTCTTCTTTATCTGCTTCCATTGCACAGGTCCTGTACAAATCCGGACAGCCAGTGACTTCCGACAGGGACTGCAGACCAGCTACTTCACAGGAGCCGGACGCTTTTATGGTCGAGGACTCAGTTCAGGAGGACGACGACGCTCCCGAGGAAGGTGAGATAGAGTACGCCGCTCCCGAACAGGAGTCTCAAACAACGTTCACAGCAGACGCTGTAGATGCGTTAATAAGGTCAGTGCTTTCCCGAGTTAAAAAATCTTCGGTACAGTTTCCCTCGTATGATCGACTAGATAAAATAGTTCTTCAAGAATGGGCTTGTCCGGAATGCCGTCTCTCCCTCTCCCGACAGTTTAATTTCATGTTTCCTTTCCCAAAGGCAGACATAGAAAGATAGTCCTCCCCTCCCACGGTCGACCCCCCAGTAGCTCAACTATCCAGAGCCACTACCATCCCCCTTTCTGAGGCAGCAACGTTTAAGGATCAAAATGACCGTTGTATTGACTTTTTCTGAAAAATTTCCTTTGCAGCTTCGGGAGCTGCGCTGCGTAGGCACGGGTAGCTAGGCCATGGAGGTGTGGCTCAGTCAACTGTACCAAGAGATCAGTTCAGATCCGGCCAAGGCCCACCTTTTAGAAATACTTCAGGATTTATCCGACACAGCAGTGTATATTGGGGATGCGGCCCTGGATTCGAGCAAACTCATTGCCAGGGCATCGGCATCAGTCACTGTTAACACGTAGGATCTTATGGCTAAAAGCATGGGCGGCTGACCATGCTTCCAAAAGGGCCCTCACCAGTCTCCCCTTCTCAGGGGGACAAGTATTCGGTCCTGAGCTTGAAAGGATCATTTCTCAGACGACGGGGGCAAAGTACTTTTCTTCCCCAAAACCGACCTCAGAGGTTCTCCTATTTTCACAGGAACCCCTCCTTTCGACCCTTTCGTGCCCCTACAAGACCTTCCTTCAAGACCAATTCTCAAATTCCCCCTCTAAGAACGCCCCTCCTGGCCTGCCAAACGAGGTTCTTTCTGACCTGCAGGAACTAAACCCAAATCATCATGACTATCCCCCCAAAAATTGGGTGGGTGGTCGCCTAAGTTTTTTCCGCGAGATATGGAATTGTGCGTCCACGGACGCGTGGACCCTAAAGGTCATGTCTCAAGGATATCGCATAGAATTTTCATCCCCTCAACCCAACCGCTTCTTTCCTTCCAATCTGCCCAGGTCCCTCCTCAGACGCAAAGCTCTTCAACACGCCGTACAATTACTTCTCAGGGACAAAGTAATAGTCCCTGTTCAGTCCGACCAAAGGTTTCGGGGGTTTTATTCCAACCCGTTCCTAGTTCCAAAAAAGTTCGTCTCGTTCCGCCCGGTATTGGACCTGAAGGAACTCAACTTGTACGTCGGACAGTCACACTTCAAGATGGAGTCCCTACGTTCCGTCATATTGGCAATAGAACCAGGGGATTTCTTGGCATCCCTAGATATTCAGGATGCTTATCTGCATGTTCCTATATGGCAGGGTCACCAGCGATTTCTCCGGTTCGCAATCGGAAATTTACACTACCAGTTCACAACCCTGCCCTTCGGTTTATCCTCGGCTCCCCGCGTATTTACCAAGGTAATGGCATGTCAAGCAGCGTACATTCGCCTTCAGGGCATTTTCATTTTTCCATATCTGGATGACCTTCAAGGCCCCCTCTTTTCTCTTAGCGACATATCAAGTCAACCTATGCATACAGATTCTAACCTCCTTCGGGTGGATAGTCAATTTCCACAAGTCATCCCTGCTTCCCAGTCCTCGCATGACATTTTTGGGAATGTATTTCGATATTTCCCGTCAGAAAATATTTCACCCACCAGAGAAGAGGAAAGATCTCAAAGGTCTAGCCCTTCAAGCCACATCCGAACCTCTGATTTCAGTTCAACAGGCTATGAGACTAGTCGGGAAGATGGTGTCCACCGTCGAAGCAATTCCATACACAATGTTTCACTTAAGTCCGCTTCAACGCCATTTCCTGGCGTTGTGGAACAGATCTCGGGAATCTCTGGATGCCAAGATTTGCCTCCCGGTACCGATCAGGCGGTTTCTGGTCTGGTGGATGGAGGGCACCAATCTACAAAAGGGCAATTCCCTTTGCCTTCCCCTGTGGACGGTGATTTCCAGGGATGCGAGTCTCTTGGGGTGGGGGGCGATCTGTGGGTCGCAAACCACTCAGGGTACGTGGTCCCAGGAGGAAGCTCGTCTACCGATCAATGTATTGGAACTTCGGGCCATATTCCTGGCTCTCTCTCATTGGACCTTCTGCCTGGCGAACAAGTTTGTCAGAGTCCAATCAGACAACGCCACCGCGGTAGCCTACATCAATCACCAAGGGGGGACGAGAAGCGACTTGGCCATGGAGGAATCTCACCGGATTTTCTCTTGGGCAGAACGCAATGTTCCAGCCATATCGGAGATTTTCATTCCGGGGGTCCTGAATGTAGAAGCGGATTACCTCAGTCAGAACACAATAGATCCGGTGGAGTGGTCTCTACACGAGGAGGTCTTCTTGTCCCTGACCATTCGGTGGGGAGTTCCGGACATAGATATGATGGCCTCTCGACACAATCGCAAGGTCGACCGTTTTTGTTCGAGGACTCGAGATCCTCAGACGTACCTAGTGGATGCACTAGTAGTTCCATGGATGTTCCGACTGGTGTATGTTTTCCCTCCGATAGCCATGATCCCTCGGGTTCTCAAAAAGATCAGACTGGAAAGGATGCCAACAATATTCATTGCTCCCAGTTGGCCAAGAAGATCTTGGTTCTCGGACCTTTTAAAAATGTCAGTGGAGGATCCGTGGCCTCTACCTCTCCAGCAGGATCTCATCTCTCAAGGGCCCCTATTTAATCCGGATCTCAAACGTCTAAGTTTGACGGCGTGGCCATTGAATCTGCCATCCTAAAGAACAGAGGTTTCCCATCTTCGGTCATACCCACCATGTTGGTTGCGCGAAAACCATCTTCTTCTAAAGTCTATCATCGCATATGGCAAAGATATGTCTCATGGGCGAATTCTAGAGGTTTTTCCCTTCGTGCTGTCCAGGCTGCTGAGGTTCCTTCAGTTGGGTCTGAACAAAGGGCTCTCCCTGAGGGCGCTTAAAGTGCAAATTTCAGCCCTCTCAAATTATTTTCATCGCAGGTTGGCCGTGCGTAATTATATTCAAACTTTCCTGCAAGGGGTAGCTCAGTTGCGCCCGCCTCACAGGCAGTCGGTTTAACCTTGGGACCTATCTCTGGCTCTCAGGGTGTTACAAGGTTCTCCTTTCGAACCTTTATCTTCTGTGTGGTTGCCATTGCTATCCTGTAAAACTTTATTCCTGCTGGCCGTCTCTTCTATTCGGAGAACTTCCGAACTAGCAGCTCTATCTGTGGATCCGTCCTGCTTATCTTTTCACAAAGACAAAGCTGTTCTTCGACCTCACCCTGCTTTCTTACCCAAGGTTGTCACCTCTTTCCACCTGAATCAGGACATTGTCGTCCCGGCATTGTATCCTCGACCATCTTCTCCCAAGGAAAAGAGGCTGCACTCCCTGGATGTCGTTAGAGCGCTTCGGATTTACGTGTCTAGAACGGAATCTTTCCGTTCGACTAAGGCCCTGTTCATTCTCTTGGTGGGTCCTCTCAGGGGATCCAGAGCGTCTTCTCAGACCTTAGCCAGATGGATCCGTAATCTTATTCTGCGTTGTTACGCGGAAGCAAGAGCTGCTCCTCCCTTGCGGGTTACAGCTCATTCTACCAGGGCACTTGGTGCTTCATGGGCGGCTAGGCGCGGAGCTTCCGTTGATCAGATTTGCAAGGCCGCTACTTGGTCTTCCATCAACACATTCATAAAATTCTATAGATTGGATGTGTTTTCATCGACTGAAGCGACTCTCGGTCGTTTGGTACTGCAAGTGACAGAGGTTTAACTTTTCTGCCCTCCCTGTGTTGGCTGGGACTTTGGGACGTCCCCTAAGGTGCCTGGGTCCCCCTTGGCTGAAGGAGAAAGAGATTTTGTAAAATCTTTTTCTCTGAAGCCACAGGGGGACCCAGGCACAACCCTCCCTTATTTTAGTTAAACTTGTTTTTACGTTGATTTTGGTTAATCAGTTGCCTGTTAGGCTTGTTGCCTCTTCAATTTTCTTAGGTTGTTTCCTTTTTTTTATTATTACTATCCTTTGCTAGCTATCTTTGGAATAAACTGAAAGCAGACTCCTGGTGCTAGATTATATAAGGTAAGGGGAGGAGCACAGGAGCCTGTAAAAAGCTTCAATTTTCAAGTGTCCGCTCCTGGAGGTAGAGCACTTTAACCCCTAAGGTGCCTGGGTCCCCCTGTGGGTTCAGAAAAAGATTTTACAGGTAAGAACAAAATCTCTTTTTTTGGCGGCTTTATTCCTAAAACTCCCTGAAGAATCTTTTTAATTGAATATTCAGAAGCTAAAGTTTTTCCCAAAATAGCAGATATAGCTGATATTTGAAGTTTGATTGTATTAAACGATAATCCCTTTTTGAGGCCATTGTGAAGAAATTCCAAGATTTTGGGAATTGATACTAGCATAGGGTCTATTCCACGAGAAGAGGCCCTAGAAGAGAATATGTTCCAAATTCCATCATATCTTGAAATAGTAGATCTTTTCCTGGCTTTCAGTAAGGTAGATACTACTCTGGAAGAGAATCCTAACCGGATAAACCTTCCCCTCTCAATCTCCATGCTGCTAGATGTAATCCTGACGGGTTTGGCTGTAGGAACTCGCCCTGTGAGAGGAGATCCTTCCACTGAGGAAGGGGATATGGCCCATCAACTAACAGTCTCCTAAGGAATGGGTACCAAGGACGCCTCGACCAGTTGGGTAGGACTGCAATTATTTCCACTTGAGATTCCAGGATCTTTCTCAGGACTTTGAAGATTAACTGTATTGGAGGAAATACATAAGCCAACATCCCATAGCATTCCTGACTCAGGGCATCGACTGTTGAGGCTTCTTTTTGGGGATACCTGGAAAAAAAAGGCTGGAAGTTTGTTGTTGTAACTCGAAGCCATCAAATCGATGTCTGGAAGGCCCCATCTGGTTACTAGTTCCTGAAATATGAGAGGATGAAGAGACCGTTCCCCTTAATCTACTCCTCGGCGAGAGAGAGAGAATTGGCTAGCACATTTTCTTTCCCTGGAACATACTGGGCTATGAAACAACAGATTCTTTTGGGCAAAACTGCTGCTGCCTGGTTGTCAGTTCGAATACAAATTAAAGTGCCTCTGATTAGAAAGAGAAATGCTTAAAGAGCTCGAAAAATCGCTCTCAATTCTAGGATGCTGGATGGGAGAAGAGATGCATTTTCCCTCCATTCTCCCTGAGCAGTGTAATGAAGAATATGGGCCCCCCATCCTCTGGCTGAGGCATCCGTATATAACTCTATCCATTGCAGCTCTAGAAGAGGAGTTCCCCTGCGCAAATTGCTGAGACTTGTCCACCATGTTATATAAGTCTTGAGCTGAGGGGTTAGAGGGGTTAGATCTAGAACCAATTCTGTTTTCGATTTCCTAGCTGTCTAGAAAGAACATTTGAATAGGCCTCATCTGCCAAGCTGTCCACTTTACTAATCCTATTGTTGAGGAGATGGTTCCTAAAAATTTCATAAATTGTTTTGCTGATATGGTTGTGAGTAGCAGCATCCCCTCTGTTAGATGTACAATGACTTGGATTCTTTTTAGAGGTAAGTATACTAGATTCAAGGCTGTGTTCATGGTTGCTCCCAGATATACAATCCAAATCTGATCTGGATTAATTACCCTTTTGATCTTGCAACTATTAGAAGATTGTCTAGATACGCATAAATCTCTATACCCATCAATCTTAGCTTTGCAATTAATACGACCAATATCTTTGAGACGGTTCTGGGTGAGGTTGACCTACTCAAAGGAAGGCAAAGAAATTGGAAGTGACGCAACTCTAGGGTAAACCTCTGGAACTTCTGATGCTCCTCTGCTATAGGAACATGAAGGTAGGCATCCTTCAGGTCTATTGTAAACAACCAATCCCCTGGAGTTAAAGCAGAGCAGTCTCTTTGAAAGGTTACCATTTTGAACTTGGTGCACTTGATAAATTGATTTAGGTGCCTCAAGTCTAGAATTGGGCGGAAATCTACTGTGGCCTTTGTCACTAAAAAGAGTTGGGAATAGAACCCTGTTTGACATTGAGGTATCGGAGCTTCTATTACTGCCTGCTTTGTTAGCAAGTCTTGAACATAAATTCTTAAAGCCTGTGCTTTTTCCTTCAGCGCAGGTATTCCTGAAGCAAAATAATAGTTTTTTATCGGTCTTGACCGGAATTCCAGTCGATATCCTCTGCTTATCACTGCAATTATCCATGTATCCTGAATGTTCTCTGCCCACATTTCCTCAAATTCCTGAAGCCTGGCACCTACAGGAGGAATATGGACAGGCCTCCCTTCTTAAGGGTTTAGATGCTTTGGGAGATCAGGGGGGTGTCTTTGGGATCAAAAGAGACAACATTTTCCCCCTTTCTAATTAGCTGCTCTGAAATACTCTTTACCAGGACAGTAGGACTTGGCTTCATCCCTCCTCTTACCAGATGATCTATCTGTCAACCTCCTTTGGTCCCAAAACTCCTTATTGACTCGGTGAAGAAAACCTGTCTTACCTCCCGTGGATTTATATATGATCTCATCTAGATCTTTACCAAAAAGTCTTTGTCCCTTCATCCAGGTCATGGTATATCTGTTGTATTCAATTAGATCAACTAGACTTGAAGTTTAGTTCTTGAAGACGTTTCGCTAGTCATCCGACTGGCTTTCTCAATTCAGAATGACTTGTACAAGAATCTGTGGCAATTATGTACCCTGGAAAATCCCAATTAGCATATCACAGCCAGGTGTTAAGGGCATGATTAGATAGTGGCTAAGAGGTGTTATAGGAACGCCCAGAGTAAGGTGTCAAAACAGCATTGTACATGGCAGACAGTTGGTGTCGACCCCCCCACCTCTATTTAGGCTTGGTTTCTTTATTTTCACATAAATGGCCTCCTTAACACCTCTCTTGAACCAGTCACATTCCTTTGCCAATATGTTAACATTACAATCTTCAAAGGTATGTCCTTTATCCTTAAGATGCAGGTACACGGCTGAGTCCTGACCCGAGGAATTGGCTCTTCTGTGCTGGGCCATACGTTGATGCAGTTGTTGTTTGGTCTCCCCCACATACAAATTAGAGCATTCTTCACTGCACTGCACTGCGTATATGATGTCGCTTTTCTTGTGTTTCGGTATTGGGTCTTTCGGATGTACCAATGGCTGCCTCAGCGTGTTGCTCGGTTTAAAGCAGACAGGGATACGGTGTTTTTTGAAAACTCTTCTTAATTTCTCGGAGACCCCTGCTACATATGGGATGACCATGTTCTTTCTCCTGTCTTGCTTTTCCCCTTCACTGTTGAACTAAACTTCAAGTCCAGTTGATCTAATTGAATACAACAGATATGGAAGATTACATAGCGTGTTCTTTGAAGGAGTATCCGTGAACTAAGCCAAAAGCCCTTCTGGAGGATACAGATAATGCCATTTCACGAGCAGAAAGCTTGACTAGATTTGTAGATGACTCCAAAGCAAAGTTTGCTTCTAGGCGAAATTTAGATGGGGATTGAGAAATAGAATCCCTAAAAGTTCCATTTTTGAAAGACTCTTCCAACTTATCCGTCCATACTGAAAGAGATTTTGAGACAGAGACCATAGCTGCTGCAGCTTTAACACCAGCTCCGGCTATAAAGAAAGGCTGAGGCATCGTCAATCAAAGCTGTACGTTTAGACAGCCGAGCCAGCGGAGCATTAACTATAGGGGGCTTCTCCCAGCATGAGGATTTATCCTGAGGATAAGGGTACAATTTATCAAATTTACTTTCTACAGGAACCCTTCTAGAAAGCTTTTGCCATTCTGAAAGTACTAAGTCATTAACCTCATTATGGAGAGGAAAAAGATTACTTTTTCTTTTTTTAAAAAAGAGTTGAAGGATATTGAACCTCTTCAATCTTTAAAGTATGCCTAATATGTTTAATTAAGGATGGCACTTTTCTTAAATCAAAACTTGATTCTTCAGACTCATCCTCAGAGGAAGACACAGAAGGGGAAGAATCCACTGGAACAGGCTGCGGTTCATCAGCAGGAGCTACTGAAGCTGAAGGCTGACTTTGTTTAAAACCTTGAGCCACCGCTTGGGTAATCCACCCTTATAGATCAGCATGTTGAACACCAGGAGTACCCATGGATTGCTCAGCTTGAAATGGTTCCTGAATAAATTGTTGATCAGAACAACTTCATTCTTGTATACAATCCAAGCAGAATTTCTTGTCTTTATAAGCAGGATTTCTACATGCTTCACAGATAGCAATATCTTGTTCATCTGAAGATGAGACTCTTGATCTCTTCTTAGAACTCCCAGATGAACTCTTCTGACTGAAACAGAAGAAAAAGGGGCTTATAAATACAAGCATAATACAAATACACCCTCTCAGAAAGAAAAAGCTTGGAGTACTTCAACCTCCACCTCCCTTGAGATTTAGATCCCCCAGCAGCCGGCTCCATAGTAAGGCAGTGGAGAAATCTGCAGCCATAGGCACAGACCGCCATGCAAGATGCCAGTCTTATATTGCTGGCGCTCAAGGATGACGTCGGACGCATTACGTGATGACGTCACTATGTGCGCCGGAAAGCCAGAGAGCCGCGACAACCAGAAGGGAGAGTGTGGTTTCCCACTTGAAAATGCGCTCAGCATTTACAGAAGCTGGAACATCGGCCAAAGGAGAGGGACTGAGGCCAGCAAAAAGGTGAGACAGCTCACGGCACCCACCATGAACATACAGGGAGATTCAATAAAAGTTCTTATCGTTAAAAATGTTGCTAATTTTGCCCCAACCAATCAGATGTTAACTTTCAAATGTTACATAAGTTCTTATTGGTTGGGTCAAAATTAGCACCATTTTAAACAATAAGAACTTTTATTGAATCTCCCTGTTAAACTTTTCTAGAGACAGAAGAAACAGACTGCATTGAAGCTAAGGAGCAGGGGCTATTTATGCTTGGAGTCGGTTGATTGATTGGTGTAGGCGGGGAATGCCCTTTGAATCATTGCTTTTCCCTTATATCTGTTGTATTCAGCTAGATCAACTGGACATAAAATTTAGTTCTTGAAGACGTTTCGCTAGTCATCCGACTGGCTTTCTCAATTCAGAATGACTTGTACAAGAATCTTTTTGCAATTAAAGGGGAACTGTGGTCTCCAAACAAGTTTTTAAATGAAAGGCCAGGTTCCTACCTTTAAAACAAGCCATCAACCACCTCTCTACGTGCTGCACAGCCCAAAATAAGAAGAAATCACAGATAAGAAAGTTAGGGGATGGGAGATTCTGAATCTGCGGTCAGAAATACTACTTCCTCCTCTAATCTGCGGTTGGGACATGCTCAGTGCATGACTGAAGGGTAGGAGGGGGGTGGGGAAAACATCACAGCCCGCATCACTGCTTTTTTTAATGCCTCCAACTTGCTGGCCCTTCCCACTTGCATGCCCTGTGTCCCCTCCCCTTGCAGCCCCTCCCACTCAGACTTTGTGGCCCTGCCCACTCATGGGTCCTGTGGCCCCTCCTCCACTTGCACCAATACCCTCCTACCACCTACAGAAGACTGTGTAAAAGCAGCCTTTTCAGCAAAGAGAGAATCAGACAAAGTTTAAAACTGCTGATTCTTTCTCTGCTAAAAAGGCTGCTCTTACAGTTGTCTGTAAGGAGGGAGGGGGTATTGGTCTGAGGTGCAAGTGGGGTAATAGGGAGCCCACAAGAGGGAGGGGTCATTGGGGCCCGTGAGTGGGAGGGGCCACAGGAGGCTGCAATGGAAAGGACCAAGGGGTCTGCAAGGGGAGGGGCCACTGGACCCGTAAGTGTGAGGGGCCACGGGGCCGTGAGTGTGAGGGACCATGGAGTCTGTTAGTGGGAGGTGCCACTAAGCCTGTGAGTGAGATGGGCCACAGAAGGCTGCAAGGGAAAGGCTCAAAGGGGCTGCAAGGGAAGGGGCCAGTTTGGGCCTTCAAGTGGAGGGGCCATGGGGGCCCAGGAGGAGGAGGAGGAGACACATGGTTTCAGAGCAGGAACTTCAGGGGATCTGGTGATGCTGCTACCATATCACACATATAAATGTAAATATTTTCAAAACTATGTAAGATAAATAATAAAAGTAAATTGCAAAAATCCTCAGGAAAGCAATTCCTGTCAATTTACCTTAAGTCATTTTTGGACCACAGTTACCCTTTATGTACCAATCCTAATGAGCATATGACAGCCAGGTGATAGGGACCTTCTGAATGCAAGGTATGGATGCACTGAGGCTAAGGGGTGAGTTATAGAAAATGCCCAGGGTAGGGTTCATAACAGCAAATCCCCTGGTATTACAAAATAGTCTAATGCTTATTTTATTGATTTTTTTTTAAATTATTTGTTTCCATTATGTTTCTAGAAAAATATAAAGTTTCTACATGTACAATCTTTAAATATAGCAGCTCGTTTTTTTTTCTACCAACCAGCTTAAATTGGTTATAGGCTCAATACTATAGTGCTGATTTTAGAAACACACAGACCATTGGTTCATCGATTCAAATCCCCAGACTTTTTTTCTTTTTTTTTGTTTCCATTATGTTCATAGTAAAAGCTAAAGATTCTACTTGTACCTCTGTTACACATTGTAGCTTTTGTTGGATAGTGGTAGAAAGCTTTGTTTTTAAGAAGACACAGTACAAAAGGTTGCAGGTTTGATTCCCCAGACATATTTTTTACAAAAATGTTGAACCCTATCAGGGCTATGTACCGAGAGCCGTTATTGCTGTCTATTGCCTCCTCTAGGCAATGCACTGAGCCAATAACGGCTCTCTGTGCATAGTCCCATTCCAAAACTTTAAAGGCAGCTATCTGCTGGCGTTTAAGTTTCTGTCTTTAAGAGCTGTTATCGGCTCGGTACATACCTTGAGGCGGGTGTGCCACACAGTTTTTGCGTACCACCACAATTGCCGTTAGTTTTGTCTTAGTCACGTTAACCCTTGGTAGATGGGTTAACGTGACTTTTAGAAGGAAAAAGACGTTTATGGCTCTCAGTACATTGCCCTGAATGTTTCTTACATCCATGCCAGCTATGAAATAAACTGCAAAGATTACTTTTTTTGTGTGTCTAAAAGGCAAAGAAATTTATCATTGTTAGGGACAGTAGCATTTGTAATAAGACTGCCCTAAAATCTGTGTTCTGTATCAGTGGGAGGGATGATCTCTGAGCTGTAACACGTTTAGATGTCAGCTTCCAGGAAGCAAGGCTGCAGCTTCCTGTGAAGTGTACTGCATAAGGTGGATTATGGCAGCTGACGCCTTAGTATCCACATGTTAATTGAATAAATCTTCCCGCAGCCAGTGCAAAGGTAGAGGTGAAACACAGCTTTTTGAATCTTTGTGAATGTGCTCTCTATATTGGGGCAATGTTGTCTGGAGATTTTAAATCCCCTTTAAAAGGCAAGTCCAACCCAAAACAAAAAATGTATATGTTACTGGCCATGATTGTAACTTTAAAACAAGCCATCCCCCATCAAAATCCGTTCAGGCATAATTTACACAGAAGTTGACGTCATAAGAAAGCGCCGCGGGAACGAATGGCTGTAAGTATAGTTAGGAAGATAGTCTGGGCAGGGGGCATCTATCATACCTTAAAAGGATTTAAAGATAGGATGCAGGGAAACCGAGGATGGATCCGGAGGGGGGGGGGGGGGGAGGCACCAAGGGAGGCTGCAGGCATGGAAAATGCACGGGTGGAGGTGATGTCAGCCAGCTTGGATTCCTGGTCTGCAAAAAGTCTTCTGCAAAAACGTATGTATCTTCTATTTGGCTGAATTAATTTTAATGGGGATGGCTTGTTTTAAAGCTACAATCATGGCCAGTAACTTTCAATTTCTATGTTACTATGTTCTGCTCACTTAACAGAAGTCAGGGCTATTGCGTGTCCGTCCCCCGTCCCCCCCAAACTAAAATTTAACCCACTACTGGCTTCACTGTGTAGTTTAAAAAAATCCTTACCTTACCTCTCTGCTTCTTATGGTTCTGGTTCTGCAGAGCTTGTCCGAAGTCCAGGAAACTGAAGAGTAGGGGTGTCTTCCTGTCGGAAAGGAAGACATGCATGCACATGGGGAGCCCTTTCCCACATCCCCTCCCTCCCTCCTGATCTCTCCCTTGCTGCCCCTCATCACAGCCGCAGCTGCCGGTCCGGCCCCTGTTTGCAAGTTCCGAATCGGGGCTGGATCAGAGCGCCGCAGGAGCGAGGGGCTGTAAGTATAATTGTGCTTCTTTTTTTAACAATCTAATATAGTGGTTGGAGGTGGGAAGGGACGCCCTATATTTTAATTTAAAAAATTATATAGAGGGTGGAGATACAGGGTGCAAACATATATAGTTTCCTGTTCTGGCAGATAATTTTATTGTATATGACTAGACAGACAAAAACCATGATTAGATCCTATTGGATCCATGTTATTTGATCCTTTACCTAATAAAGTGTTTTTGACAGTCCTTTTAAATCTAAGCAGCTTAGTGTAACTTAAAGAATACCTGCTTGGTATATTCACAAAGAATTAAAGAAAGAAGCAGAGTACTTTAGCCGTTTAGTATTACGGTATGTTTATGTGAACCTAAATATTGATGTCATTTGTGTGCTTCATTAGTTTTTTCCAAACTCTTCTTCTGCCTTATTTCTAGCCAAATATTTATTTGGCACCAATCCCATAGACTTTAATATGGCTTATACTATCAGCCAGTTATAGTATAACTATAACATATAGTAAAAAATGCAGTTTGGGTCCTTACATGGTAAATCCCCTATTCTAAGATTAATATTAGACTTTAGTTCTCCTTTAACTACTTGTTTTACTTCCTGGAATGTTACCATTTTTTTTATAAATGCCATACCCTATTAGGATTATTCATAAAAGCTCAATAAATTATTAATAAATCTGTTGCTTGAACATGAAATTATTTTTATTTCTTTTAATTTAGGCCAATACAATATACTGCATGTGATGTTTTAAAACTGGCTATTTTTATTATTGTTATTATTGTGGATTTATATATTACAAAACTGGCTATTATTCAATAATGCTTTGGGATTTAAAAACATCTAGAAAACTAGTAAAAGATACGGCTTTAGGATAAAACAGGCATTTCTTACATAAAGACCTCATAAAGTATTTTATATTGTTATAGGGGAAGAACTAAGTTAGCAGACTGCCATTGTTAATATAAGCAACAGCATTTTAGATCTATTATGTGTTCTAATGTTAGCATATATAGCGCTGAGGTAGCATTATGAAAGGCTATGCGTATGCACCTGTCCTTTTACTCGGAATGGCTATAACTGTTGCCAGCCTTACAGGCCAGAGCTATTCCTTCCTTGCTCATATGCTAAGGTTAGTACACACACTAACAATAAAGGGAGTTTTTAAAGCTTGTTAATGTGTGTACCCAGCTCAAAGCATTGGCATGCTGCTTGTAATGTAGGCAAACCTAACAAAGACAATGCTACCGATTGGTTAATAAAACATTTCAGAAAGATATGTAACTTTTTATACTCCTTTTTTAGAAATGGAAGATCATGTCTTGCAAAATAAGAATAGAGCAACTTAAACAAAGCATATTTAATGGAAATGAAGAAACATCAAAAAGTAAGTAAAAGTCATAATATTTTATATGGTGAGTTCAGTAAAGCTGTCTATATGCACACACATGTATATAGGTGTATATATAGCAGTCAATTTTTATAGCAATCATTCCGGCAAAATAGACAATTGAATATAGAGGATTGCATCAGTAGGTTAGGATGGCTACCTACTTTCATTGAAAGGAGAATTACACTTTAGCAGTAACTACACATTAAGATCTTGCTTTAAGAAGACATATGAAGTATCCAAATTTTCTTTTCAGGGACTGATTTACACATTTGTAACCTGTACAGAAATCATCTGCTCGTAAAGCTTGTTATAAACCATGGGATCCTTCTTCCCAACTTATCGTTCGCCACCTGCCAGGACAAAAGACTGTCGGTCGTGGCAAATGTAGCTGCGGCCGACAGTTCGCTGCGACCGAGTGTGCGGTCCATAGAAGACAGCAAAATTGGCCATGTTTTTCCTGACACATAAAATTGACCATTTGTCGGATTCAGAGGTCCAACGAAAAGCCATGTAATATAAGGTTGATCGGCCCAAAATATTGCATGGTGTATACACAGCCCTAGGGCACGGCCACACTGTGCCGTACACACAATAGGGTGCGGTTGCGTGTGCGACTTATGCGTTTGCGCTTGTGCTTTTTTCTTTATAGATGGGGAAACCTATGCGATTGTGTATAAAAATGCAGATCGCATGTGTAAGCGATTCGCAAACGGATGCGCAATTGCAACACACCCAAAATCGTTGCAGCAATTTTAATGTTATTTAAAAATCGCATGCGCAAATGCAGAAAAAATGCGCTAGTGTGGCCTAGCCCTCAGTCCCACCTTTTTTATTGTGTTTTATTAAGATATGAGTATCCACAATGAAATGTGATTAAATGATAATATAAAACTTTCACCAAAGATATGGCAACAAACCAGCTTGCTGCCTTAGGGCACGGCCACACGATTCCTGTGCGTTTGTGCATGTGATTTCTCATTTTGAGATACGAAATCACATGCGATTGCGCATAAAAATGGCGACCGCATGCGATTGCGTATCGCAAACGGATGCACAATTGCATTGCACCCGAAAACACGTGATTTTTTTAATGATTTTTGCAATGTTATAAAAGAAGCATGCGCAAACGCACCAAAATCGCGATAGTGTGGCCTAGCCCTTAGCTCTTAAAAAAATCTGTCTAATAAGAGTCCTTCAGCTCCATTAGTTATAAAAATAAGTTTTAAAGAAGTTTTTGCAATTTGGGAATGCCCTCTTTGAAATGCAGATCAACATTAAGAGCACTTCTTTGATTAGCAGCTTTTACCAACCCCACCACAAATAGTTCCACCAGTTGGAGAGCGATTAAAACAATCAAGGAAAAAGGCTCGGATCTTTTTTTTTAATGAAATATAGACATTACAACAGGATTTAGGCAAACGTGTACATTTTACTGCTAATTTTACAATTCTAGTGCAGCTTCAAAGCAAAGCCCTGAATGTCTTCTACATTGTTTTCTGTTAAGATTCGGTATTTTTACATAAGTTCAAGGAAGACAACCAGAAACTTTATCGTAGGGCACAATGGCACCAGGAAAAAAAGGAAAAAATTCAAAGGCGAAACCGTAAAATGAGTGATGTGATAGAGAGAAAGAACCATGATCTGAGAAACCAACACGCACAGCTGGCTCAGCTTCGCAGATCACATATTCTTGAATTAACATCAGTTATATTCCCTATTGGTGAAGTCAGGAATGTTACAAGGTAATATTTAGTGTGAAAAAATTGATACTGAAATAATAAATCCCTTTATAAGTTCTTTTTATAAGTCATTTTCACACATGGTATTTAACTGTTCCCAATTTATGGGAAATGCAAGACAAGATATTTGACCTTGGGTAATTCTGTTTTTAACTAGAAACCTCTGTTTGTTGTTTCATATAAATGATTGTAGAACGAGAAGTGTGTATCTAATTTAATCTGCCAAACCAATTGGTAGCCTTCTTACAACACTGATAGTGTGGTTAAACATAGTTAGTGTTCATGCTTAACAAAGACAGGTAAGTTCCTTGAGAGTTATTTTGAACAAGTTGCCTAATGTCATACTAGTGTTTACTTAAGAGCTTTAGAGCTTTCTGTAGACACTCATGTTTTACAGTAAGTTATTCTGGCAACCCAACTTCACAACCTTTTAATTCATTATGGAGGTTGCTCACAAGCCTCTCAGGCAGATTGTGTATTTGTTTTAGCTACTTTTAGATATTTAACTGTTTTACTAAATGTGCCACCAGGGATCCAGCAGATGTCTTTTTTGAAAACGACAGTGCTATGACTTCAAGCACTATAAGCAAATTGGCAGAAGCAAGAAGAACCACATACCTTTCTGGAAGGTGGGTATGTGATGACCATAATGGAGATACCAGCATTAGTATCACAGGGCCCTGGATTACTCTACCCAACAACGGAGATTACTCTGCCTATTACAACTGGGTTGAAGAAAAGAAGACTACACAAGGGCCTGGTGAGTTCATATTTAGAAACATCAGAGGCACAGGTGTTTAGATTTTGACATTTCAGGTGCTATTTATCGGCAAGTAGAGTCTCCAGGCAAACAGTTGTATATTGTATGTCATATGCATTTCTCTACTACTAATGTATTTCAAATGTCATTTTTGTTACATCTTGAATGGCTGCAGTAGCTCTTAAACCTGTGTTCATATTCTTAAAGGGCATGTCCACCCCCAAAACTATAATCCCCCCAACTACTGGCCCCATCATGTAGTGTAGTATAATCCTTACCTCACATCCCAGCTCCATAGGGTTCTCCTGTAGTCCCCCCCAAAGTCCCAAAAACTGCCCACCAGGAGGATAGCAGAGTCCATATAGGACTCTGCCTCCTACCTGGCCTCCGGGAGAAGTTTGGCATGCGTACTGCAGCCCTTCTCCCCCTCCCTCCCTCTCAGGATTCCCTCCCCCTAGCATAAATCCCTTAATATATAGAATGGCCCCGCCAACCCAACCCCAAACCGCAAAATTAAAAGGTTTAGAAAGCTCCCCAAACTTTACTTACCTCTCCTCTTTCCTCCGCCGAAATGAGCTGCCGGCAGCCGCGTCCGTGATTGGCTGCCGCTCAGCCAATCACAGACGCGACTCCCGGTCCCGCCCCTCTGCTTGCATTTTCTCGCAAGCAGAGGGCCTGGAGCGCGGCAGAGGAAAGAGGGGAGGTAAGTAGAGTTTGGGAAGCTTTCTAAACATATAAATATAGCGGTTGGGGCTGGGCTGGCAGGGGGAATCTTATATTAAAAAATTAGTTTTAGGGTGGACATACCCTTTAAGGCAAACCCTGCAACATATATCATGGCATAAATATATATGCATATATGTCTTAGTCATTGTAATCAAAAATGTAAATTAACCCCTAGCTTTTTAAGAATGAAGCTGTCAGAATTCAGTGGGGCACTGAACTAATAGTAAACAGAGGGGATGTGGTAACAACGGTTTCTGCTTAAATTAGTTTAAAATCAATGCTAACTGATGGTATATCTGGTTCTTATAGGCTTTAGACTTATGGGGGGGCCTGTGTAAAGACCTAAACTTTTTGGACTTTGAGCGGTACATTTGATGCAGTAAGGGTTAAAGTTTTTTGCTAAATAGTAGGTTGAGGTGTCCAAGAGACACAGCTAACCTGACAGAATCCCACAATACTGTTACTGCGAGGTCAGGTAAATTGCAACTCAGGATTTTACTGTATCTTCCTCAGCAGATTTACTTTCCCACTTATTTTTTTGTTCATTTGTGGGTTCAGTTCTTGGCATAAGCAGCCAGGCGAATGCTCAGTGGATCCTTACTACCCTTTATTTTTTGTTTTTAGTCAGTAGAGTATTAGAGAGTAATGTTACATATTTTAGGTTGAGTCTTAAACACACATTTGTAAATGATGTAACATTACAGGCCTCGTATCACACAGGAAACACTTTAGCTACAGGATAGGAGTTTCCCCTCATCTTTGTAATGTAAACACATTTTAAACTTCCAAACTTTAGATGCTGATTTCTAATCTACTTTAAAGGGCAAGTCCAGCCCCAAAATGAAAACTTACATACAGGTAAATCACCCCCCAAAATCCTAAACAGTAATAGTTAGAAACCTGAAATATATAAATCTAACCTGAAATCCTGCAATGACCTCTTTCCCCTGTTTCTGCTTCCTGGTTCTTCCTGTTAGTAACTGTCGGTTATGGATTTGACAGTTGACATTACAGCCAATGACTGAATGTTAATCCCCTGTCTGCCTCTTCTGAGCATGCTCAGGCTCAGTACAGGTTTCTCAATTGCTCCGTTTCCATGAGGCATCCAGAAGCATAGCAGGCATACAGTAATGAATTCATAGGACAAAGTATGATATATCAACATATTTTAAAGAGGCCATTCTTTCTAAAAGATGTTCTTATGAGGGTGGAGTTGTCCTTTAATTCATACTAAAGACTGCACTGGTTTCTGTGCAAATCTTTAGTACGTAACTGATTTTGCCAGCCCTGCAGATTGTAGATATTATTTGTTTCCAGAACATTCCTTTCAGATTGGACACCATAAAAATACATATTGCGTAAGATTGATCAGTAATTAGCTCATCAGCATACCTCAGTGTTTTCCAGTGTCCAATGTAAATGTATATGATGACTAAAAGGTGATTTTTGTGTTTTATTGATCAGTCCATGCAATGATCTCTATGGAATCTCCTTGAAAGTGATTAAAATTGAATGTAGGATCAATCAAACTTTAATTTGATCAGGATGGAAAATTTCAACTGATCATATAAATATGGAAAGGAGTGATTCCTGTTTTAATTATATTAACAAGAATGCACTGTTCCTGTATGATCAGTAAAGAATCAAACATAAAGAACAAGAAACTGATTTCCATGTGGTGTTGGAATTTACTCATTTAGGGCTAGGCCACACTGATGTGCTTCTAAGCACGATCCAATTGTGCTTTTTAAAGTGCACACTAGTGTGGCTCAGTTGATGTGGCCACACTAGTGCGCTGCTGAGCGCTCAGGGGAGGACTGGCCCTGTAGGCTGAGGGGCAAATGCCTCCCGGGCTGGTCTCCAATGAAAAATGTGGGCTGCCTCAAAAGCTTTTAGTAAGTTGCATGCTTAAAAGTCACAGCACATACCTATAGCTCTAACATGGGCAAGGAACAGGAAACTTCTCCTCCTTCAGATCGTTAACCATTAGACAGTGTTAGTCAGCCCTCCAGTTCATTAGACAGTGCCAGCCCACCAGTTCATTAGCCAGTGTTAGTCAGCCCTTCAGTTCATTAGCCAGTTTTTTGTCAGCGCTTCGGTTCATTAGCCAGTGTTGTCAGCGCTTCGGTTCATTAGCCAGTGTTGTCAGCGCTTCGGTTCATTAGCCAGTGTTGTCAGCGCTTCGGTTCATTAGCCAGTGTTGTCAGCGCTTCGGTTCATTAGCCAGTGTTGTCAGCCCTTCGGTTCATTAGCCAGTGTTGTCAGCCTTCCAGTTCATTAGCCAGTGTCGTCAGCCCTCCAGTTCATTAGCCAGTGTCGTCAGCCCTCCAGTTCATTAGCCAGTCTCGTCAGCCCTCCAGTTCATTAGCCAGTCTCATCAGCCCTCCAGTTCATTAGTCAGTGTCGTCGGCCCTTCAGTTCATTAGCCAGTATTGTCAGCCCTCGGTTTCATTAAAGGGCAGCTGTGGTCTCAAAACAAGTTAGGGTTACATGAAAGCCTGCAGTATTTCCTTTACAATGAGCTAACAATCATATCTCTGGCTGGAGTCTGTGAGAAATTACATTGGGGTGAATGTTCAAACTTCATGCTTCCAGTAGGTTGAGTGACATCACATGACCATCCACCTCGGGGGAGAAGCATGCTCAGTTAAGACTTAATGCTGGGGAAATCAGGAAGTTCCTGGGGAAAAAAATTAACAGTTGAGAAGGGGAGCCTATTAATGCAGGCAAAGACTGGTCACATGACTACAACCTGGAAGTTACATTGCTGAACCTTTGCAGCAATTTAGGTTTTACTTTGAAGGTGTGATGGAAGGCTTTTTATATCATTCTTACTAGTTTGAAAGAATTTGAGACCACAGTTACCCTTTAAACAGTGCTGTCAGCCCTTCAGATCATTAGCCAGTGTAAGTCAGCCTTCATTAGCAGTTTTGTTAGCCCTCTAGTTCATTAGCCAGTGTAAGTCAGCCCCCCAGCCCTTAGCAAAGTGGGCCTGATCAAAAATGTTGTGATCTAACTTGAAAGGGTCACTTAGTTGTATTATCCACCCAGGCCAAAAGGTCCCAGACCTCCCCTGTGAGCGCTGTGCATGTGTGATCCGTTAATCGGAGCACATGCGATCTGCATTTTTTGCTCAATCGCATGCGTTCCTATTGCGAATCATTGGGTGATCGCACGGCAATGCACTCTCGCACGATGGTAATGCGTGTGCAATCGCAAGCGTTATCGTGGGTGCGGGAGGGCGGTGCAGTGTAGCCTCGGCCCTAGGGCTCGTTCACACTAAGGGACTTTTTGGTGCAATGTCAAGCTTTGACATTGCACCTAAACCTTAACTAGTATATTAATATATATAAATTATAAATATAATAATTATTTAAAAATATATATAACCAAATAAATTAATGAAATGAGGATTCAACTGCATCAAGAGAGTTCAACCAAACAACAGAAATTTATTATATGACAACAAAGACAACACTATCTATATTTCCTTATAAGGAAGGGCTAATAAACATTTAAACAATAAAATACAAATTTAACATTTAAAAATAAAACATAAAAAGACAAGTGTACTTTAAACCAGCATAGTTACCATAAATATATTGTGATCCCTTCTGAGCTGGTATATTCCAAGGTTTCTTTACTTTAAAACTCTCCTAGGGCTTTCTGTCTCTCCCAGTTATACACCTAGCTCTTCATTAATAACCTGAAGAGGATTTGGTTTGGATGAACTTGTAACCACCCATCATAAATGCTGTTCTCGTAGGAGTATACGGTACCACTGACATCTATTAGTTGCAATATGGTGCGTTCCATACAACGCACTGCATGTAGCAGTTTGCTTCGTTATCACATTGCGGTGCCATTAAAATCAGTGGACACCGCTGTGCAATAATGCAGGGTAACTTCGCACATCGCAGTGCGATGTTTCGCACTGCATAGTGTTTATGTAGCTTTATATAATAATCTTTCCATTGATCTGTTTTATGTGGATAGTTTGTATTTTATTGGAGGCTGTGAAAATAAAACCTTAATTGTGTTTTTCAGATATGGAACACAACAACCCTGCTTATACTATTGGTGCTGCATTGTGCTATGCAACTCAACTTGTCAATACTTTATCACATATATTAAATGTCAATCTTCCTAGAAAACTTAGTAATAGGTAAGTATGACAACCGCGAAAAGCAGTGCATTAATATGGCTTAAGAACTATCGGGGAGATTTAATGTCTGTGAAAGCCGTGTAAAACCCACATTAACCCGAACTAATATAGTATAGTATTTGAGGTTGAATAAAGACAAATGTCCATCCAATATGTTTTTGGAAATCGCACAGTGCACCCGATACAAAAGCCCATTGGTTAAGTTTAGCTCTACCTTGTAGCGCTAAACTTAACAGATCTTTGTATAGGGACTTAAAATCTGCGCTATCCCATGATGCAATACCAGACATAATGCCTTTTACATCTGGTATTTTATCGTGGGATTGCGCAAAGACACATAGCACAATCCGCTGATATTGAATCTCCCAGAATTATTTTTATGAAATTTTCAGGTAGTAATTTCCTGCCAATGTCTTTGGGCAGATTTTTGAAGCATTATTAACCTATAATTCTAACCATTACATATATTGTCTCTTACTGTGCCTCCAAATTCTTGATCTTATTTGTATTCCTAATCTCAAAGATGTTTTTTGTTAAACCCCTTTTAAAACGAATCCTATTAACCTCTGTATTTGTATCTAACCCCTAGCTCATTGTCAGTAACCGCTTAAGTAATGGATATTATGGTAACTTGTATTTTGTTACTCCCTCTTACTCTGTTAAAGTTAAGTTTTAATTAAGCAATTGTTAAAGGGCATGTCCAGCCTAAAAATATTTAAATGCACACCACCCCTCAAACCCCAGTTTTGAATTATACATAAATGGCAAAAATTTCCCTGAAGTGACTTATCTAACCCAGTCCCTCGCTGCCTGGCTACCGACCCCTGCTCATGTTTTGAGCAAAAACAGGAGCAGTGAGGCTCTGTGATAACAACTGCTCTACTGGTTGCGGCTGTCAGGTAATTGGGCGTGAGGTCGTGTCACGCCTTGAATGACAGCTGCGACCAGGAAGAAGCACCAGAAGAGCGGCCAAGGGACCGGGTTAGGTTAGGCACTTCAGGGGCATCTTTGGCATTTAAGTATAATGCGAAACTGGGGTTTGGGTTGGTGGTGTGCATTTGTATGAAGTATTTTTAAGCTGGACATGCCCTTTAATCCAAAGATTTTGGTGAACCCATTTGGTCAAATAAAGTTCTGCTCTTCTAAGAGAGGCCAATAGTTCTGGTTATGGATATTAAATATATGTTAAAATAATCACTTTTCATTATTTATGTTCAGGCACCTGAGCTGTGTTGAAATACAGTTTTTGAGTAGCTGAAACATTATTTGTCTTATTGACCCATACTCACTTGTAATGTCAAACATCTGACACTAAAGCTGGGTACACAAAGTAACGATAAGGCCCCGATACCGTCAGATCTGACTGTATTGGGGTTTTATCGTTACTGTGTGTACCTTCGTTTTCCGAACGAGCGCGTGGCCTCTGAACGATCGGGTCGGCCAAATGCGGAAAGACCTAAAATTTATATATATATCACACAGTCCCGAGCTTTCTCCCTATGATGTTCATAGGGAGAACGCTCGGGACTGTGTGTGTCCAGATCTTTGAAAGATGACAGACAGCATCTTGCACTGATCTGTACTGTGTGTACCCAGCTTTAGTTACAGGCATTGTAGGTAGTTTTAAACCAATTGGTTTCTCTGCTTCTCTCATCAGGTAAAGGCCCTGTTGCATGTTTCTCAGAAGTAAAGCTAAAATATAAATTTTTTGCACCTGAGGAAGGGGGACACACCCCGAAACGTTGTGCACGCATGTCACTAATAAATATATAAAGAAAGAGCAAGGTCTACAGGAGTGCGTTCTTCAAATTATATAATTGCTATAAAATATAAATAGGCCTAAATGGATTCTATAATTTTGATATCTAAAAAATATTATGTATATATGTATAGTTTATTTATAAAGCGCCACTTGGGGATGCAGCGCTGTACAATAACAAAATACAAAAAATGTCATACATGGGGAACAAATACATAAATAGTTCAGTATATGAATATATAAGTACTAGAGCCTTGCCACAAGAGTAAAAGGAGGTTCCTGACCCAAAGAGCTTACAATTTAGTAAGGAGGGTAACATAAAAATAAAAAGGAAAGGGAATAGGTGCAGGAGTGAGACTTGTCCAGTGCAAATAAAACAATCATATCATATACTGTGCTGGTTATCAGATAGGTAGGATGTAAGGGTAGATTTAAACCTGCCAATTGAGTTTTCTTGACGTAGAGAGAGGGGAATAGAGTTCCAGAGGATGGGAGCCAAAAGATAGAAAGGTTTAAGGCAAGAGGAAGCAATATGTGGGGGGAGGTCTGTACGGGAGCTGATTCTGTGATGATTGAAGGGTGCGGGCAGGAACATATGGGGGCACTAAAGAGGAAATATAAGGAGGTGCAGCAGAGCAAATGGATTTAAGTTTAGGAGAATGATTTTGCATACAATCCACTGTTTAACGTTGTCTGGTACACGTGAGATTTGGTATCCTGCATATTAGAGAGCAAAACAATATGTGAGTTTAGTAAGGGGAGAGGTGGGAAGCAGGAAGACCAGTAATTATAGTTTTCGTGGGTTTGTAGAGAGAAAACGCACTCCTTCCTACTTTTTATTCAGTCTATTTGTGACATATTCAGTGCACAACGTTTTGGGGTTATCCCCCTTCCTCAGGTGCATTTTTTTCGCTCTACAAACCCACGAAAACTATAGTGATTGATGCTGCATGTGGTTGGCAGCAGTAGAGGAACAGCACCATCTGAATCAAGAAACTGGTGTGCGTGGAATATTACTTCATTTGTAAACATATTTCAACCACTCTCCTACAGCACCCAAAAAGACCAGTAATTAGTGGGTTACAATAGTCCAGACGCGATAGGATGAGAGCATGCATAGGCATTGTGGTAGTCTGGAGAGGAACCTGCAGATTTTTACTATACTGCGCATATTTACTATATTGCGCATGCAACATAGTTAATGGGATTAGAAATGGAGAGAGAGGAGTCAATCATTTACCCTATTTATCCAATTGGCAGTGTGCCGATTGGATAGGGAAAATGGGGGTATTGTTAACAGAAATAGAGAAAGGTGGTACAGGACCTGGTTTAGGTGGGAAAATTATTAGTTCAGTTTTAGAAAGATTTAGTTTGGAGCAGCATAGCAACATCCAGGATGAGATGGCAAGGAGACAGAGACATGTGATTGGATGTCAGGAGTTAGCACAGGGGTGGACAAGTAGATTTGTGTTTCATTTTCATATAAGTAATACTTGAAGCCAAAAGAGCTAATGATATATCCCAAGGAAATAGTGTAGAGGGAGAACAATAAGGGTCCAAGAACAGACCCCTGCGGAACCCCCACACTTAAGTGGAACAGGAGAAGGTGTTATTCACAAAAGATACAGAGTAAGTTTTGTTAGAGAGAAAGTGTATAGAAACCAGAATGCCACTTAATTCCGAATGCCCAAGGAGTGAAGTATCCGCATTAGGAGGGAATGATCGACTGTTGAAAGCAGAGGAGACGACAAGAAGGGTAATAATAGAAAAGTGACTATTGGCCTTTTCAACCTGCAGATCATTTATAACCTTACACAGGGCCATCTCGGTGGAATGCGCAGGACAGTATCCTGATTGCAAAGGATCCAATAGGTTATGAGCATGTAGGTAGTTAGAGATACGGGGCTTGGGCATGTTTAAAGATAGAAGAGAAAATTCCAAATGTAAGGGAGGCATTGAATATGTGGGTGAGTATAGGGGTAAGCACATGATTACAGTGTCTCAATAATGCAGAGGGCATAGAATCAAGGGGACAGGACAGCAAGCTAGAGACTTCTGAATGGGTTACAGGAGTTAAAGATCCGAGAGAATAGTAGAGGGAGGAGAGGGCAACATTATCTGAGAGTGTTAAAGAAATTACTTGTGTTAACTTGGTCTTTTCATAATGTTTTCATAAAGTTCTTATATGCGTTTTAGAAAATCTGCTTAGCCTTGTAAAAAAGATAACATAGCAGCAGCTGCTTCTATAGGAAATGGCCTAACCCCAAAACGCTTTGATAAAGAAATAGCTAAGCTTATACTAAAGAAATTAAACTGTTTGATGATTGTGACATAATATCAAGCGAGGCAAGCTCAAGGTTACACCTGTTTAAGAAGTAGGGTGGGGGCCAAAGTGGGAAACTAGCCTGTTATAATTTGCAGCTACAGAGAAGATAATCAGACAATCCCTTAGCCAGCTTGCTGTATTGCTGTTCTGCTGATATTGTCTCCTCGCTGCGAATAATAAAGAATCTTTCCTTGAACCTGATGATGTCCATGTCCTTGTGAGAAAATTATTTTGACATCTTGGTACTTCGAGCCGGAAACCAATATCTTGATCTTTGACCAGACGTTAAGGTGACCGAACCGTATGGCGGAAGGTTCCCGTCGGGATCCTTCCAAAATATATGTAAGTCCTCCAGCTAAGATTGCTGTAACCAGAGGCCGGTGGCTGTCTGATCAGAGACCAGGTGACGCTTTTGTAGTTTCCCAGCGCATCCGCTCCAAGGTAAGACCCGTTTTGGCTTTTTTTACCCATGGTGACTCACGACCTGTAACTGGTGAGAGTTTGGCTATTTCTAACCTGTGGTGACTCACGACCCGTAACTAGTGAGAGTTGGTATTGCTATTGTTAGTTATCCAAGAGACAGGTAACAGGAAAGCCTCAGTCTGTTACTGTAGGTTGGACTCTGGTGAGAAAAACTAGTTCTGTGTGAACATAGAAAGAAATAATCATATAGTTCATAGTCTGTGTGAGAAGACTACTGTAATAAATAACTCCGTGTGCATGTTAAACTAAGACGTCGGTTTATACCCTCGCTGCGAGTAATAAAGAATCTTTCCTTGAACCTGATGATGTCCGTGTCCTTGTGAGAAAATTATTTTCACAGAGAGTCATCCCTAGGACCAAAGATCTGCATGTGGATAGACTCCACTTTATGTTGAAAGTAATGCGCAAAGTCGCGAGGAGAATGCGGAGGAAGGAGAGAGTCAGCGGGGGCGAAGGGTGCAGAAGGGAGAACAGGCGACGTGTTAGATTTATTTATAAGTTTCCAGTAGTTGTTTTGTTATGCCAGCAGCAGCCCAGAGCTGAGACACTGCAGCATGAACTTTTAATGGAGAAAGTCAGCCTTTGTAGGGGACTTTCTCCACACACATTCAGCAGCACGCGTGCACCTGCGTATAAAAGGGAAATGGGGTTGAGCAATGGATGAAGATTAGAGGTCCCTCGGCTGTGGGATTGCAAGGGGGCAAAAGAGTCTATTGTATTAGTCAGGATAGAGTTAAAGGAATTAGCAAGCGAGTTAGGGTCATCAAATGGGCAAGAGGGAAGAGGGACTAGAGGACAGGGATGAGGCGAGTGCCGGGAGACCAATGACTCTAGTATTATGAACAGACACACAAGACGAAGGGACAGGAGGAAACAGGAGGGTGTTGAGCATGAAACATGATCAGAAAGCGGTAAGGGGTTAGATTCAAAAGATGAGACAGAGAGATTTTTAGGGAACACTAAGTACCAGCACTAGTCCATTGTTAAAGATCAAATGAGGATGTTAAGTGTAGGAAGCGAGAAGGCTAGGAGAGGGAGGAGTTATCAATGTGACAGTTAAAGTTCTCCAGAATCAGAACAGGACAAATTCAGAGAGGAATGTGTCTAGAGATGCTGTAGATGGTGGTCTTTAAACCACAGCTACAAGGGGTGTGAGAGCTGAATTGAATGAGCCTCGAAAGATGTGAATGAAAGGTTAGGCGGGGAGGTAATGCTATTAAATCGTCAGAAGGAAGAAAGTAAAAGACCAACACCCCGACCACAACCCCAGGAGCGGGTATGGAAGAAATGGAGCCCACCGAGAGCAAGCGAGGCCTTCATAGCCAAGTCATGTTGGGAAAGATAGGTTTCAGTAAGTGCAAGAAGGTGAAAATCATTACAGCAGAAAAGATCATGAATGACGGTAGATTTGTTAACTAGTGAGCATCACCAGTAAAACAGAAGTAGAATATGGTTGAATATGAATTCAATTTAGGGAACAGACTTCTGAAGTTGTTTTCTCTCCTTGTTGAACTCCATCCCTTGTTTAACTCCAATTTACTTAGGATATATTTAATTTGGATGATCTAGACTTGATATAGGATATATTTACTTAGGATGATTTTGTCCTGCACAGCAACCAGTGAACAACATTGAAGAGAAATCATCTGTAATTCTGTAGTTTTTTTTTTTTTTTAATTAATTTTTGTTGTTGGCCCTCCTTCCTAGCGATAACTGAGAGGGCTTGAGAACTCACTGAGCATGTAGAGCTATGTATGAATGTCTAGGACCCAGTTTTGAAGAATGGCTGCAGAACTCAAGAAAAAATGAAATAGATGATTTCTCCACAATGTTTCCGATTTTCTATGTGAGAGATATGGCTATATGTTCATATAGAACTAATTTAGGCTTATATATATTTTAACTTAAGTTGTATTTAGAATTCCAGTTTTCTCATGATTTTTCTGGGTTGTATGATTTTTTATTGTTTCACAAGAAATACAACAGTTACTCTGTATATTTTTACATTTTTATCTTTTTTAGTGAATTTTGTGGCGAAAATCTGAACAGATGGAAGTTCAATCGTGCTGTGAATAAGCTGAATTCAAACATCCTATATATGTGTTTTTCACAGGTATGCTAATGTTAATTGGCCACTTATGTACATATTTATCTCAGGGTCGTTTCTAGCCGACCTTGGTGCCACCCTTCACAGGGGCCATGGTTAAAAACACTGCAGCAGCTTTTACTTGCCGGTTTTGAACTGTTCTCCTCAGTACTATTAGCTGAAATCATCCTCTCCTTCCTTCACCTTCAGTTCATTTTTGCAACTTTGTGTCTTAAGTAGCGGGAGCTGAGTTCAGGCTCTGTACTACCGGTAAATACAATGTTGCAAATTACAGCAGAACAAGGAGAGCAGTTCTAACACAGCAAGTAAAATCTGACAGGGAGATGCTATGGAGAACACTGGGTGCCCTAGTTCTTTGCCTAGGTGGCCTATGCCTAAAAATGGCCCTGATGTATCTAAATGAGAACATTTTATAATGGGTGCTTTTAAGAAGATTACACGGTGATTCAGGTGACATGTTTACCACACATATACTTGGTTTCCATGATTATGGTTTCAGACATTACACACAATGCAGATGATGACTCAAGGAATATAATAAAAGGAATAATTTTTGGAAAGTAATTAACCATCAGTTTGTGTACACTATGTTGAATCCTGGTGAGATTAGCATGGAATGAAAAGCTAGCCTGGACACCATAAAGTTGGCCATACATTAGCAAGATTTTACTTACCAGACCGAGCGATCCCAAGACATTAGATTGGAACTGCCTTTTCCGTTCTTCTTTGTGACCGCAAATCCCATTCATTTTGTGATTGCATGTCGGTCGCAAAGAAGAAGGGGAAAGGGGGTTCCGGCAGGATCTTGCTAATGTCGTGGGATCGCTCAGTCAACCACGATCGAGCTTGGGTGCCTGATTGTCCGTAATGGACAAACTGGCATTCATGACTGTTGGCAAATCAATCACAGCCGATTGTGGTTCCCTACGGGACCACATGATCAGTCGCGCAAGTTATTTGTCCCAGTCGAGTGCCTGCCCCCCCTTGTATACCCAGCCGTAGTGCTGTAAAAATATTTTTCTCCGATTTCTGTATAACAATGTATATATTTCAAGTGCATTCTTAAAAAGAGAACAATGCCTATTTTACAAAGACATTCTATATAATTGATAATTAATAGTAATTAGAATTAAAAAGGGATAGAAATGCAAGAATGAGATCACAAGTAATGAGATTAACCTTTCCCTGCCACAGATCGTATATTCACATCTGTGCAGAGAATGCTTTAACTGCCACATCGTGAATATACGATCTGTGGCTTCCCTTCACCTAAAAAAAAATTGGCCCCCGCTACGGGCGATCGGGGGGCAGCATTCAACTGCCCCCCTAGCCCCCTCGATCCCCCCTCGGTTGCGTCCAAATCCGAGGGGGGATCGGGAGTTACGTTACCTTTTTGCCGTGACCGTATAGGGAGATGGCTGGTCCCACGGGAGCTTGTCCGGATCCGGAAAGGAAGACCCCGGTGACTTCGCGAGACTTCCTCCTTACGGGTCTTCCTGAAAGTGGTAAGAGGCTGCCCTGGTGGTCTAGTGGAGGTACTGCAGCTTGATCTCCATTTAGATCATGCTGCTGTACCTGTATAGAAAAAGCTGTCAAGCTGACAGCTTTGACTATACATTTGTGAATGGAACTCAAAGTTCCATTCACAAATAGGATTTTTTCTAAGTCTTTGCTACTTAGCGAAGACTTAAAAAAAATGGGGACAGAGATCAAAATTTGGTGATCACTCTGATCACCAAATTATTGATCTTTGCCAATGAATGAAAAATCACTTCCTGGAAAATGATTTCCGGAAGTGATTTTTCCGATCGGATTTCGAATTGGAAAACGGGCATTTATGCCCGTATTCCAAGTTCGGTATCATTCCTAGATGATTTGATGATCATCTTTGGGAATGATCCCCAAAAAAAGGGGAAATGCACACACAAAAAATCTTAAAGTGATACACACACCTTTTTTTTTTTTTACCCTAAACTATAAATTAGCAAAAAACGTTGTCTTCTCCAAGCTTCCCAATGTCCCCGGTGATATCGGTAAAGTAAACGCGGATCATATTTTGTTGGATTTCAAGGGAAACTAAGCCATTTTAGTAGGAAATTTTGCAGAGGTACCAAAAAAAGACCGTATTTATTTTTTAAGGTCATAAAGTGTGCAAAAACTTGTGTGACTCTCCGTACTAACTGGTTTCCACTAAAATGGGGAGTGGGATAGGGTGGGGGTGGGTTGTGGCATTTTTTAATTTTTCTTGTAATTGCAATTGCGCATGGATCCCATTTGAGCTAGTTGGTGGCCCGTCTCTGTTTGCACCCACCCTTATGGCATACCGTTTGATTCAGGACATGTGGGAGATTGCCGTTTAGTGGGTTTTTTACTTGCCGATGGGTTTAGGTAGGATTCAACCATTGAGTCCTCTTATTTTATTTTCACAAAATCTCCTAAAAGCACGGAGTTTTATGGATAACAGCGCCTGGAATTCTTCATGTATATACGAAGCATGATACCATCACCTAGCTGAGTGTGTAGCTTCCAAAAATATATAGTTTGTGGGGGGTATTTCCAAGTTGATTAGGCTGTTCAAATTACAGAACACTTTGATTTTTTTCTTGTAATTGGACTTGTGCATGCGTCCAATTTGAGCTAGTTGGTGGCCACGTCTCTGTGTGCACCCACACATATGGCATACTGTTTGATGCAGGATATGTGGGAGTATGACATTTACTGGGTTTTTTTGCTTGTCAAAAGGGTTTAGGTGATTTCAACCCTTGAATATCTTATTTTATTTTTCACAATACCTCGTAAAAACACGGACTTCTTTGGATCAGTGGGTCTGGAATTCTTCATGTATGTATGAAAGCATGGCATCGTAACGTAGCTGAAGGTGTGTAGATTCCAAAAATATATCGTTGTGGGGAGAATTTCCATGTTTCGGGACTGTTTCCTTAGAAAAAGTGTAAGCTGTTCAATTACAGAGCACTTTGATTCTTTCTTGTAATTGCATTTGTGCATGCGTCCCATTTGAGCTAGTTGGTGGCCACGTCTCTGTGTGCATCCACGCATAGGGCAACTTTGATTCAGAACATGTGGGAGATTGATATTTAGTTGGGGGTTTTATTTGTGGGGGGCATTTCCAAGTTTTGGGGCTGTTTGAAATTACAGAGCACTTTGATTTTTTTCTTGTAATTACACTTGTGCATGTGTCCCATTTGAGCTAGTTGGTGGCCATGTCCCTGTGTACATCCACGCATATGGCATACCGTTTGATTCAGGGCATTTGGAAGATTGATAATTGACAAGTTTTTTTTACATGACATGGAAATTTGCCATGATTTTTAACTTTGAATTGTATTTTTATAAAAATTTCCTGAAAATCTGGTAAAAAAGCGAAATTTTACATGAAACTGCGCTCATACCATTGGTGGTATCATAAAAGAATCACACCATTGTGTAGCTGAAGATGTGTGATTCCAAAAATATATAGTTTGGGGGGGGTATTCTAATATAGAGGGGTGTTTAGTCTGACAAATCTGAAAAGTTGCTGTAATTGGGCCATTGTTCATTGGCTCACTTGTGGCTAGTTGATTCCACGTTTGCGTGTGTAACCATACATAGGGCATACCGTTTGATTCAGGACATTTGGGAGATTGATATTTGGTAACTTTTTTTACTTACTTGGGATTTGCATGATTTCTACCTTTGAGAGTGTTTTTTTCCAAATTTTTTAGAAATCTGCTAAAACTGTGAACTTCTACGAAGAACTGCGCCACACCATTGATGTACAATGAACAAACTACAGAATTTCGTAGATAAAGGTGTGTGGATTTGAGAAATATATGGTTTGTGGGGTTGTTTTGTGGGGAAAAATTGCAGACTGTTCAAATTCAGATTTGGCTGAATATTTTTGCTGTTTCTGAGCCATCGTGCATTGTTTCACTTTGTGGCTTTTGCCTTCCACGTCCACGTGTGTAACCACACATATGGCATACCGTTTGATTCAGGACATTTGGAGATTGATATTTAGTAACTTTTTTTTACATTCCATGAGGTTTTGGCATGATTTCTACCTTTTGAAGTTGTTTTTTGTTCATTTTTTCAGACAAATGCGACCTCTACGAAGATTGCGCCCACACCATTGATGATGAATGAACAAGCTACTGTGTTACATAGCTGAAGGTGTGTAAATTTCAGGAATATAGTTTTGTGGGGTTTTCAAGTTACGGGGGGTTTTGTGGAAAAATGTAGACTGTCCAAATTCGGAGTTGACTAAATATTTTCGCTGTTTCTGACCATCGTGCATGTCTCACTTTGTGGCTTTTCGCTTCCACGTCCACGTGTGTAACCACACATATGGCATACCGTTGATTCAGGACATTTGGACGATTGATATTTAGTAACTTTTTTTTAGATTCCATGAGGTTTTGGCATGATTTCTACCTTTTGAAGTTGTTTTTTGTTAATTTTTCAGACAAATGCGAACTTCTATGAAGAACTGCGCCCACACTATTATTGGTATGAATGAACAAACTACAGTGTTACATAGCTGAAGGTGTGTAGATTTCAGGAATATATAGTTTGTGGGGTTATTTCTAAGTTACGGGGTGTGTTTGTGGAAAAAACTGCAGACTGTCCGAATTCGGAATTGGCTAAATATTTTCGCTGTTTCTGAGCCATCGTGCATTGTCTCACTTTGTGGCTTTTGCTTCCACGTCCGCGTGTGTCTCCACACATATGGCATACCATTTGATTCAGGACATTTGGGAGATTGATATTTAGTAACTTTTTTTAGATTCATGAGGTTTTGGCATGATTTCTACCTTTTGAAGTTGTTTTTTGTTCATTTTTCGACAAATGCGAAATCTACGAACGAGAATTCGCCCACGCCATTGATGGTATGAATGAACGAACTACAGTTTACATAGCTGAAGGTGTGTAGATTTCAGGAATATATAGTTTGTGGGGTTATTTCTAAGTTACGGGGGTGTTTTTGTTGAAAAACTGCAGACTGTCCAAATTCGGAGTTGGCTAAATATTTTTGCCGTTTCAGAGCCATTGTGCATTGTCTCACTTTGTGGCTTTTCGCTTCCACGTCCGCGTGTGTAACCACACATATGGCATACCGTTTGATTCAGGACATTTGGATATTGATATTTAGTAACTTTTTTTTACATTCCATGGGGTTTTGGCATGATTTCTACCTTTTTGAATGTTGTTTGATGTTCATTTTTTTTGAAAATCTGGTAAAAGTGCACACTTCTACGAAGCCAACATCGCCTTCTAATTTGCTTCTACTTAGCTTACACTGTAATTTCAGTATATATTTTGTTTTTTCTTTGGTGTTTTGTGAAAAACGCGACTTTTCAATACAAACTGCTAATTTTTATTTGCTCTACTGACATTTCACTGTCACGCTCTGGGTTAGTTGGTAGCCATGTCTCTGGGTACACCCTGAATGTGCATACCGTTTTATTGGAGGTTAGCTTTCATATTTGAGATGCGTTTGAACTTTCCTCCACAGTTTTTACTGAAATTCGCATTTGATTTTGTCTCTGATTTTACAGTTAGGAAAAAAAGAAAATGTGAGAAATATCTTACAATTGGACGAAGAGCTGCGTCCGGTATCTGCATTTTGATCGAAACTACCTCACTCTAAAATCCTGCGGGTGTGTAGTTTCTAAAAATATCTCACTTGTGGGGATATTTTAGTTAATTTGGAAGTTTCTATGTTAACTGTCAGTAGTGGTTATACATTTAATTTGGTGTATATTCTTGAAGGTGTGCAGTTTTAGTTTGGGGGGGTCTCCTGTCAGGAAAAGTTGGTACCTACATATATCTGGTATCGTTGTACTCGGAGTATCTGAGCTTTTAGAAACAGTGAGATTTTTGTGTGTAACCTTAAGATAACTATAAGTAAAATGGGAAAAATCCTGAAAATTTGCAAATTTTTCATTTTTTTTACATATTTTACCCATAATTCCAGTAAATTTCCAGAAAAGTTACAAAATTCTGTTACCATGTTAAAGTACTTTGTGCTGAAAAAAACAATGTACAATATTCCTGATTACTGCAAGGTTTCCTACTGTAAAATTAGTCTAAAGCGATTGAGGGCAAAATCCTGAAAATTCTTCTGGCAGTTAACGCAAAAAAAATGAAAATCTCCTGGCAGTGAAAGGGTTAAAACCCATTCGAAAAAAAACTTACACCAGCTTTATTTACAAAGTTTACCAACAATATCAGACTAGAAAAGAAAGTTGTCTGCATTGAAAATTTAATTAATAATAATTTAAATAAAGAACGTCTGTAGCATATAGAGTGTTGTGAAGAAAATGTCTGCAGATCCCCTTAATTTTGATGACAATTAATGGTTTATTTTAAAATATTTTGACGTGGTAGCCATACTTTGCCCAATATCAGTACAGTGTTCTCCCAAGTGTCTCAACTTGGGTACTTTTTCACACTACCCGGCTAGAAAAAATTTCTGGAGACAACGTATTGTGACTTACTAAGAAATTTAGATGTGGGTTTAATATGTGTGCGCCCAGCACCAAGATCTATTGGTGGACAGTAGACCTAGGAAATTTTATTGGCATTACAATAGAAAATTTACTTTTTAGACTTGTATCCTTTGAACTGGGGGAAAAAATCCTAATGTTGATTTAATATTTGCAGCATGTTAACTTGGATTTGATTCATCCATTGCATACACTCAGGAACCTGATGTATTTGGTTAGTCCAGCCAGCGAAAACCTTGGAAGGTAAGGCTACCATGTATTTCCTAGTATTCAGAAAGAATTTGATTTCTACATGGATGTTTTAGTTAACATTTGTAGTGCATTTCCAAGCAATCCAGAGGTTTATGAACTTTCACCATTGGCTTTGGGATCGTCTGTAAATGCCTGAAAATTTCCCTTGGCCCTGGTCTTCTCCCTGTACTTAAGTAAAAGAATTCAGCCGCGGCTGTAGGAAATCTGCAGTCCTGAGCATAGAGAGAACACTCAGGACTGTGAGTAGCACGATGGTTAGAAAATTACAGAGTCTTGTACCCATCTTAAGGCTTAACCAGTCTTGCAGCCTATTGAAGATTGCACAATCAGCCAAAATTTGATACATTTTGGACGTGTCTGATCATGGTCTTTGATTGATTTTGCCTGATCAGTCTATTTTTTTCTTATTCACCCAGCTAATCGGACAGAAATATCATCCTGTACATATTAGCCCTTATGCAGAGCTCTGCTCTGTAAAGATTTGGGGAGAACATTGCAATGTGTTATTAAAGGGTTATTCTAAGTTGTGAAATAGTGACAAAAAAACACATTCTCAATGGGTATCTTTGCTCTAAAAAAAAAATAAAAAAAAAAATTTACAAAACTTTTTTCGGATTTTGTAGAAAGACTTATCACTCAAACCAGAAAAAAATATGTGCATCCCTCCCTCCTTCTTGGAGGAAGAACTATGATAACTGTCTGCCATGTCCCGTTACGGCTAAAATATCACCTGCATCTAAATTAGTATGGGTTTTGTCCATAACTTTACCTGGAGTCAAATATCATTGTCCCTTAATCATTTTATTAGTACCTAGTGCTAATCATATAAGCTTTGCCTTTATTGCTGAAGAGGCCTGTGCAAATGTATCCTTTTTAAACATAAAGCTTTTCATTTCTACATTTAAAGGTGGCATTTCTTAATTTTGTTTATTTATTGAAAAGCATTTTTGCTTTTGTTTCAGGTCTGGACCTTTTGAAATCAGTGCAGATTTGGAAGAATCTATGGAATTTGTAGACCCTAGTGGAACAGGGGAGACTGATGAGAGTGGAGATGAGCACATCAGCGATGAAGAGACTGATTTAGGAACTGACTGGGAAAATCTCCCAAGCCCTAAATTTTGTGATATTCCATCACAACCAGTGGATTTAATGGAGAGCCATAGCACATTAATGTCACAGCCCATTGCTAGTAGCAGTGCAGGTGGTATGATCTCATCTGCAGCTGCTTCTGTCACCTCTTGGTTCAAAGCATACACTGGGCAACGCTGATTGGAGAGATTCTCTTTTATGTTAGTAGTACAGATGAGTAACATGCAATATACGTGCCTGATGTTTGAATAACAACCATTGTTTTTGTTTTGCAGCACTTTGTATGGTAGAAGATGTTTTTATTTTCCAGTAGTAGGTAAAGAATTAGAAATTTTGGCACAAATTGGAATTGGTCATGAAAAAAAATATCTTGAGTGGTAAATATTTTTTTTATTATTTTTGCCACAGCTGCTAATTATACTGCCGCTGTTAAAGGGACAGTTTCACCAAAAAAATGAAATCTGTGTGCATTTAAGTATTGTATTGGGTTTGTTTTCTAATAATGTTGTGTGGTTCATAATTCATGATACTTGTTAATAGGGCATTTATTCATATAACAAACTCGTCTAGAAATCTGTTGCTTATGTTTACATGTAGAAAGGAGATTAAAACAAAAACCGTTATAAATAAAATTTCTCTATTGCTGGCCATACACTGTAAGGCATTACATAGGTTCAGCGTTTGATCACTAAATCTTTGTAGAGTTTTTGCTGGCGGTTGTCACCTTCTGATGTTCCTGTTTGGCCCATTAATTTTGCAGTCGCAAGTAAACTGTAAGAAAGATAGGGTCAGGCAGTTCTTCCAACAATGCAGGCCATCAGAAGGTGAGTGTGTAATGGGCCCCTTAGCATCTGTAGATTTTTAAATGTGTAAGAAGACTTAATTTTTTTATTACCCATCCTTCATTGCCAATAAAATGTTATTTAAAATACAAACAGCGGTGTAACATTGACATTTTCGCTCAAGTGAAAAACCAATGCTATCTAATGTAATATTGTGTCGGTGTGGGGCTTTTCCTCCAAGTTTAACAATTCATGTTCAGTTTTGTGCTAGTATTTAACACAGAACCATGAATTAGGTCAACAACATGTTGCAGGGGAGGGCAGATATTCTTCCTCATTCCTCAAAAGCAGTAATAGCCATAAAGTGGTTACATCACTGCTTCATTGCAGGAACAAGGTAGAGGAGTGCTGCGCTCCATTTTGCATCTCCATGTGTGTCAGCTAAGGGAGGAATCCTAAAGCCTCATACACACGTGCGATTGCAGACCTGCAACACTTGTTGTGTATGCACGGCTGTTGCGGGCGATAATCGTGCCGCGTAGGGGCACTTTGTCAAATCTAAGTGGCCATGCGGTTGGGTGTCGTTGCCACGGATAATCAACGACCTCCGACCATTTTGCTTGACAAAGTACCCATACACAGCATGATTATTGTCTGAAATGGCTGTGCATACACATTGTGAGTTGCGGGTCAGCCCCCACGATCGCATGTGTGTATGCACCTTAACATCTTGCCTAACTATTTAGTGTCTGTTACTCTTGCTATAAGGAATAGAAAGGAATATACTTGTCCTTTTCCACTGTTTGTTGTTTGCCTTAGCCAACATTATTATATACGTGAGAGTCCATTAATAGTGCTATGGTCTAGACACTTTATAATGTGCGAAATGTGTATATAGCCATTTTGATATATAGGTGCCATGCTTTTACTTGTTGGGTTTGGTCACATCTGATACCTTTACACTGCGATGCATTTGGTATATAACCTATTTGTGACTGCTTGTTTACCTGGTAAGAGATTCTCTGAGTAGTGTACAATATAGGCACATAATAGGATGTGTCATGTCTATGATGAGAATGCATTTCAAATGATGTTCACTGTATTAGGGTAATGTCATATCACATATGTTTAAACAAATTTTAGTATACTGGTATATCTTACATACATCGTTTAATGACACTGGACATTTTTTATTGTATTTTTAAACTGTTACCACACCTGCTTTTATACAATAATGTATTTATGCAAAAATACAGGATAGGTCCCAGCAATATAATTAATATATTAAGATAAGTAAGGGGGGGGAGAGTATTAAACACGTTTAACATTTTTTTCAGTAAATACGTTTCTAGTGGGGATATTGACATACATTTTTCACCAGATGTCAACCAAAGTTATCCACAAATACAAAGATATCAAAACAAATTAGTCTGTAAATAAAGTTTTGTGTAATTAAGTATATTGGCACAGATTGTTTAAATGTATTTAATACTTGGTAGAAAAGTCTTTGTTGGTAATGACAGCTTCAAGATGTCTCCAAGTTATGCAAACCCAGGGGTGAGGACCTAGCAGTTACTGACCAAAGAAGAGGAGCAGAGGGAAGGTGAGTATAATTTTCCTTTAAGTAGACATAACTTAATTCATGGACTTATTGTTTTATATCTTTGTTACCAATATCTGGTTTAGTTTCATGTCAATAGTCCTATTAGAAATATATTAAAGAGAAAAGGGTTGATGTTTGTAAAAATTATTTTTCCCTCCGAGTGTGCTGTGCTGTTTAATAGAAGGATATAAGATATGGAGTTTCATGACCAAATAAAAACACAAGACAGGAGGATGAGAGGTTTTATACAGATCATGAAATTCCAAGGGAACTTTCCTTGATTTTCTTATCCTTTTATTACTCAGTATATATTTTGCTGTTATGTTACCATTGTTGAACACCAGTGTGTTGTGTTCTTTTGCACAGTGTTTCTGCAGTTATAATTCTACTGACTTGGTTTAATTATTTTATTTTTGTGAATCTGTGACAGTGATTCTAATACATATATACTGTATAATACATTATTAACTTTATGATGGAGACAACAGTGGAAAATATTCTTATAATAGTCATCTAGCTACTTCTGTAAGGGGTGCATTGTCCCATACATATAAATTAGCAGGGAAATAATCAAACCAAAACAGCAATTGTACCAACATTGCAGATGCATAGAGTACAAGACACCTGCACCCCATTGGGTGCAAGTATGAAACTAGAAGCCCTGTGAATTGTAAAAAAAACTTTACATATATTATTACTTTAACTTGCTTTCTGATGTACGCATGTCAATAACATGTGGCTTAATCTTTGTTTGGTATCAACTTCCAATCGCAAAATAAATGGGCCCGGGTGGGAAACATAGGAAGGTAAAATTGCTTGCAGTTTTAGTTTGTCCGTAGATATTTGATAGAAATATTTGAATCTATAACATTTCTAATATATGGCAAGCATATGAGAAAACTTACTGTATATTACATGGATCTGGGAAGTAACGGAATTCCGGACCTGTAAAAACTCTCAGTGGAGCGCATTATTATGTAACTGTCCTATGGGTTTGCACTGTTACATTTTCTGTCAGTAGAACTCATGCAGTTATCACTCTTTTACCATTGTGCCATGTTAGACTGTCTAATACATACAAGGAAACACTCTTGAAATGAATCCTGAGACAATAAGCTTGAAAAAAAGAAACATCTAAAATGTTTTAAAATCTTGCTATGATTTTCATATTAGCTATTAAAGGGTATGTCCACCTTAATTTAAAACTTGATATATTGTACCTCTCCCTTGCCCGCACCCATCCGCCTAGTTAGATCTCTTATAAAAGCTTCCAAATCATACTTACAACCCTTGCTCCCATGGCTGTCTTCATTGCTAACTCGAAGCAGCACAGAGGGGCCAGACCGGCAGCCGCGTCTGTGATCGGCTATCACAGATGCGGCTGCTGCTACAGCGACCAGAGCGAAGGGCTTTATGTATGATTTGGAAGCTTTTATTAAAGCTCTAACTCTGTGGTTGGGCGTGGGCAAGGGAGAGGTACGGTATATAAAAAGGATTTTACGCTAGGGGAAGGAAGCAACAGAGTGACCCGGAGGGAGAGGGAGGCCAGGGCTCCCCTGCGCATGACACTGTCCTCCTAGTTGTCAAGGAGGAGGCAGAAACATTTTTGAGAGGAAGACAGCTCCTACTCTTCAGTTTCCTAGACTTTAGACAAGCTCTGCAGGACAACCATAAGGAGCAGAGATGTAAGGTAAGGATTTTTCTAAACTACACAGTTGGGCCAGCATTGGGGGCAATTTTACTTTTGGGGGTGGACATGCTCTTTTAAAGGTATCCCTTTTACAAAGCTTCTGTTTAATTTCAAGTATTACCCTGTAACCATTAAAAGCGATGAACATTGTCACAAGTATGGCAAAAAACGTTTAAATTGCTTAATTTTAAGCAAGTGGTTTTTAGACATAATGTATATATACTTTCGCCATATAGAGACTGCTAGGGGTGTGTGCTTGTACAACACTAAAAAGAATTACGTGATCTTTGTGGTTTAGAAGTATGATAAAGGCTACTGTGTTATTGAAATTGCACGTGGCAAAGTAAGAACTAGTTTTCCTCATACGATAGTGCCTGTTAGAAAGAATTTGTATTAATACCGAATTATCTTTCCTCATACATTTATCACTTTTTCTGAGAAATAAAAAAATTGTTTATTTAACACTGTCTAAAATGTGCTTAATCAGCATAATAAAAAAAGAATATTTTTACTACACATTGCTTGTTATTGTTATGTATAATAACTTTAGAAACACATTTCTGCTTTTCCATATTACAGAAACATATTTGTATAGCTGTGAAAGATGTTCTACAGTGTAGCCATTTCTAACTTGTGGTGTTATTTCCAACTTGTAGCCCTGCAGATGTTCTGTATATGTACGGCCATACATTTACGGAACATCTGCAGGGCTACAAGTTGGAAATAGCCGAATTTTCGTTAATTAACAAACTTTTGCTCATAGAATACCATGTACCACGTTGTAGTAAACTAGCGCAATGGTATTCTATGGGGATTGTAAACCTACGATCAGTGTTATCTGAATTTAATGATCAGTTGTTAAAGGCGCAGTATTGCTAAAAAGAGACACTGCACCTTTATGAATATGGCCAAGTGTTCTTAATAAAGAACATTCAGGGCTATGTACCAAGAGTCGCTATCACCTATTGCCCCCTTTAGGCAATGTACTGAGCTGATAGAGGCTTTCAGTGCATTGCAAATGGAGTTTGCCTTTTGCGAATCTTTAACGCTGGCTATCTGCTGGTATTAGTGATTACGTCTTAAAGGATAAGTATACTGAAAAAACATATACAGTTTAAATGGTAGCTGAATCCCTAACTAATCTTCCCCCCCCCTTTTTTTTTAGGTCCCTTCAGAGCCTACCTGAGCCCATGGAAAGTGCTGGCCATCTTGGAAGATGAATGAAGTCCAGTAAGCTCCGCCCCCGAGAGTTGCTGGACCTCGTTTCCAGCTTGTGTCTAAATCTTCAGTGCCAGTTAGGCCCGTGCATGCGCGCGCCACCCGCCCTGTATTAGCGCGTGTGGCGTGATGACATCACGCGCGCACTAAGATCAGGTCACACTCGTCATGACGTCATGCACGTGCGGCGCGCATGCATGGAACTAACTGGCACTGAAGATTTAGACACAAGCTGGAAACGAATTCCAGCAACTCTCGGGGGGCGGAGCTTACCGGACTTCATTCATCTTCCAGATGGCCAGCACTTTCCGTAGGCTCTGAAGGGACCTAAAAAAAGGGGGGGGGGGGAGGTTTTTGGGATTCAGCTACCATTTAAACTGTATTTGTTTTTTCAGTATACTTAAAGAGCCATTAACAGCTCAGTATATTGGTTGCGTAACGTTGCAACTGCCGTAAGTTGTGTCTTAAAGTCGTGTTAACGCTTGGTACATTGGTTAACATGTCTTTTAGACACAAATAGCCAATAATGTTTCGTTACATAGCCGTTTTTGAGTTAAATCTGGTTGGCGGTGGATCCATTCTATGAAATCCAGTGGGGGGGCTCTTTAAAGAGATATATGCATAGTGTGGAATTGGTCTCTATGCAGTGACAGCACATCTGAATCTCATCTGTGCTTTAACTGTCAGGTGGCCTCACATTTCTCTACTTTTGTATACAGAGGAGTTTAAGGTCAACTCATCAACTGCATGTTGCTTGGGATTTGCATGTTGGGGGCAAGTGCAACACCGGTTGGGGAAATTTGGGGATTAGTGAGCTGCTATACGAGCACTAACAGCTCATTGTTGGGGTAATTTGTCAGTGCTAATTAAACCATTAAAACTATACCTATAAAATAACTAAATGCTATCAGAAACAAGGACTAATCGAATTAAACCTATTTATAAGTGCAATGGAAAATTAACAATCGAAAAGTATGCCAGGCTATCCATTTAAAACTAGTTTTAAGATATGCTAACCAGATTTCACATTTAACTGCATATTGAGTAGTAGTGAATGAAATTCATGTTGCCGTATATACTCGAGTATAAACAGTTTTTTAGGTTAAAAAAATACCTTAAAAACCTGGACTCTGTTTATACTCGAGTCATAGGGAAAACAGCCTGAAAAAAATGACGAGCTTGGTCAAAAGTAATGAAAATAGATGGTACCTCACTTTGGAGCAAACACTGTGGAGTCCAGAGGGGATTACAGTCCAGAAGCAGTAGAAGAAAGGAGACCGGGACCGGAACGGGGCACAGGAGCTGTAAGAGGCAGAGCGCGCGGGACGTGCATAAGTTATGTGCCCGCGCGCTCCGCTGACCTCAGCCAGACCCTACCAATATTGGTGCCACAATATGGAGGAGCCTTCAGACCAGAGAATCGGTTCAAGAACCTGAAAGCAGCACTCGGCAATCCACCAGTAAGCCCACAATGCTTACAATGTCTATCTCCAGCCCTCCACCAGTAAGCCCACAGTGCCAGAACACAATGCCTATTACCAATGTCTGTCTCCAGCCCTCCAACAGTAAGCCCAGAGTGACAGCACTCAGCCCTCCACTAGTAAGCCCACAATGTTCTTGTGGGTTTGGTGGTTTGGGGGAGCTAAAATGCGGTTTAATTACCCTGGAATATTAGACGGGGGGTGGGGGGTTAGGTCTTCTTTCTAACCAAAGCATGCTGGGAGTTGTAGTTTACAAACATCTGAAGTGCAATGGAAGGTAGTTGGTTATGGTAATAGATTATTATTACAGTATGGTATTGGGGCCAATAAGCTCTTCCAATAGGCTCTTCAACTGCTGTATAAAACTTATAAAAGTCAGATTAAAGGGCAACTAAAGCCTCTGAACAATACTAAATCAGAAGGCAGAATACCTTGATATAAAAGCAGTAATCAGTGCCTCGTTTCTAATTTTAATGTGGTTGCTGAGATTTTTCTTACTGGTTCTTCTGTGTTTTTTTAACCTGATAGAAACGGTTGATCGTGTTAGAAAATTGCAGACCATATGACGCTGGCTTTAAACTAAGGGTTGTGTCAAGAGCAGAAGAAAGCAATAATTCTGTTGCAGGCCGGGAATTTGGCGTTGATGAAAGACAGGTGCGAGACTGGCGAAAAATTAAGACTGATTTGGAGAAGATGCCAAAGTCAAAAAAGGCTTGTTGTGGTTTAACAACCTCACATGGGGCTCTAGAGACTGACTTGCATAAATGGGTTATGGAATGTCATCAAAATGGATACTGTATAACACGCATGGGAATCCGATTACGTGCCCTTCAAATGGCTAAAGATGAGAAATATAAAATAGTGGGTATTGAGAAATTCGTTGCATCAGCTGGATGGTGTACGCGCTTCATGAATCAGTTTGGACTCTGCTTGCGCCAGAGAACGAAGATTTCACAAAAGATGCCACAGAATCTTGAAGAAAAGGTTATGTCATTCCATGAATTCATTATAAAACAAAGAAAGTTGTATAATTATGACCTTAGAAGTATCGGGAATATGGATGAGACACCAATGACTTTTGATCTTCCAAGCAACAGAACCGTGGCATCCTTGGGAGAAAAAACTTTTCCTTAGAACAACAGGGAATGAAAAAAATAATTTCACAGTGGTTCTGGCATGTTTGGCCAATGGAGTCAAGCTGCGGCCTGTTATTATATTTAAAAGGAAGACCTTACCTAAAAATGCCAAATTCCCCCTGCGAATAACTGTCTGTCCACATGTTGATGATGGATGAACAAGGAACAAAAAAATGGCTACAAGAGATTTGGAATGGACGACCAGGAGTAGCCTTAAAGAAAAAACCCTCACTGCTAATTTGGGATATGTTTAGAGCCCATATATGTGAAGATGTCAAGATAATGGCTAAGTCATTTCAAACCACTTTGGCTGTTATTCCAGGTGGGCTTACATCTGTTTTACAGCCTCTGGATGTGTCTATAAACAAACCTTTTAAAGACAGTGTGCGAAAAATGTGGCACGAATGGATGTCGTCAGGTCAAGCCAAATTGACAAAAGGTGAGAATCTTATGAAGCCTGATATAGAATTAGTAGCAAAGTGGGTACGAGATACATGGCAGGACATTCCAGAAGACATCATCCAACGTGCTTTTCAGAAATGCGGTATAAGTAATGCCATGGATGGTAGCCAAGACAATGTTTTGTTTCAGCACAGCAGCAGTGATGAAGATGATGGAGATATTGATGATGGTGAGGATAATGTCTATGCAGATGACATTACACCAGCTCAATTTGAGGCACTATTTGGAGAAACCGATAATGAGGAATCTGACTTTGAAGGATTTTAAACGTGTTTTAGGTTATATTGCTGTTCAAGCCATTGAACTTTGGGTCCCCCAGTTAAAATATTTGCGGTACAATTACAGTACTAGTTTACCGTACCATAGTTACAGGTACCGGTTATGTAGATGTTCCTACATACAGTAGTTTTGTGACTTTACATTATTAAGTGACTAATGAACAAGTTGTTTTCATTTAAAGTAAATACTTAAATGGACCTCCTGTGTATTCATGTTCATTGTCTAATCATTTTTACTAATTACAGGTTTGCATTAGTGGTCATACTTCTTACCCTCGGTTTATACTCGAGTCAATCATTTTTACTAGTTTTTTCAGTTATAAATAGGTACCTCAGTTTATACTCCTGTCTGTTTATACTTGAGTATATACGGTAAGTATGGGGACATTAATGCTAGAACCACTGCTTTCACTCTTTTATGGAAGGTATTTGGCCACACCCCAAGGAAGTGTGCTGCATCAGGCAGAATACATATGTGGCTTGGGTGACCCATGATTAGGTAGAGCACATTCCCTCTGGGAAACATTGCAGGAATGTTAGTAGGTAAAACCACTGCACTGCTAAAACCTGTCGCTTTTTTCTTCGTAACATTGCTAAGATCTGCTTGTGAAGGTTCTCATTCATCCAGGTCATCTTATATCTGTTGTATTCAATTAGATCAACTGGACTTGAAATGTAGTTCTTGAAGACGTTTCGCTAGTCATCCGACTGGCTTTCTCAATTCAGAATGACTTGTACAAGAATCTGTGGCAATTATGTACCCTGGAAAATCCCAATTAGCATATCACAGCCAGGTGTTAAGGGTGTGATTAGATAGTGGCTAAGAGGTGTTATAGGAACGCCCAGAGTAAGGTGTTAAAACAGCATTGTACATGGCAGACAGTTGGTGTCGAACCCCCCCACCTCTATTTAGGCTTGGTTTCTTTATTTTCACATAAATGGCCTCCTTAACACCTCTCTTGAACCAGTCACGTTCCTTCGCCAGTATGTTAACATTACAATCTTCAAAGGTATGTCCTTTATCCTTAAGTGCAGATACACGGCTGAGTCCTGACCCGAGGAATTGGCTCTTCTGTGCTGGGCCATACGTTGATGCAGTTTGCTGTTTGGTCTCCCCCACATACAAATCAAGCATACTGCACTGCATATATGAGTCGCTTTTCTTGTGTTTTGGTATTGGGTCTTTTGGATGTACCAATTGCTGCCTCAGTGTGTTGTTCGGTTTAAAGCAGACAGTCGTATCCCTTAACACCTGGCTGTGATATGCTAATTGGGATTTTCCAGGGTACATAATTGCCACAGATTCTTGTCATTCTGAATTGAGAAAGCCAGTCGGATGACTAGCGAAACGTCTTCAAGAACTACATTTCAAGTCCAGTTGATCTAATTGAATACAACAGATATTGCGAAGATCCATAGATTCCGTTCTCTTCCAACTACTGCTATGCTTAGCCATGCTCTCAGACTAACGTCTGGATTATTGTAACCTTCTGTTTTCTTGTCTTCCTGTTTCCCATCTTTCTCTTCAGTCCATACTTACCTCTGCCGCATGTGTTGTCTCACTCTCTAACAATCAGGATATTAAAGGAGGACTATAGTGTGTACACACTTTTTTAAAAAACAGCTAATATGAAAAGTACCTGGGGCAGGGAGGTAGGATTGGTACTTTCTACCTCCCAATATTATTTCTATGATAAGTGACAGCAGAAAGAAAATTGTTTCAGCCCTATCTTTAATACAGGAAGGCCCAGGGCCATAACCTGGCAAATGAAAACTGTATGTGCTGTAGCTCCTCAACGAAACAATATTGGGAGGTGGGAATAATCAATCCTACCTATGTGCCCCTAGTACTTTTCATTCCTAAAAAGTTAATTTTTACAGTTTAGTTGTCCTTTATATCTCCTCTCTGCCGCACATCTACCTGGCTCCCCATTAAACAACACATCATCTACAAAATCCTTCTCAACATTTAAATCCCTTCACTCTTCTGCTCCTTCTATTTCTTCTCCTGTCCCCATATGTCCGTACCCTCCGCTCAATACAGAACCATCTCTTATATAGGCCCTCCCCCCCACTGCCTCCTCTCACCTTAAACCTTTTTTGGCTCCTCTCCTCTGGAATTCTATTCCCCTCTCTCTACGTCAAGAAACATCAATAAACAAGTTTAAATCTAACCTCTCATCCTATCTCTCCGAGCACAGCACTGATAATTACATCACCCAGTAATTATCAGTGAAGCAGAGAACACTATAGGATGTGATTTTACTATATATCTCCATCTAGCTATGTACAGTGATGGAAGAACTATTTGATCCCCTGCTGATTTTGTATGTTTGTCCAGTGCCAAAGTCAGAAATTGATGGGCAAACATACAAAATACTTCTTTTCCTCACTGTACATATACACTATAGTTAAATAAGGGGAAGATTTATCCATAGCTCATGTGCTCTGTTAGGCTGTGGCCACACTATAACGGAAGCAACGCTCTTGAAATGCAAAATAACAATGCAGCCTGTTTCACGTGTTTGCACTGACTGCGTTTCCCCAACGTTCTCTTTTAGAAGTGCATACGTTCTGTGCAAAAAATTGTATGCACTCACGCGCCAACAGCAAAAAACAATTGCACTCCTAAAAAAGTAAGAAACCTGCTGGTATAGCCTAGCTCTTAACAGTGTTTTATTATTGCTTTTGCAACTATGGGTAATGATTGGGATTCACCCATATGTGACTTTAGAGCCAACGGTAATCCTTCGAAAAAGGGAGGGCAAGACATAAAACCAGGAATCCAGTGTTTGAGGTGCTTAGTAAATCTCCCCCAATATTTCCACATCAAGCCTCTGGGGAGAAATAAGAAATTCAACTATAAACATGGTTATACAACACAAGTAAAGATTACCATATTCCACTGGTGGTGCATAAAAAATATAACAGGGATGTTGTGTGGTTAGTAGCCCTTTCATAAAATTTCAACACGTAAATATTTCATATGGGGATAAGAACTATAGGATGGTGTTAATATATTTGAAAAGCAAATTTGAAGTCTAGGCTTAATAAATTATGCGTGGTATCTGCATCGGATATTGCAATGATAAATAATTAATGGTGAAGATTCACATTTCTTTTTGACAACCTATAGTAAACTATTAAATATTTAACAACTGAAACTATAGATGGCTACACAGTACAACTTGTTTTACAACTAAAAGCAAAATAAATTGGAAAGCACAAAATACAGGTGGTTGGCACAATCAGTTTATATCAATGATCCCTTAATGAATATTTCATGAAACATTCCATTCTGACATAACTAGCAAACTCCTGATTCTTTAAAGGATCGTTCAACCCTGCATTTAAAGACCCCCCCCTTCGCTCTCCTACTCCTCTCTTTCTCTCTCTGCCCCCTTCCTGGAAATGGCATTGAGGTCTCTCGGGTGCACGTGCAAGTAGGGTTCGGCTTCTCCAACGTGCACAGTGGGAGGAGAGTTGATGATGCAGCGCTCAAGCTAATCAGTCTGTGATCCAAGCCTATAGGATACCCCAGATAATTAATGTGGCATTCTGTCTGAATTAGCAATTCATTGCTAATAAAATAGTTTTGTGTTGATAAATCCTTGCACCAGAAAACGGTTTATTTATCATCTTTGTATACACCCTTTTAAATAAGGAGCCCTTGTGCTACAAATTAAGTTTCTACTTGTAACTCTCCTTTAAAACAAGGACGTTGTACAGTATCACATTGAAACTTTTCTAGATTATTGAACACTGCAACTGGGTATTGGTCACATCTTGTTGAGGACTAGGACACACTGCCACTAAAAGAGCACATTAGTGTTGGCCAATAGTTGTGGCCACACTAGGTGCACTAAGCTACGATCCATAAATCGAGCAGATTTTTTTGCACGATTGCAGCACATGGCAATGCCCGCTTAAGCAGAATGTTCCCACAAAGTGCTCTAAAATGCTTCTGCAATTCCATTAAGTCACTGCCTGGTTTCTGTCTTTTCACCTAGCCACATACAGAAAGCTGTTTACCAAGCGGAGCAATCAGTTTCTGAATGGCAACAAGACAACGCATGACATTTTAAACTATGTTCCTCAATAGTCACAAAGATAGTTATTGGCCCATTTAAGTTAAAAATAACTCAAGTGTCACACACACAGCTGTATCTAAATTGCAGAACATTAAGGATAGTACTGCTTTTTCTTATAATTGTTTAATTGGCTAAAGGCAATGCTTGAAGTTACTGTATTAAAAATTAGTTCTATGGGAATCAGATCAACTGGACTTTAGGAAGTTTAGTTCTGTCAGATGACTAGCGAAATGTCTTAAAGAAAACAACTTCAAAATCCAGTTGATCTAACGGAATACCCAAGATAAACCATGACCTAGATGAACCTTCACAATGTAATAACTGGTATGTCCACCCCTTCTACAAAGAAAAAACAATGTTATGGAGCACCCCCCAAATACCCAGTTGCATTTTACTTTTGTGCATTTTCTAACGCATTTGGGGTTTAACAATTTTTTCTTCTTTTTAGCTGTTTTTGTTTTAGCCATCTTCTGGATCAACCGTTAGGTATGGTTAAAAAGGAGGGTGAAAAGGTTGGATTTGATGGATGTATGTCTTTATTCAACCTCCGTTACAATGTAACTTACACCCTTCAATGATGCCCCAGGCTGTGTAATTAAATGTTCAACTCTCCCTTCTACCTCCTGGTGTGGCCGTCAATCAGAGCTGATGGCCATTACCAATTGAGCCTTTGCTGCTGCTCGTGAACAGAAGGGCAAGTTGCAGCAGCAAAGGATGCAAAGCAAGCGACAGTGGATCATGGAGTTATAAGTTTCATTCTTTAGCCTAGGTGCCTTAATGAAGAGTGCAAGTAAAAGGCAATGGGGGATATAGGTGGTGGTACTCCATAACATATTACATTTTTGTAAAAGGAGTGGGCATTCCCTTTAAGAATTGTACTTCCATTTGTATATCAGAGTGATTACAAGCAGCTGCTGAGTTTACCCAGATATTTTTCTAGTTTATTGAACAATTGCATGTAGTTTGCAGTTAAGATGTGTTTTGTATATATAGCTACCTCTAGTTCAGTGGTACCCAATGTGTCAATGCTGGGCACTGCACTGCAGACATGGCATCTGGGGCCCACTAGGGGAACCATTATCATGAGCAATTCACTGTAATCTTACATATTGTTATTATAATCACCTTTTCCTCATTTTGTTCACCACCACACCACACATGCTGGACATGTAACAATGTTCTTTAATTAAATAAATGCAAATGTGTTCTCAGAACCTCATTGTACCAGGTCACTGGTATTCCACTATAAATGTCACTCGAGTCAGTACAGTGGGCACCAAAGTTCCATGAGGATTTTTAAATGCCAAACAATGCAGTTAACAGAATACTATAGGAGAATTATAATACCAAACATAAACAAAAGATTGGGCAGCAACCCATTCTCTTCTTAAAATTGGACTTACATAAGGAGATACTCTGAAATGTGCAATTGCACAGGAACTCACTCACATACCTGTTTTGCAGCACCCCTGCTGCCGGCAACGAGGCCAACATGACACACCCAACCCAGCTTCCCCTAATGGCACCAACCACCATGAGGAGCCCTGTTAAAGACAGAATAGTTCTCAGTTTTCCAATTCTATTATCTAATATGGCATTATGCAACTACTTATGTCTATGGAGCAGGATACGTAAAACAAAAAAATTCGGTGGCTTTTAATATCTAAAATAACGCTTTCCAAAAGTGTACATTGTGAAAGAAAACGGAACTTGATCTTTAAATAACAAATGCTACAATGCTTCTTCTGAAATGTTTATTATAGGAACAAAAACAACACTGCATTATAATCCTTTAAGGATTCCTTGAAAGTGTTTGATAAACTCTCCTTAATGTGTTATTCCTAAATGTGGAACAAACTTAGGGAAAAGACGTTTTTCAAAATAAAGGTTTAAAAAAGTGTATAACCGCAGATTACCACAGAAAGTGCCTTTCCAGATATTGTGTAAAAGGTAGCATGCATACTGCTAAGAGGTAGCGCTGGTATGTCTCCGATAGTAAGAAAGGACTTGAACATATTACATTTTTATAAAAGTTCTTTCTTTCCAGCTTATGCTAGTTACTATACAACTAGAATAAAATTGGTCTTAAAAGTACTTGCAAAATGCCACAGAGTGGAGCTAAAGGATAACAACCCCCCTCAAGGTTTGTTCTAGCCAGAGTGAAGGACCAGAATGCATTATTCCAACCTCAGGATGAACGCCTGCACACTCCTGCTTTTCTGCCCGAACGGCCACAGGTGGGTCCGGGGAGTGTGCGCCACAGGGACGATTAGTAACTAATACACAAGGCATTTGACAAGAGTGTGTTGCAAAACATTTATCTGGGAAATAATCAAGGTAAAGCAGAAAATATAGTTTGCTTAACCTTTTTCATTAACTATGAAAGGCAAACTAACCAGAAACTATACACACTCATATGTACACCTGTAAACACAGACATATGTTAAAGTTAAAATGCAACCTTAACTAAATGATTCAACAACAAAGGCTTTACTTGTTCAAGGGATTTAAAAAGTTCATTCAAAGGAAATAAGTACTGGTAGGACAATTAAATTTAACAGTCAATCAGGGAGATGTAATAAAAGTTCTTATCGTTAAAAATGGTGCTAATTTTGCCCCAACCAATCAGATGTTAGCTTTCAAATGGTAAATAACATCGGATTAGCTGGGGTAAAATTAACACCATTTTTAACGATAAGAACTTATTACATCTCCCTGAATGTTTTTTTTTTCTTAAATGTTGCCGCAATCTCCCTAATTCTCGATGCCTTCCAGCTGCTAAAATCAGATACATACAGGACTGCATATTATTAATACTACAGTAAAACAACTTTACCCACAGAACCAAAAACAAGACAAATTAAGGATGCACAATTTATTAAAGTAAAGCCAGACAATTTCCTCCTTATACTCTGTCACTATACAATAAATCAACATTTTATTCACTTGTCACAGTTTTTCAGACATTTTTGCAAGTCCGATTATAATTTTGTCCAGTTAAACCATTAATAAACCTTTAAATGCTTAAAGCCCCTATACAATTAGAGTTTCTTTTAGAAACATATATTATACAGGATATACAGATTCAACAAGACACTTAAAAAAGGACACACGCCACACATACTTCTAGCCACAAAACTACCAGAGCTGCACTGTAAAGAATATGTTGTGGTGATCTAGCAGTAAATCATATATGTACATCTGCTTTAAGCTATTTACATTAAAGAGCTAAATATCCAGTTGAAGGGTGAAGGCTTGTGTGTTAAGAGTATGTGCCGTTTAGCAGCCCTGCAAAAAACACATGTTTATGTACAATGTAAACAGCACAGGGCAAGATCGACAAATAAACAAACACTAATCCTCTTCCAATTCAGATTCCTTAGATTTTTTGCAAATTGTTCTATTAAAGCTATGGCAAGCAGGCACCCATCGATTGTCATGAAGCCCAACCTTACAGCCACGGCTTTCTTTATAAGACATGTGGCAGCACATCCAATATCCAGGCCCGTATGGTAAGGCTTGGCAGTAAGGTTTAGGATGCCACCAGCACAATGACACATCCCCTTTTGCATACTTCTTTTTGCACTGTTTACAAGGATCATCTTTGTAACGTGGATCTCGGACCCAGAGTGAATCACAAGGCCGAATGTCATAATGTTCAATTATAAATCTAAAGTAACATGAAGTGCATTTTAGTGCTGCCAGGGTTCTAGTGGGAAGAAATCGAAATATCTTTACTAAAATGTGGTGAGGCAAGAAAGCCATGTATTGTTGGGGCTCCAGGAGCTGCTGGATTTTAAACCGGGTCTCTAAAAAATCATGAGACACTTGTCTTTTTACAGATGTGTCAAGTACCTGAGATTCACTGTTGGCCGAAGATACAGAAATAGCATATTGTGCAATCAGTGAACTATTCTGTATACACAGAGCATTGCCTAATTCATCTATTTCTGTAATCTCAGTCTGAGACTTTAGTTCAGAATTAATATGTACATGTGCACGATTTTGACCATTTTCATCCCGCTGAAAAAATAGTGTTCCTGGGAATGGATCCCTTGCTAAAATGAAAGCTCTGTCCTGTGGACTTTCCGTTTCATTGTTTGAAAAGGTATGTATCAATATATCAGCAGTTTGAATACTAGAATCAAAGCATGAATCAAAACTTTCCTCATTTTCCTCAGCTGCGCAAACATTCAAAGCTATAGTCCCAAAAGATTCTGGTGCACATTCTACTGCATTTATACAAAGAGAGAAAGAAAATGTACTAGGCTCCAATGATACAGCAACATCACCCATGTTTCTCTTGTGAATATATGTTTCCCTTACAATGTCTGCATTAGTCACACTTGTATCTTCAGAGTGTGGCAAACATTCTGCTCCTTTAGGCTTAATGTGAGCAGAGCGATCCCATGATTTTACACCAGAATGATCTTCCATGTTTTGTGGCATGTTTTGTTCCATGGCAGAAGCTTCCACGTTTTCTACATTTTCAGAAGACCTAGTAGGTAAATTTTGGGAGCTGTTCAAGTCTGCCTGAGAACCACTTGCTAGCAGCATTCTCCCAACATTTCTTCTGAAGCTATTGCTCCTTGAAAGACCACAAGAATCACGTTCATTTTGGCGCCTCAAGCATTCAGATTCTAATTTAGCAACCATCTCCAAAACACAAACAGACTCCAGCTGTTCTGACTTCTCAGAAGATTCTTTGTCAGTTTGCTCTTCACAGGTTCTTAGTGCCAAAAAAGAAACAGTGGCAGGAAGGGCACATTTAGAAGTAGTTCCACTAAATCTTGAAGTATTAGTAGGTTTTGCAGAAAGTAACGCATTTGCTCGCTGTTCCAAAAAAGCCACCATCTCTATTACAGAAAGCGGTCTACCCGGAAGAATTCCATCACCTTCCGTAAAAAAGTTTACCGAGCAGTTTTCTACTCTGTTTTGAAACATTTCAGGTGGGAAACATTTCTTATGTGCTTCCTGCATTTTTTCCAGTTGACTCTTAAAGCGCTTGAGATCCACTGACTTTTTTCTTCTTTTAGCAGCTCTGCCATTCATATCACCAGTGCTTTTCATTTTCATTGAGTTGTTTCTATTGTTGCTGGAGTGATGGGCTGCAAAGAAAGCTATCTTTTCCTTTGTATTTCCAGGCTTTATAATTGCACATATATCCAATGAACCGTCCCCTTCCTCACCCTGATGAATCACAACAGTTGGAGCATTCTTAGATGTACTCTCGAAATTTTTAGTTGCACCATTTTCTACTGTATTGCACATGGTATTCTGGGAAATTGCTCCAAGTGGCTTACGCGTCTGGCTTTCAGTCGAGGGAGAAAAATTCTTTGTACTGCCATTATATTTTTCTTCCTTAGCAGATCCTTGGGTGTTCAGATGCATGCCTCGATTTGATCTAATTTCTAGAAAAAAATCTTTTTTCTGCAGTTTGTGGTATGGCTTTAAATGCATTCCAGAACTCCTGCAACACAGAAAATACAAAGTCATTTCATGGATCTCATCACTTTAAGCAGGTGACATGTATAATAAAACGTTTGATTCTTGCGAACAAAACATTCTAAGTATTAGTTTGACCAAAAGATATTACCTACATATGTTACATATATAATTTCACTATTCTCATCTTTCTTCTTATTATTGTTCTTTTAACTGATTGAAGCGGTCCCATTTTCCTATTTAATACAGAATGAGATTAAGTTGGAACCTGTTTCTTGAGTAAAGGGAGCAGTAGGTTTGTGTCGCTGCTTTCACTAATTATATGAATAATATTTCAATTAACACCGACTAACCCAATAGGCACAGAAAGGCACAATGTCACAAAAGGTGTTTCCCTTTTATAGCTGGGAACCACCTATTCTAGGATAAACAACTAAACGTATATGATCTTCAAGACAAATGTGTACATAAATGTGCATGTTCAGCAACCAGTATGAACATGCAGACTTGTACCCAATTAGTATCATATGAAGGGGGGTGGGGGGGATCTGTGGTCAACTAAATAGAGCAAATAGAGGTATGTGGTTTACAATAACTTTGTCTAGGAGAGAAGATGTGTATGAACAAAATGGGACATATAGGCAGCATGTGCTGAACTTTTATTTATGAAGCAAGCTAGAGACTGCTACCCTATGCAATAATCTGCCTCTCAGAACTACTTAACCACCTAAATAGACTGTAGTATGTAAACTAGGATTCCTAAGTTTAAGCATTATCTGGGTGAAGGGGAAAAAATCAAGATATCCCCAAATTAAAATTATGCAGGCAATTTTAAATGGCATGTCCGCAAAAAACAAAAACAGGTCCCTCGCCAATCCTACTCTGCTGCTGACAGCCGCTCCACTTCCTGGTTGCGGCTGTCAGTTAAGGCATGACGTTACGCCCAATCCCCTGACAGCCGTGACCAGGAAGTAAATCGTCTGTCAGTGCAGAAGTCCCCTGCTCCTGTTCTTAATCTACATTTTAGAAATACACACACATCACCCCCTTTAAAAGGCAACTGATAGATAAGCAGCAGCCTGTTTTTGCCTTTTGTTGCCTGTTCATGCAGCCAACCTGCAGCAAATCATCATGCTAGTTCATTACCTAATCCTCAAATTCTATGCAAAAGAAACCATAATAAATAAAAATGTCCAAGTAAAATTACTTAAGTAGTATTATATTTTTCAGGGCATATAAACTAGTTTTTGGAAATAATCATTAAAAAATGACAGCAACGCTTTCCATGCAGCAGCAACCATTGTTATTAAGGATCTGCTTACCTTTTGACATGCTGGTATGCAAAGGGGGTGGATTTGAGAGGTTCCCTGTGGAGTCCTGCTCGGCAGGAATTCATCCTAACTCCTTGCATACAAGGCGTATTGTCATATCCAGTCCATTTTGTTTCCAATTTTGTGTTCTGTGCTCTGATATTTTTGCTAGAGAGGAATAAAATGAGGAAGGCATTAGAAACTAAAAGTTTGCTCAAAGTCTTGTAACTTGTAAAACTTTTAAATAATATGAGTCAGATGTGTTCATTTACTAAGGGAGTTTCACCTCACTTAACACAATTAGCAAGCTGCCTTGCAAACATAAAGCTGACTTCTAATCAGTTGCACTAAATCTGGTTACTATATCAGACCTGTAAACATCCTAAGACCCACATAGCTAATGTACCTACTTTTTATTAATTTATGTGTCTATGGAACTGGTTCCCAAAACATTTTTAGTGCTCTAACTAGCCCCCCAACATCCAAAATAATTTGTCCACCCTGGGAAACAAATGTAAGAAGTCTACCCCAATCATCCTAGAAAACTTATCAAAGATTTGCATAAATGCAGCATAAAATTTGGAACCCACCACAAGAAAGAGGAGCTTAATGTCTTTAGAAAATTATACTCGCCTTCCTCCTCGTTCCTCTTCTTGCACCAAGGGTTCTTTACCGATCAGCTGGAACACTTACATGAATTTCCCATGCTGCTTCAGTCCTCTTTCTGCTTGTCTCTGCAGTATGTGTATTCCCATTGGCTACACCGTGGACTGCAAATATGCGCATCTTCCCATTGTCCAAATTACGTACTGTCACTGACAGCAGCAGAGTGGACTGAAGCGGTGAGGGAAATTTCATGTAAGTATTCAAACTGATCAATCAAGTAACCACTGGTGAGGACTTAATGGTTTTAGTCCTCACCCTGCGCAATATTTACATGTGGAGCGTGGGAAAGGTTGGTATAACTTTTCCATCTAGTTGTTCCACTGCTAATTAGAAAGTAACTAGTATGTCCACTAACTTGTCTCATTTCCTCGCGCACCTGTTATTTTAGAAATCTGATACAGTTTTGCAATGGGCAGGATACCGTATATACCGAGTATAAGCCGAGGTTTTTAGGTTTAAAAATCAACCTAAAAACCTTGCCTCGGCTTATACTCGAGTCAAGAGAAAACTTACCTTAATTCCAGATGCAGCCACGAGTCAGGAAGGAACGCCGGCAGTTCCCAGTAGTTCTTTGCGGGTGCGCGATGATGTCATCGCGCACGCTGGCGGGATGACATCATCACGCAGCCGCGAAGCAGTACTGGGAACTGCCGGCTCTACACAGAGCGAGCGGCAGCCGGCGGAAAGATGAAGACTGAAGACTAGAGAGATGAAGACTGAAGACTGGCCAGGTACGGTAAGTGAACTGGGGGGGCTCTAGGGTGGGGGACAGTATGCCATACAGTAACACCCAATACCTTTCTACTATAGGTGCAACTCCCAGCAACGAAAGCATGCTGGGAATTGTAGTTTCCAAACATCTACAGTGGAAAGGTATTAGGGTTACTGTATGGGATTACTGTACATTTAAAGGGCAACTATCTACCCTCGGCTTATACTCGAGTCAATCATGGGTTACAGATTTTGGAGGCAAAAATGGGTACCTCGGCTTATACTCGAGTCGGCTTATACTCGAGTATATACGGTAATTAATGGCACAAATAAATACTTCCATATTTCTGTAAATTTTTAAAGTACAATTCTGCTTATATCTTTATGCTTTATTGTATAACCGTGCTTATCCTTGCTCTCAATCATTTTTTTTTCCCCCCCCAAGATTATTGGTACAAATGGTATTTACACACAACATACACTTTACACTCTTGGAAGACTAATATACATACAAAACACAAAAATCTCCAAATAAAACAAGCATGATTATTATCTACTGCCAAATGGCATTTCACGGACTACCACTTCACAACAGATTTTCACACTTCTATGACTGACATGAGCACCTGTCAAATAGTTTTACAAGCAATCGCTTGCACACTGACATATCCCCAAGCTTTCTTTTTTGTCCACCAAAAAAAAAAAAAAGTTCTTTTTTACTAGACTTACTATTAATGGCCCTCTAACTTGAAATTACAGAGAATTTAATTGGTTTCCATTTGTTAAAGAATAAATCCAGAAATAAAGCACTTCAATAAACAGAATAAACAACTAGAAAGTGATTACAGACAATGTTTATTTTATAATTGGTACTTAAAACTACTGCCAAAGAACATACACATAGCATTTGAGAACAATCAATGTTACTTTTAATTCCACAGCTTCAGCCAAATAAAATGGGTGGACACCACTTTAAACAATCTCGGACTCTGTAAATAAGGTTTAGGAAAAAATGAGCAATGCAGATAATTGTCGTTAATGTTTCATTTAAAAAGGTTTATAAAAATAGTAGATTATTGCATGTGTATGCGCTTATTGATTCATAGGACATATAATTATGCGATGTACATACAACTATAAAATATGCCACAAACAAAAACAAGCCACTTTATCAAAGTCTACATTAAAATAGCTGTTTATTATTTTAATAACATACTTCTTTAAAATGAGCTGCATTTTTATTATGATTCTTGAGAGCAGACAGCTCGGAATGGGATTGTTATCTACAAAAGAGTGACTTGATCCGCTCTAGACTGATACCTGTACTGCCCACAAACAGCTGCAATGTATTGAGAACCAAAGCCATAAAATCATATTTAATTATCTAATTTAACTAAGGATATCAGAGCACATTTCTGTCTATATCTGCCATCAAATTAGAACATGTGGCGTATTGTGACATCAATTTATGCATTTTACCAAGCCTCCTTTGCAGCAGAGTAAAGACATACATCCATCAAATCCAACCTTTTCACCCTCCTTTTAAACCCTACCTAAGGGCTAGGCCACACTATCCCCCCCCCCTTTTTTTTTTTGCTTTTGCCCACACGGTTTTTCCGATCATTGAAATTGCGGCAACGCACCAAAAACGCGATTCCGTGTGCGATTGCGTTTCTGGCACATGGTGGCCATTCCTAACAGTTCATCCAGAAGAAGCCAAAAAATAAAAAACAACTAAAAGGGGGGGGGGGGGGGGGATACTGTCCAAACAGTATCCCTGGCCCAACCAGAACTACAGTGTATGTATTAAAGGAACACTAAACTATAGGTACATAAAATCTGTTTCTATTATTCACAGGGAGGTGAGAACGCTTATTGCCACCTCTCTGTGAATAATAGGACGCCCGGGGGACACTGGAACTTACCTTACCGGCGATCCACTCGCGGGTGCTCCTTAGCCGTCAGAAACGCTGCCCGATCGTGCACCTCTCTCTTGTATTGGCACTATTATTCACAGGGAGGTGGGAATAAGCATTCTCACCTCCCTGTGAATAATAGAAACAAATTTTATGTACTTAGAGTACATAAAATCTGTTTAGTGTTCCTTTAAAGGAATAGTTCACTTGAAAAGAGAACTATTACTTAAATGTATTTATCTGTTATTATCTGTTATCATTTAGATCAACTGGACTTCTAGTTCAGTTCTTGAAGATGTTTTGCTAGTCAGACTGGCTCTCAATTCAGAATGACTTGAACAAGAATCTTTTGGCAATTAAGTACCCTGGAAAATCCCAATTAGCATATCACAGCCAGGTGTTAGGGACCTTTTGACTGTACGATGTGGATGCATTGAGGCTATCTTAGGAGCTAGGGACGAAGGTAAGTATAGCTCCTTAACCTCCCGGGCTTTAATCAATTCATTAAAGGAAAAGTTCACTTTTGCTGTGAACTATTCCTTTAACACCAGTAATTCTCAATATTTTTTAGTTTTAGAAACTTATCCAGGCCACTTTTAAAGCTATTCAATGAACTTGCCATTACCACATCTGCTGAAAGACAGTTTCACCATTCTCACCTTTCCTCAACCTCTCAACCTTTCCTAACCTGAAGATGAAACTTCTTTTCTTCCAACCTTAAAGGGCAACTGTGGTCTCAAAACAAGTTAGGGTTAAATGAAAGCCTGCAGTATTTCCTTTACACTGAGCCAACAATCACATCTCTGGCTGGAGCCTGTGAGAAATTACACTGGGGTGAATGTTCAAACTTCCTGCTTCCAGTAGGTTAAGTGACATCACCTGACCTCTGCTGGCCCTTTTCCCCCGGGGGAGAAGCATGCTCAGTTAAGACTTATTACTGGGGAAATCAGGAAGTACCTGAGGAAAACTTTGACAGGGGAGCTTATTAATGCAGACAGGCTGGTCACATGACTACACACTGGTCACATGGCTAAAAACAGGAAGAGTTCAACCAGGAAGTTACATTGCTGAACCTTTCCATCAATAACTTCTCACAAATTTTATCTAGAGATGTGATTTAGGTTTTATTTTGAAGGTATGATGGAAGGCTTTTTATATAAATCTTACTAGTTTTGACACCACAGTTACCCTTTAAAGGATGTCCACGTGTCCTTTGATATGAAATATTGGTGAACAATGCACCAGTCCAGAGAGTTTAATATATGGCCCATTAATATATTTGTATAAAGTGATCATATCCCCACGCACACGTTGCTTCTCCAATGTAAACAGCCCTAACTTGTCTAATCTGCCTGCATAATTAAGCCCCTCCATTCCTTATATTATTATTAAAGGGTAACTGTGGTCCAAAAATGACTTTAGGTAAATTGACAGGAATTGCTTTCCTGAGGATTTTTGCAATTTACTGTCATTATTTATTTTAAATAGTTTTGAAGATATTTACATTTATATGTGTGATATGGTTGCAGCATCACCAGATCCCCTGCACTTTCTGCTTCCTATGACAGTCCCTCTTCCGTGTTTCCTCCTCCTCGTGGGCCACCATGGTCCCTCCCCTTGCAGTCCCTTGGGCCTTTCCATTGCAGCCTCCCGTGGCCCTTCCTATTTGGGGGCCCCCCATGGCCCCTCCCACTCGCCCCCCACACTCAGGGTCCCCTACCTGGGAGGGCCCTGGGGCCCCTCCCACTCTAAGCCCTTCCAAGTAGGAGGGGCCCTGGGGCCCCCGAGTGGGAGGGGTCCCTTGGGGGCCCCTCCCACTCAGGGGCCCCTCCTACTTGGTAGGGCCCCGAGTGGGAGGGGCCCCCAAGTGGCCCACTCGGGCTCCCCACTTGGGGGCCCCTCCCACTCGCCCCCCCCACTTGAGGCCTGTGGCCCCCGAGTGGGAATGTGCGGAGCCACAGTCTGTGAGTGGGAGGGGCCACAGGGGGCTGCAAGGGGAGGGGACACAGGGCCAATGATTGGAAAGGTCCAGCAAGTGGGAGGCATTAAAAAAAGCAGTGCTGTGGGCTGTGCTGTTCTCCACACCCCCTTCCTTCCCTTCAGTCATGCACTGAGCATGTGCCAACAGCAGATTAGAGGAGGAAACAGTATTTCTGACCGCAGATTTAGAACCTCCCACACCCTAACTTTCTGATCAGTGATTTCTTCATATTTTGGGCTGTGCAGCACGTAGAGAGGTGGTTGATGGCTCGTTTTAAAGGTATGAACCTGGCCTTTCATTTAAAATAAACTTGTTTGGAGACCACAGTTCCTCTTTAAATATTATTTATTTGCCCTTCTCTGAACTGGGTCCATTTCCAAGATGTCTTTTTTTCCCCCAGTGATGTACAAGGGAAAAGCAACCTAATTTGAATCGATGATAACCCATCTTTGTATACCTGCCAGCAAGTTGAAGCACACAAGAATTCATTTAATAAGAATTATAATAAAAAAATGAATATTCGGAGAAAAATCTGTAAGAAGTATATCCCCACTCGGGCTCCCCACTTGGGGGCCCCTCCCACTCGCCCCCCCACTTGAGGCCTGTGGCCCCCCGAGTGGGAATGTGCGGAGCCACAGTCTGAGTGGGAGGGGCCACAGGGGGCTGCAAGGGGAGGGGACACAGGGCCAATGATTGGAAAGGTCCAGCAAGTGGGAGGCATTAAAAAAAGCAGTGCTGTGGGCTGTGCTGTTCTCCCCACGCACTTTTCTCCCCACCCCCCTCCTACCCTTCAATCATGCACTGAGCATGTGCCAACGCGCAGATTAGAGGAGGAAACAGTATTTCTGACCGCAGATTCAGAACCTCCCACCCCCTAACTTTCTGATCAGTGATTTCTTTATATTTTGGGCTGTGCAGCACGTAGAGAGGTGGTTGATGGCTCGTTTTAAAGGTATGAACCTGGCCTTTCATTTAAAATAAACTTGTTTGGAGACCACAGTTCCTCTTTAAATATTATTTATTTGCCCTTCTCTGAACTGGGTCCATTTCCAAGATGTCTTTTTTTCCCCCAGTGATGTACAAGGGAAAAGCAACCTAATTTGAATCGATGATAACCCATCTTTGTATACCTGCCAGCAAGTTGAAGCACACAAGAATTCATTTAATAAGAATTATAATAAAATAAAATGAATATTCGGAGAAAAATCTGTAAGAAGTATATCACTTTATTATAAAAAAAAAAAAAATAAGAATTTAACGTTCTGGGTAAATCTTTCCAATGTGATTCACGTGCGCACATGGGTAAATCCCAAATCTTTCCACAGCGCTGATAGCCGGCGATAAAATCATGCTCTACAGCCGGCACAAATGCGATATTGAATCGTGAGTCCCAAATGCAAACCACTTCAACTTCAACTTCAAATACTTGCCCAGCGCCACTGGGTAAATCGCCCTGTAAAAGTATAACTACAGTAATTTGTTTGGTTATAGCTAGGATAGCCACCTTTGCCTTTAAGACCCGAACACATATAAAATCTATACAACAAAAGGCTGTTGGCATATTCTTTAGAAGAATGATGCAGGCTACATTGATTTCAGTGTAGCCATACAGCATGTATTTAAAGCAGAGGCACTTAGCACAGCATGTAGATTCTGCTCAACCTAGTTTTACCAAATCTATTTTTTTTTTTATAATAAGAGATATTCCTCCTAAATATAGATTTGTCTCCCAATATAACTTTTATTTGGTAATTACACTAGGGAATTACTGTAAAGGTTCGTACACACGTACGATCGTGGGTGCCGACCCCTGAGCGCAATACACAGGTGCCCCGAGTGCCCATTTCAGAAAATAATCGTACGTGTGTATGCATTCAGTCGAGAGTCATTTGTTGATCCGCCATGTAGGATCAACAAACGATGCCAATCCGAGCACATACACACGTGTGATTATCGGCTGAAACGGCCATTGACCGCACACGAACGCACTCTGGGTCGTGTGTCAGACAGGGGTACGAAACTTAAAGGTGCCCATTCACTACTTTAGACATTTTTCTATAGACGTTCATCTATAGACAACCGTCTAATATTTCTAACCACCTAGCCCATTCTATTCTGCAATCAACTTGAGATCACAAGATGAATGGGTCAAATTGGATCAAGATAAGAACCGCTGCTTGTAAAATGCGGCCTTTAATAAGGGGACACACATGCCAGACCTTTGACAGAAATCTGCAAGATCAGGATACACACCGTCCTGAGCCTTCTCCCTATGGGAGGACATTTGGGACTGCATGTTTCCCACAACCGCGACCGACTCCCCTACAGAGGGACTTCCACGGTCGAGGGAAAATTTTTGGTCTTTCACGAACAACCGTGAGGCCGTCAGGAATGACAGCGGCCGCACGCTTATTTGGGAAATACACTACAAACACTGACTATAAAGCCCCGATACTGATGGTATCTGGGCTTTATCCAGTGTTCTCCCTAGTGTCTTTTAGCCGGGCGGCCCACCCGGCTACTTTTTCATGCCACCCGGCTGGAAAAAAATTCTTGAGAGAACACTTGTGATTTAAAAGAATTTAGATGTAGGTTTAATAGGTCAGTAAAAACTCCTGCCAAAACTGCCCAGTCCAGACCCCTTTTTTACACATGCAAGATTATTTTAACAGGTTAACTAGCTTTTCCAAGATCCCAAAGGCCACAAAACAATGGCGCTTGTGCTGCCATATTACATCTGGGTTACCTGCAGATGTTGCCAAACTACAACTCTCTGCAGATGTTGCCAAACTACAACTCCCTGCATTCTACATCTATTGGGACGAAAGTTAGAAATCCCTGACCTATATAATGAGCATAACGCAGTGCACGTTTTTCCCCACCACCAAATTTCCCTGTCCCACCTCACCCCGGCTACTTTTTCCTGCCACCCGGCTGGGAAAAAATTCTGGGGAGAACACTGCTTTATCGTTACTGTGTGTAACTAGCTTTAGACATCTGACTGTCTATAGACAAATGTCTAATCTATCTAAGGGTGGGTACACACAAAGGGACTATTTGTCCCGAGCGAGCACTAGGCCGGGACAAATGTCTGCCGGTTGCGGCAATAATGGTGAACCGCGCGAACCCCTGTGATTTACTGACATGTCCGACCCGGACAAACACACAATCAACATCGGTCGTGGAAGAAAGCGGCACAGATTTTTCGGCCCAATAGACCGATAGACGGAAGTATCTGTTGATTGGCCCGTAATATCTGCCCGTGTGGCCTAGTATATGGCCAAATTAAGAAGTGGATGCCTGCAAGCAAAAGGAAGCAAAGAGATCATAGTAGTTTTCATTATAAACCAAACACTTTCATAAGGAGATCTGAGCACTAATGACTACAGTAGGGGGCATAAATTTGATTTCAGATGTCTGCATGGAATGCAAAAAGGAAGTTTCAATACATGGGTCATTCTGTGGACTAGGTAGCAGAGATTTAAACAAATAACACAAGGCACAAGCTATGTAAAACATCAAAGCCCATATAAACTATAGATAAGTGATTTATCCAATTTTTATAATAAATGTACTGGGAGCCCTTGGTTATTAAAGGAAAAAGTGCAATTTCTTAGAGAGATTTTGTTAATGAAGCTATTTTATATCTAAAAGAAAATTGTGAGTAACAAACACAAAATGAATGGGTCAGACCATCGCTGGAACGCTGGAAGGTAAGAACCAAAGTCCTAAAAAAAAAGCGCTAGTTAGACATAAGATAGATAAGACGAACAAACCTCTAATCTATCATCTAACTAGTGCATGAACGGCATTAGTTTCCTTTGAATGTATTTTGAGATTCAGCCGACATAACATTTTTAGGCATTCCACAACCATACTGCCTTCACAATGAAGAGTCATTTATGTTGCTAAAAGGGGAAGTATGGGACAAATACATATCCTTTCAAGAAAAATGGACGATAATCTGCCCATCTAGTTATTTCTTTGTGCTTAAACAATGCTTCCAAAGTACTGAATTTCTGTCTATAGGACCCCTTATAGTGTTTGTTATGGTCTTGCCCTGGGTTGATTCAGCTGCTTGGTAGAGATCTGAGCATGTTTGATCCATCCATCTGTTAAAGGGTATGTCCACCCTTTCAATTGTTTTTCAACATATAGCAGGGCTTCCCCCCCCCAGCCCCAATCGATATCATAAAGTCATTAAAAACTCGCCCGATCTTTACTTACCTTACCTCTTTCCTACGCCACATGGAACTGCAAGCAGGGGACGGGAACGGCACCCGCATCTGTGATTGGCTGAAAGGTAGCCAATCACGGACACGGCTGCCGGTTGCTTAGAATGCCGGGAAAAGAGGTAAGGTAAGTAGAGTTCTCTGATAATTTTATTATAGCGGTTGGGGCTAGGGGGGGGAAGCACTAACATACGGCCAAGGGGTTTCACGCTAGGGGGAGGGAGAGGGCTCTTCTGCGCATGGCATAATTTTCCCGGAGGAGAGGCAGGAGGCAGAGTCCTATATGGAATCTGCAGTACCCCTGTTGGGCAGTTTTTTGGACTTTGGGGGGGGATTACTGGAGAACCATTTGGAGCTGGGATGGAAGGTAAGGATTTTACTACACTACACAGTGGGGCCAGTCGTGGGGGGATTATAGTTTTGGAGGTGGACATGCCCTTTAAAGGGGCAAAATTCACATTCAAAGGAAACAAGGCTCCTGGAAATTAAATGCAGAATATGAAATAGCAGAATGTAAAATGGCAGCTCACTACGGACCACAGCAAAGCAAAAGGTATGAATTTTTTTTAATACAATATGTATATTACCTAGGTTTAGATAATGATTTTATCCACTGAACTTTCCCTTTAAGCTAAAAATCGCTTTCCTTTAGTCTAAAGGGGTGGCTTCAAGTCTTTTGTTCTCCACCTATGAGAGAAATAACCCCCTGCTAATTGGCTGTAGTTCCCTCTAGCATATTTGTATATGGCTTTCAATGCAGGCTATACATTATTAGACATACCAGCAGACATTGCAAAATTATGCAATGCTCCAATGTCAATTCTAAATGACACTGGCAGTTGGAGTTGCTGACAGGGACAATATTCACAACAATTCAACACTGAATCAATCTAATATTGGGCTAGTATATATACAGCAAGAGGGTTTGTACAAATGGGTGACAAACAGCCGATTCTGGCAATAATCACCATAATCGGGCAGATCAACAAAAAAATGATACAGTGGTGGTTGGGAAGAATTATAGTTTCTAGTTATGTCCAATTTAAAATAACCTATTTTTTGGTATAGATGCCCTTTAAGCAAGAACAGACATTAAAGGAATTGCATACTAAAAAATTACTTTGCCTCATTTCATTTTGAAAATAAATTCATGTAAGCAGCACTTACTCTGGTGTGTTTGTGTTGCTGCATGACTTCAATCCAGTACTTGTTTTGCTCAAGCTCAGTCCCTTAGTCCCCTGCCAGATTATCTTACCATATGTGAGGGCAAGCACGCTCAGTAATCCCTATGAGGCAGCACTGGGAGAGGGAATTTCCCCCCATGCAATTTACATACCAACTGTCACCATTCTAACTACAGCAAAGCTATACATAACAAAAGGTTTAGGATACTAAGGCACTTGAATGACAGCTGAAACATAAGATAGGGCACAGATCAACACAATAGTTGGGAAGAATTATAGTTTCTAGTTTACATAGCCTTTAAAAGATTTGGGTCTTTGTCCTTTTTGACTGTTTCTGCATCTCTACAAGTGGCTGCATTATCAGTAAAAAAAAAAAAAACCCAAAACATCCAACCAAAGAAAAAAAATGGTAATTATTCACAGTATGTACTATTGTTTGTCTCAGAGAGAGACAAATGTGGAAAGATATAAATATGTAACTTCAGTGTCAGTTTGATTTTGCAATTGGACAATCATGCTTGGGGGTTTCAGTCAATATATTACTTAGGCAAGAAATATCCCCTTAATTGTTGAAGAGTTAGGGTTGTAATAATATTCAGCCCATTTACCAGCCAGGATTGATTTTCTTTTGCTTGAATGAGTTGTAACATTGAACAATCACTTCTAAACTATTTTTTGGCCGGAATTGGTTCAAGCAAGAGAGCCATATAAATAATTTGCCCACACTCTGGCAAGAGTTGTGGTATACACTGTTCAACTATAATTTTAGCATGCATGCAAATCACTAGCTGTGCATCAGAATGAAAAAACCCATTTTAAAGAAAAAGTTAATAATGAAAGAGACCCATATGTTCTGAGTGGTTTTGTTGAAAAATACATAATTACACTTTATTAGATGCACAAAAGTATGGAACATATGGGACTAAAGTTGGTTCTCCTTTGATAAACAATAACAACCAAAGGGTTGAGAAAGAGCATTAAACTAAAAAAAAAAAGAAATAACTTTTGGGGAGGTAAGAGACACACCTCCTTACCTTAGAGCCAAAATTGGCTGTGTTAATGGTGGCTGTGGCACGGACAGAATATTTCAAAGCCCCCTCCTCCTTCCTTGACATCGGGCACATAAATGCCCGCATTAAAGAGGAGGAGACGTGTGACCATCTTTGATGTATTCAATCTCAGTTCTAAGGTAAGAATAGGAGGTAGGACGCGTGTTTCTTACATTGCTGAAAGTTTATGGGTATTTTGTTAATTTCCACATTTAACTGCCAATTTAATGAAGTGCCATTTAAAGAAGGTTACTATAAAATACACTTTTGTTCTAAGTAACAAGCAGATTCCTTTTGTGGTTTATTTAAAGAAAAAATTAAATGGAAACATTTCTTGTTGTTCAGACTGAATATTAAAGGGACAGTCCAGTGGAAATTATCAATATTTGTTAAACTGTTAGTTTGTGTAATGCCTTCTTAGTTATTCTACCTAATCTCTTCCATTTTGAATAATCAATTGATTTCATTCCCTTTGCTTACTGTTGACATTAGTGAGCTGACATTTCAGTTTCTAATGGTCCTTCTTCTTCCCAGGATGCACCACGTCATGGGAAAGTTCCTAACAGTAATTTCTACTGATTGGCTATTGGATGGCAGATTAAGGTCATTGGGATGAAAAAATACTGCTCTTTTTTTCTGAAAAGCATATGTATTTGCACTGAACTTCCCCTTTAATACTTGAATTCTCAGGTGTAGAGATCAACTACAACTCAAATTTCCCAGTAAATGTTGTCCTTAGTATAACACTAAAAATGTCTACTCCCATGGTAATTATATCAGACTTGATTTTCACTGCTTGAAAACTAGCTGAAAATGGGTGCGATTGAAGAGTCAGCTTCTTTGACAAGAACAACAAAAATCAAGATATCTGGAGTCAAATGTGCTGTTGATTCATGGAACTTTTGAGCTCATCCAAGTGCATGTGTGAACATGGATGCAAGTCGCTGTGTGTCCTGGTTGTAAACGCGCAGCACATACGTCTGTGACCTAGTTCCCTTATGTTCCATATATGTGTGTGTTTTAAATGCAGTATAATTCATCATACCATAATATATATATACACACCGGTATGTTAAGGTATGATGAATTATACTGCATTTAAAAAAAAAAGTAAACCATTTTTCATTGTTCAAATTCTGATAATAATGTATTGTAAAATAGTCATATTAAATAGGAGAAGGGTAATGGAACACCAAATTGTATATAATAATACAGCTGGGTGTGGTGGTACTTATTTCTAGAACCAAAACCTCTGTAGGAGTGTAAAGGAATGAGATGAATGTGCAGACTAACAGCTTTTAAGGTGTGGTTAAAATCCACACGATCCAATAAAACATTGTCGTTTAGGATAAAATAGCATAAGTCTGAACAAAGATTGAGTATAAAGTAAATATTTCCAATCAATTAGTTAAAAAGGAATGTATCCTGCTTTAAAATAGAGGGTACATTGCTATTACATTTCTAGGATATTCAGGCTATTGTATATTATTATATAGTGAATAATTTGCATCCTACGGTCAATTATAAGGCTATTGGAAGTCATCAAAGACTTTTGTGACCATATAAAAGCATGCCAATAAAAACAGTATTGCAAAACTTTAATCTATTTTGCAAGATATTTGAAGAAAGGGCAAGTGTGCCAAACAAAAAATGTTATATTGGAAAGTCTACTTCCAAGGAAAGTAGTACATCCTATTCCTATCTCCCTGAGTGGCCACTAAAACAAATGGTGCAGTGGCTGACACCTTCCTGCTGAATGTGTGCCACAATCTCCCCTATTTCTAGCGTTCGGAAAAATAGTCATAGTCTACACATCCCAATGAGCTGTAAGCCGCTGAAAGAGCGATACTTAACAGCTCACCAATTGTGTTAGAGATCACCTAGGGAGGTAGGTATATGGTTTACTAGGTACCTGGGAAAGACTTTCCTAGTGATATGTATTTTGTTAACTTCGGAATTCGGTCTCCCCATGTGTATCGGCCTTGTTATACCAAGAACATATGTCAGATAAATGTTCTTTAGAGCAATTATTAGACTATAAAACAAATGCCTTTTTTCAATGATCTCCCTGCCCTGACTGCAGGCAGCTCCCTCCTCTTCTGTGCGCTGTGAAGGCTGTGAGTTTTTGTGCAGCCACACCGAGCATTCACATTGTTCACCCTGCCCTGACTGCAGAGTAACCCCAGAATTCTGTGAGGGCACAGAGGACGTGGTGAGAGGGGGACAGTAAAGATCGTAAGGTTATCTCCAAACACGTTAGGTTTAAATAAAACCTTTAAAATGAAAACTAAACAACATCTCTGGGAGCAGCCTGTGAGAAATTATACTGCGGTGAATTGTTCAGAAAGTTATATTGCTAAATCTTTCCAGCAATTTAACATCACAAGTTATACCTAGAGATGTGATCCACACTTCATTTGAAAACTGTCAGAAAGGATTTTATTTAACCCTTACTTGTTTGGAGAGCACAGCTGCCCATTTATAAATTAGAAAAATATTAATAAGAATCAACACAATCCCTTTACATTCATGCCATTGTTTGCTCTTTTACATTTCTCTAACAAATCCTTATGTAAACATATACTGGGGAAAAAAAGTGTTATGTAATGTAATAAAGATTGGTGCCAATTTTGTCTGGAAAAATTCCAGCAGCTTTTTATGCATTCTACCCATGTGATCACATGTACTTTACTGAAGACCTGCCACTCCCATCATGCTCTACACTTAATATGCTCATTATTTTTCTCACTGAGAAGCTAAAGTCACAAACAGTTTTATGGAAATATTAAAAAAATGCTATAATAGTACTATAATAGTAGAATGGACTTTAGCCATATAACAGTCACTCACCTATGTAGCTTAGTGACTTTTATGCCACTATTGCTGTCCATTATAGTGATTGCTATTTCAATTGAAACAATCAAAATAGCAAGCCTGACGCAGGACTCCTGAGCGCGTGCACACGCAAGCCGACTGCCCGCAAGTGGCACATCAATGAACGGCGCCCAAGGGAACGCATACACGTTCAAGACTATGGGCTGTAACGGACGTTCGCCACACATCGGGGGTAGGGTGTCCCATCAGACATGTGTACAGATTTCTAGGCTAGGTACACACACAAAGACAATCCGTAACAGACCATTTTTTAAAAACGCGAGGACACCTAGAATTCAATAGTACCGTTCACACTATAGCGTTCTGATTGTGTCCGTTCGTGTTCCGGGACGCACTGCACGCAGCATTTGTCCATTTTTGCATGCGTTTTCTATATAAATATATGGACACAAACACATGCAAAAAATTGGCAGAAACGCATGCTGTCAGTTTCTAGTGTTAACAAGCCTTTAAAATTTGCTTAAAACTAACACTTAATATGGACTTGTGGAAAGCAGTGTTCACTGCACTACGTTTTAAAGAATAACATTTCACAATTGTGAACCTTGATCATTGCTGACACACATTCACTGAAAGTCTGGGCATTCATTTTGAAATACATTGGGTGTGTCTCTCCATGCAGAGACATGCAGGCGTAAACCAAGCTAATTGTCAGATTTACCATAGACGCACAGAACCTTACATGACCTAATGGGGAAAATATATAAATGGCATTCACCATGGGACAACATATCTCTGTGATATGTCATCTGATAAATTAATATTTCATAAACACCAATGCTAATGAAGCAGCATACAATGCTAATGAGGCACCAAAGCGGGTTTTTTTATTCAACACTTGCGTGATACAGCTAGGTGTCATTAGTATCTGGAATTCAGAATTGTGTGTAGCAAATCCCTGGGCCTTTACAGGGATTTTAAGGGCATGTTCACCCTCATAACTTAACATTCACAGCAGCTTAAGGCCCCCCTCCAACACAAATTATTTTGCTACATATACCATTTCCAAAAATGCTTCTATTATTACTTACAGTTCAACAACACTCCGCTGTTGGCTGTTTGCCAGACAAATCAATAGGTGCAATCCCCCTTGCCCTCTACTCCAAGGGCTAGGATACTCCAATAAAGCAAGCAAGTATGGAGGAGCACACTATGAAGGTGAATCCAAATTTTTATTGTATAAACAACATTTCAGCACACCCTGAAGAAGGAACAGGGTGTCCCGAAACGTTGTATGTTGTTTATACAATAAAAATTTGGATTCACCTTCATAGTGTGCTCCTCCATACCTGCTTGTTCTATTATTACTTACATACCGTGGTCTCCTCTGCAGCTGCTGGGTCTGGCAGTCAGCAAAAGCTTTGAGGCTTATGTCACGACTAATGACCGAGTGCCTCCTATGCTGCTGTGTGGAACATAGTTAACCCGTAAAGCAGAAGAAGAGTTTTTTACTAGCCGGTGAGGAATTGGGCTGTTAGAGGCATTTTCGATAAGGGTAATATAGAGAACTTTGTGCTGGGGGTGGGTGGAGTCTTTAGCTGACGTAAAAGTTAAGTTATGAGGGTGTACATGCTCTTTAAGAGATCCTCCCTGCCCCCCCAACACCTACATAACTTTAATTTTGGTGGCAAAAAATGTTTATGGGAAAATGTTTGGTGCTAAAGCCGAGCTGCCGAAAACCAACCTTTATCACACTTCAACACATGTAATTTCTGTGACTGAGGACGGAGCAGATAACATTTTAAAATTCTACTGGGCCCCTTAGAAACATTATCTAAATCAACTAATACATTTTTGCCAATATATATACCGTACACACAATAAGGACCTGGAAGTTTGCCACTAGTTAATAGATTATCGATAAAAACATTAATTTGACAGCTATAAACATGTAAACGGAATACATCGGACATCAAATGTATATGTTTGCAGCAACTAGTCTTATATGTCCAGTGTTGAATACTATCGCTGCCATAGAGACTGTTTTAAGCATAGGAATGTTAGTGTGCACAGTTAAGTGCTGCATAATTGTAGACTTTGTACTCAGTACTCAGTGCAGCTATCATCACATGTATGGACACATTTGTTTAAGACTGCCTGCAAAGCAGTGTGAATAACAGAAAGGCAATATAAATCAGGCAACTCCTGTGCTACATATATTCTGAATTAAAGACTTATTTTCTGTTATTTAAATTACATATTTAATAACATGGTAATACCTTTTGAAGAACCAATAACAAACCTTAACATAAGAACCAAATTAAAAGTCGTCTTGTGTATTAACAGCACTCGGGGATAATAGACAAATGCCAGAACCCAGGTAGGCAATGTGCCTAAGCCGGTGAGGAATTGGGCTGTTAGAGGCATTTTCGATAAGGGTAATATAGAGAACTTTGTGCTGGGGGTGGGTGGAGTCTTTAGCTGACGTAAAAGTTAAGTTATGAGGGTGTACATGCTCTTTAAGAGATCCTCCCTGCCCCCCCAACACCTACATAACTTTAATTTTGGTGGCAAAAAATGTTTATGGGAAAATGTTTGGTGCTAAAGCCGAGCTGCCGAAAACCAACCTTTATCACACTTCAACACATGTAATTTCTGTGACTGAGGACGGAGCAGATAACATTTTAAAATTCTACTGGGCCCCTTAGAAACATTATCTAAATCAACTAATACATTTTTGCCAATATATATACCGTACACACAATAAGGACCTGGAAGTTTGCCACTAGTTAATAGATTATCCATAAAAACATTAATTTGACAGCTATAAACATGTAAACGGAATACATCGGACATCAAATGTATATGTTTGCAGCAACTAGTCTTATATGTCCAGTGTTGAATACTATCGCTGCCATAGAGACTGTTTTAAGCATAGGAATGTTAGTGTGCACAGTTAAGTGCTGCATAATTGTAGACTTTGTACTCAGTACTCAGTGCAGCTATCATCACATGTATGGACACATTTGTTTAAGACTGCCTGCAAAGCAGTGTGAATAACAGAAAGGCAATATAAATCAGGCAACTCCTGTGCTACATATATTCTGAATTAAAGACTTATTTTCTGTTATTTAAATTACATATTTAATAACATGGTAATACCTTTTGAAGAACCAATAACAAACCTTAACATAAGAACCAAATTAAAAGTCGTCTTGTGTATTAACAGCACTCGGGGATAATAGACAAATGCCAGAACCCAGGTAGGCAATGTGCCTACCAACCCAGCTTCCCCTAATGCACCAACCACCATGAGGAGCCTGTTAAAGACAGATAGTTATCAGTTTTCCAAATTCTATTATCTAATATGCATATGCAACTACTTATGTCTTGGAGCAGGATACGTAAACAAAAAAACTTCGGTGGCTTTTTATATCTAAAATAACGCTTTCCCAAAAGTGTACATTTGTGAAGAAAACGGACACTTGATCTTTAAATAACAAATGCTACAATGCTTCTTCTGAATGTTTATTATAGGAACAAAAAACAACACTGCATATAATCCTTTAAGGATCCTTGAAAGTGTTTTGAATAACTCTCCTAATGTGTTTATTTCCAAATGTGGAACAAACTTAGGGAAAAGAACGTTTTTCAAAATAAGTTAAAAAAAGTGTATAACCCCAGATTACCACAGAAAGTGCCTTTTCCAGATATGTGTAAAGGTAGCATGCATACTGCTAAGAGGTAGCGCTGGTATGTCCTCCGATGTAAGAAAAGGACTTGAACATATTCATTTTATAAAAGTTCTTTCTTTCAGCTTATGCTAGTTACTATACACTACAGAATAAAATTGGTCTTAAAAGTACTTGCAAAATGCCACAGAGTGGAGCTAAAGGATAACAACCCCCCTCAAGGTTTGTTCTAGCCAGAGTGAAGGACCAGAATGCATTATTCCAACCAGATGAACGCCTGCACACTCCTGCTTTTCTGTTCCCGAAACGGCCACAGTGGGTCCGGGAGTGTGCGCCACAGGGACGATAGTAACTAATACACAAGCATTTGACCAGAGTGTGTTGCAAAACATTTATCGGGAAATAATCAAGGTAAAAGCGAAGAAAATATAGTTTGCTTAACCTTTTTCATTAACTATGAAGGCAAACTAACCAGAAACTATACACACTCATATGTCCCACCTGTAAACACAGACATATGTAAAGTTAAATGCAACCTTAACTAATGATTCACACCAAAGGCTTTACTTGTTCAAGAGGATTTAAAAGAATTTCATTCAAGGAAATAAGTACTGGTAGGACAATTAAATTTTTAACAGTCAATCAGGAGATGTAATAAAAGTTCTTATCGTTAAAAATGGTGCTAATTGGCCCCAACCAATCAGATGTTACTTTCAAATGGTAATAACATCGGATTAGCTGGGGTAAAATTAACACCTTTTTAACGATAAGAACTTATTACATCTCCCTGAATGTTTTTTTTTCTTAATGTTGCCGCAATCTCCCTATTCTCGATGCCTTCCAGCTGCTAAAATCAGATACATACAGGATAGCATATTATTAATACTACAGTAAAACAACTTTACCCACAGAACCAAACAAGACAAATGAAGGTGGCACAATTTATTAAGTAAAGCCAGACAATTTCCTCCTTATACTCTGTACTATACAATAAATCAACATTTTATTCACTTGTCACAGTTTTCAGACATTTTTGCAAGTCCGATTATAATTTTGGTCCAGTTAAACCATTAATAAACCTTAAATGCTATGTAAAGCCCCTATACAATTAGAGTTTCTTTTAGAAACAATAATTATACAGGATATACAAAGATTCAACAAGACACTTAAAAAAGGCACACGCCACACATACTTCTAGCCACAAACTACCAGAGCTGCACTGTAAGAATATGTTGTGGTGATCTAGCAGTAAATCATATATGTACATCTGCTTTAAGCTATTTACATTAAAGAGCTAATATCCAGTTGAAGGGTGAAGGCTGTGTGTTAAGAGTATGTGCCGTTTAGCAGCCGCTGCAAAAAACACATGTTTAGTGACAATGTAAACAGCACAGGGCAAGATCGACAAATAAACAAACACTAATCCTCTTCCAATTCAGATTTCCTTAGATTTTTTGCAAATTGTTCTATTAAAGCTATGGCAAGCAGGCACCCATCGATTGTCATGAAGCCAACCTTACAGCCACGGCTTTCTTTATAAGACATGTGGCAGCACATCCAAATCCAGGCCGTATGGTAAGGCTTGGCAGTAAGGTTTAGGATGCACCAGCACAAGACACATCCCCTTTGCATACTTCTTTTTGCACTGTTTACAAGGATCATCTTTGTAACGTGGATCTCGGAACCCAGAGTGAATCACAAGGCCGAATGTCATATGTTCATTATAAATCTAAAGTAACATGAAGTGCATTTTAGTGCTGCCAGGGTTCTAGTGGGAGAAATCGAAATATCTTCAAAAATGTGGTGAGGCAAGAAAGCCATGTATTGTGGGGCTCCAGGAGCTGCGGATTTTAAACGGGGTCTCTAAAAAATCATAGGACACTTGTCTTTTTACAGATGTGTCAAGTACTGAGATTCACTGTTGGCCGAGATACAGAAATAGCATATGTGCAATCAGTGGAACTATTCTGTATACACAGAGCATTGCCTAATTCATCTATTTCTGTATCTCAGTCTGAGACTAGTTCAGAATTAATATGTACATGTGCACGATTTTGACCATTTTCATCCCGCTGAAAAAATAGTGTTCCGGGAATGGATCCCTTGCTAAATGAAAGCTCTGTCCTGGGACTTTCCGTTTCATTGTTTGAAAAGGTATGTATTCAATATATCAGCAGTTTGAATACTAGAATCAAAGCATGAATCAAAACTTTCCTCATTTTCCTCAGCTGCGCAAACATTCAAAGCTATAGTCCCAAAAGATTCTGGTGCACATTCTACTGCATTTATACAAAGAGAGAAAGAAAATGTACTAGGCTCCAATGATACAGCAACAACACCCATGTTTCTCTTGTGATATATGTTTCCCTACAATGTCTGCATTAGTCACACTTGTATCTTCAGAGTGTGGCAAACATTTCTGCTCCTTTAGGCTTAATGTGAGCAGAGCGATCCCATGATTTACACCAGAATGATCTTCCATGTTTTGTGGCATGTTTGTTCCATGGCAGAAGCTTCACGTTTTCTACATTTTCAGAAGACCTAGTAGGTAATTTGGGAGCTGTTTCAAGTCTGCCTGAGAACCACTTGCTAGCAGCATTCTCCCAACATGCTTTCTGAAGCTATTGCTCCTTGAAAAGACCACAAAACACGTTTCATTTTGGCGCCTCAAGCATTCAGATTCTAATTTAGCAACCATCTCCAAAACACAAACAGACTCCAGCTGTTCTGACTTTCAGAAGATTCTTTGTCAGTTTGCTCTTCACAGGTTCTTAGTGCAAAAAGAAACAGTGGCAGGAAGGGCCACATTTAGAAGTAGTTCCACTAATCTTGAAGTATTAGTAGGTTTTGCAGAAAGTAACGCATTTGCTCGCTGTTTCCAAAAAGCCACCATCTCTATTACAGAAAGCGGTCTACCCGGAGAATTCATCCCTTCCGTTAAAAAAAGTTTACCGAGCAGTTTTCTACTACTGTTTTGAAACTTTCAGGTGGGAAACATTTCTATGTGCTTCCGCATGTTTTTCCAGTTGACTCTTAAAAGCCGCTTGAGATCCACTGACTTTTTCTTTTTTAGCAGCTCTGCATTCATATCCCAGTGCTTTTCATTTTCATTGAGTTGTTTCTATTGTTGCTGGAGTGATGGGCTGCAAAGAAAGCTATCTTTTCCTTGTATTTCCAGGCTTTATATTGACATATATCAATGAACCGTCCCCTTCCTCACCCTGATGAATCACAACAGTTGGAGCATTCTTAGATGTACTCTCGAAATTTTTAGTTGCACCATTTTCTACTGTATTTGACATGGTATTCTGGGAAATTGCTCCAAGTGGCTTACGCGTCTGGCTTTCAGTCGAGGGGAGAAAAATTCTTTGTACTGCCATTATATTTTTCTTCCTTAGCAGATCCTTGGGTGTTCAGATGCATGCCTCGATTTGATCTAATTTCTAGAAAAAAATCTTTTTTCTGCAGTTTTGGTATGGCTTTTTAAAGCATCCAGAAACTCCTGCAACACAGAAAATACAAAGTCATTTCATGGATCTCATCACTTTAAGCAGGTGACATGTATAATAAAACGTTTTGATTCTTGCCAAAAAACATTCTAAGTATTAGTTTTGACCAAAAGATATTACCTACATATGTTACATATATAATTTTCACTATTCTCATCTTTCTTCTTATTATTGTCTTTTAACTGATTGAAGCGGTCCCATTTTCCTATTTATACAGAATGAGATTAAGTTGGAACTGTTTCTTGAGTAAAGGGAGCAGTAGGTTTTGTGTCGCTGCTTTCACTAATTATATGAATATATTTCAATTAACACCGACTAACCCAATAGGCACAGAAAGGCACAATGTCACAAAAGGTTGTCCCTTTTATAGCTGGGAACCACCATTCTAGGATAAACAACTAAACGTATATGATCTTCAAGACAAATGTGTACATAAATGTGCATGTTCAGCAACCAGTATGAACATGCAGACTTGTACCCAATTAGTATCATATGAAGGGGGGTGGGGGGGATCTGTGGTCAACTAAATAGAGCAAATAGAGGTAGTGGTTTACAATAACTTTGTCTAGGAGAGAAGATGTGTATGAACAAAAGGGACATATAGGCAGCATGTGCTGAACTTTTATTTATGAAGCAAGCTAGAGACTGCTACCCTATGCAATAATCTGCCTCTCAGAACTACTTAACCACCTAAATAGACTGTAGTATGTAAAATAGGATTCCTAAGTTTAAGCATTATCTGGGTGAAGGGAAAAAATCAAGATATCCCCAAATTAAAATTATGCAGGCAATTTTAAATGGCATGTCCGCACAAAAACAAAAACAGGTCCCTCGCCAATCCTACTCTGCTGCTGACAGCGCTCCACTTCCTGGTTGCGGCTGTCAGTTAAGGCATGACGTACGCCCAATCCCCTGACAGCCGTGACCAGGAAGTAAATCGTCTGTCAGTGCAGAAGTCCCCTGCTCCTGTTCTTAATCTACATTTTAGAAAACACACACATCACACCCCCTTTAAAAGGCAACTGATAGTATAAGCAGCAGCCTGTTTTTGCCTTTGTTGCCTGTTCATGCAGCCAACCTGCAGCAAATCATCATGCTAGTTTATTACCTAATCCTCAAATTCTATGCAAAGAAACCATAATAAATAAAAATGTCCAAGTAAAATTACTTAAGTAGTTTATATTTTTCAGGGCATATAAACTAGTTTTTGGAAATAATCATTAAAAATGACAGCAACGCTTTCCATGCAGCAGCAACCATTGTTATTAAGGATCTGCTTACCTTTTTGACATGCTGGTATGCAAAGGGGGTGGATTTGAGAGGTTCCCTGTGGAGTCCTGCGGCAGGAATTCATCCTAACTCCTTGCATACAAGGCGTATTGTCATATCCAGTCCATTTTGTTTTCCAATTTTGTGTTCTGTGCTCTGATATTTTTGCTAGAGAGGAATAAAATGAGGAAGGCATTAGAACTAAAAGTTTGCTCAAAGTCTTGTAACTTGTAAAACTTTTAAAATATGAGTCAGATGTGTTCATTTACTAAGGGAGTTTCACCTCACTTAACACAATTAGCAAGCTGCCTTGCAAACATAAAGCTGACTTCTAATCAGTGCACTAAATCTGGTTACATATCAGACCTGTAAACATCCTAAGACCCACAAGCTAATGTACCTACTTTTATTAATTTATGTGTTCTATGGAACTGGTTCCCAAAACATTTTTAGTGCTCTACTAGCCCCCAACATCCAAAATAATTTGTCCACCCTGGGAAACAAATGGTAAGAAGTCTACCCCAATCATCCTAGAAAACTTATCAAAGATTTGCATAAATGCAGTCATAAAATTTGGAACCCACCACAAGAAAGAGGAGCTTAATGTCTTTAGAAAATTATACTCGCCTTCCTCCTCGTTCCTCTTCTTGCACAAGGGTTCTTTAACCGATCAGCTGGAACACTTACATGAATTTCCATGCTGCTTCAGTCCTCTTTCTGCTTGTCTCTGAGTGAGTGTATTCCCTTGGCTACACCGTGGACTGCAAATATGCGCATCTTCCCATTGTCCAAATTACGTACTGTCACTGACAGCAGCAGAGTGGACTGAAGCGGTGAGGGAAATTTCATGTAAGTATTCAAACTGATCAATCAGTAACCACTGGTGAGGACTTAATGGTTTTAGTCCTCACCCTGCGCAATATTACATGTGGAGCGTGGGAAGGTTGGTATAACTTTCATCTAGTTGTCCACTGCTAATTAGAAAGAACTAGTATGTCCACTAACTTGTCTCATTTCCTCGCGCACCTGTTATTTTAGAAATCTGATACAGTTTTGCAATGGGCATGTACCGATATACTCGAGTATAAGCCGAGGTTTTTAGGTTTAAAAATCAACCTAAAAACCTTGCCGGCTTATACTCGAGTCAAGAGAAAACTTACCTTAATTCCAGATGCAGCCATAGTCAGGAAGGAACGCCGGCAGTTCCCAGTAGTTCTTTGCGGGTGCGCGATGATGTCATCGCGCACGCTGGCGGGATGACATCATCACGCAGCCGCGAAGCAGTACTGGGAACTGCCGGCTCTACACAGAGCGACGGGCAGCCGGGGAAGATAGACTGAAGACTAGAGAGATGAAGACTGAAGACTGGCCAGGTACGGTAGTGAACTGGGGGGCTCTAGGGTGGGGGACAGTATGCCATACAGTAACACCCAATACCTTTCTACTATAGTTGCAACTCCCAGCAACGAAAGCATGCTGGAATTGTAGTTTCCAAACATCTACAGTGGAAAGGTATTAGGGTTACTGTATGGGATTACTGTACATTTAAAGGGCAACTATCTACCCTCGGATACTCGAGGTCAAGCATGGTACTGATTTTGGAGGCAAAATGGGTACCTGGCTCTACTCGAGTCGGCTTATACTCGAGTATACGGTAATTAATGGCACAAATAAATACTTCCATATTTCTGTAAATTTTTAAAGTACAATTCTGCTTATATCTTTATGCTTTATTGTAAACCGTGCTTATCCTTGCTCTCAATCATTTTTTTTTTCCCCCCCAAGATTATTGGTACAAATGGTATTTACACACAACATACACTTTACACTCTTGGAAGACTAATATACATACAAAACACAAAAATCTCCAAATAAACAAGCATGATTATTATCTACTGCCAAATGGCATTTCACGGACTACACACTTCACAACAGATTTTCACACTTCTATGACTGACATGAGCACCTGTCAAATAGTTTTACAAGCAATCGCTTGCACACTGACATATCCCCAAGCTTTCTTTTTTGTCCACCACAAAAAAAAAAAAGTTCTTTTTTACTAGACTTACTATTATGGCCCTCTAACTTGAAATTAACAGAGAATATTTAATTGGTTTCCATTTGTTAAAGAATAAATCAGAAATAAAGCACTTCAATAAACAGAATAAACAACTAGAAAGTGATTACAGACAATGTTATTTATAATTGGTACTTAAAACTACTGCCAAAGAACATACACATAGCATTTGAGAACAATCAATGTTACTTTTAATTCCACAGCTTCAGCCAAATAAAATGGGTGGACACCACTTTAAACAATCTCGGACTCTGTAAATAAGGTTTAGGAAAAATGAGCAATGCAGATAATTGTCGTAAGTTTCATTTTTTTAAAAGGTTTATAAAAATAGTAGATTATTGCATGTGTATGCGCTTATGATTCATAGGACATATAATTATGCGATGTACATACAACTATAAAATATGCCACAAACAAAAACAAGCCACTTTATCAAAGTCTACATTAAAATAGCTGTTTATTTATTTTAATAACATACTTCTTTAAAATGAGCTGCATTTTTATTATGATTCTTGAGAGCAGACAGCTCGGAATGGGTTGTTATCTACAAAAGAGTGACTTGATCCGCTCTAGACTGATACCTGTACTGCCCACAAACAGCTGCAAGTATTGAGAACCAAAGCCATAAATCATATTTAATTATCTAATTTAACTAAGGATATCAGAGCACATTTCTGTCTATATCTGCCATCAAATTAGAACATGTGGCGTATTGTGACATCAATTTATGCATTTTACCAAGCCTCCTTTGCAGCAGAGTAAAGACATACATCCATCAAATCCAACCTTTTCACCCTCCTTTTAAACCCTACCTAGGGCTAGGCCACAATCCCCCCCCCCTTTTTTTTTTGCTTTTGCCCACACGGTTTTTCCGATCATTGAAATTGCGGCAACGCACCAAAACGCGATTCCGTGTGCGATTGCTTTCTGGCACATGGTGGCCATTCCTAACAGTTCATCACAGAAGAAGCCAAAAAAAAACAACTAAAAGGGGGGGGGGGGGGGATACTGTCCAAACAGTATCCCTGGCCCAACCAGAACTACAAGTGTATGTATTAAAGGAACACTAAACTATAGGTACATAAAATCTGTTTCTATATTCACAGGGAGGTGAGAACGCTTATTGCCACCTCTCTGTGAATAATAGCGCCCGGGGGACACGGAACTTACCTTACCGGCGATCCACTCGCGGGTGCTCCTTAGCCGTCAGAAACGCTGCCCGAATGTGCACCTCTCTCTTGTATTGGCACTATTATTCACAGGGAGGTGGGAATAAGCATTCTCACCTCCCTGTGAATAATAGAAACAAATTTTATGTACTTAGAGTACATAAAATCTGTTTAGTGTTCCTTTAAAGGAATAGTTCACTTGAAAAGAGAACTATTACTTAAATGTATTTATCTGTTATTATCTGTTATCATTTAGATCAACTGGACTTCTAGTTCAGTTCTTGAAGAGTTTTGCTAGTCATGACTGGCTCTCAATTCAGAATGACTTGAACAAGAATCTTTTGGCAATTAAGTACCCTGGAAAATCCCAATTAGCATATCACAGCCAGGTGTTAGGGACCTTTTGACTGTACGATGTGGATGCATTGAGGCTATCTTAGGAGCTAGGATGAAGGTAAGTATAGCTCCTTAACCTCCCGGGCTTTAATCAATTCATTAAAGGAAAAGTTCACTTTTGCTGTGAACTATTCCTTTAACACCAGTAATTCTCAATATTTTTTAGTTTTAGAAACTTATCCAGGCCACTTTTAAAGCTATTCAATGAACTTGCCATTACCACATCTGCTGAAAGACAGTTTTCACCATTCTCCACCTTTCCTCAACCTCTCAACCCTTTCCAACCTGAAGATGAAACTTCTTTTCTTCCAACCTTAAAGGGCAACTGTGGTCTCAAAACAAGTTAGGGTTAAATGAAAGCCTGCAGTATTTCCTTTACACTGAGCCACAATCACATCTCTGGCTGGAGCCTGTGAGAAATTACACTGGGGTGAATGTTCAAACTTCCTGCTTCCAGTAGGTTAAGTGACATCACCTGACCTCTGCTGGCCCTTTTCCCCCGGGGGAGAAGCATGCTCAGTAAGACTTATTACTGGGGAAATCAGGAAGTACCTGAGGAAAACTTGACAGGGGAGCTTATTAATGCAGACGGCTGGTCACATGACTACACACTGGTCACATGGCTAAAAACAGAAGAGTTCAACCAGGAAGTTACATTGCTGAACCTTTCCATCAATAACTTCTCACAATTTTATCTAGAGATGTGATTTAGGTTTATTTTGAAGGTATGATGGAAGGCTTTTATATAAATCTTACTAGTTTTGACACCACAGTTACCCTTTAAAGGATGTCCACGTGTCCTTTGATATGAAATATTGGTGAACAATGCACCAGTCCAGAGAGTTTAATATATGGCCCATTAATATATTTGTATAAAGTGATCATATCCCCACGCACACGTGCTTCTCCAATGTAAACAGCCCTAACTTGTCTAATCTGCCTGCATAATTAAGCCCCTCCATTCCTTATATTATTATTAAAGGGTAACTGTGGTCCAAAAATGACTTTAGGTAAATTGACAGGAATTGCTTTCCTGAGGATTTTTGCAATTTACTGTCATTATTTATTTTAAATAGTTTTGAAGATATTTACATTTATATGTGTGATATGGTTGCAGCATCACCAGATCCCCTGCACTTTCTGCTTCCTATGACAGCCCTCTTCCGTGTTTCCTCCTCGTGGGCCACCATGGTCCCTCCCCTTGCAGTCCCTTGGGCCTTTCCATTGCAGCCTCCCTGGCCCTTCCTATTTGGGGGCCCCCCATGGCCCCTCCCACTCGCCCCCCACACTCAGGGTCCCCTACCTGGGAGGGCCCTGGGGCCCCTCCCACTCTAAGCCCTTCCAAGTAGGAGGGGCCCTGGGGCCCCCGAGTGGGAGGGGTCCCTTGGGGCCCCTCCCACTCAGGGGCCCCTCCTACTTGGTAGGGCCCCGAGTGGGAGGGCCCCCAAGTGGCCCACTCGGGCTCCCCACTTGGGGGCCCCTCCCACTCGCCCCCCCACTTGAGGCCTGTGGCCCCCCGAGTGGGAATGTGCGAGCCACAGTCTGTGATGGAGGGGCCACAGGGGGCTGCAAGGGGAGGGGACACAGGCCAATGATTGGAAAGGTCCAGCAAGGGGAGGCATTAAAAAAAGCAGTGCTGTGGGCTGTGCTGTTCTCCCCACCCCCTTCCTTCCCTTCAGTCATGCACTGAGCATGTGCCAACCGCAGATTAGAGGAGGAAACAGTATTTCTGACCGCAAGATTCAGAACCTCCCCCCCCTAACTTTCTGATCAGTGATTTCTTTATATTTTGGGCTGTGCAGCACGTAGAGAGGTGGTTGATGGCTCGTTTTAAAGGTATGAACCTGGCCTTTCATTTAAAATAAACTTTTTGGAGACCACAGTTCCTCTTTAATATTATTTATTTGCCCTTCTCTGAACTGGGTCCATTTCAAGATGTCTTTTTTTCCCCCAGTGATGTACAAGGGAAAAGCAACCTAATTTGAATCGATGATAACCCATCTTTGTATACCTGCCAGCAGTTGAAGCACACAAGAATTCATTTAATAAGAATTATAATAAAATAAAATGATATTCGGAGAAAAATCTGTAAGAAGTATATCACTTTATTATAAAAAAAAAAAAATAAGAATTTAACGTTCTGGGTAAATCTTTCCAATGTGATTCACGTGCGCACATGGGTAAATCCCAAATCTTCCACAGCGCTGATAGCCGGCGATAAAATCATGCTCTACAGCCGCACAAATGCGTATTGAATCGTGAGTCCCAAATGCAACCACTTCAGCGTTCAACTTCAAATACTTGCCCAGCGCCACTGGGTAAATCGCCCTGTAAAAGTATAACTACAAGTAATTTGTTTGGTTATAGCTAGGATAGCCACCTTTGCCTTTAAGACCCGACACATAAAAATCTATACAACAAAAGGCTGTTGGCATATTCTTTAGAAGAAGATGCAGGCTACATTGATTTCAGTGTAGCCATACAGCATGTATTTAAAGCAGAGGCACTTAGCACAGCATGTAGATTCTGCTCAACCCTAGTTTTACCAAATCTATTTTTTTTTTTATAATAAAGAGATATTCCTCCTAAATATAGATTTGTCTCCCAATATAACTTTTATTTGGTAATTACACTAGGGAATTACTGTAAAGGTTCGTACACACGTACGATCGTGGGTGCCGACCCCTGAGCGCAATACACAGGTGCCCCGAGTGCCCATTTCAGAAAATAATCGTACGTGTGTATGCATTCAGTCGAGAGTCATTTGTTGATCCGCCATGTAGGATCAACAAACGATGCCAATCCGAGCACATACACACGTGGATTGGCTGAAACGGCCATTGACCGCACACGAACGCACTCTGGGTCGTGTGTCAGACAGGGGTACGAAACTTAAGGTGCCCATTCACTACTTTAGACATTTTTCTATAGACGTTCATCTATAGACAACCGTCTAATATTTCTAACCACTAGCCCATTCTATTCTGCAATCAACTTGAGATCACAAGATGAATGGGTCAAATTGGATCAGATAAGAACCGCTGCTTGAAAATGCGGCCTTTAATAAGGGGACACACATGCCAGACCTTTGACAGAAATCTGCAAGATCAGGATACACACCGTCCTGAGCCTTCTCCCTATGGGAGGACATTTGGGACTGCATGTTTCCCACAACCGCGACCGACTCCCCTACAGAGGGACTTCCACGTCGAGGGAAAATTTTTGGTCTTTCACGAACAACCGTGAGGCCGTCAGGAATGACAGCGGCCGCACGCTTATTTGGGAAATACACTACAAACATGACTATAAAGCCCGATACTGATGGTATCTGGGCTTTATCCAGTGTTCTCCCTAGTGTCTTTTAGCCGGGCGGCCCACCCGGCTACTTTTTCATGCCACCCGGCTGGAAAAAATTCTTGAGAGAACACTTGTGATTTAAAAGAATTTAGATGTAGGTTTAATAGGTCAGTAAAAACTCTGCCAAAACTGCCCAGTCCAAGACCCCTTTTTTACACATGCAAGATTATTTTAACAGGTTAACTAGCTTTTCCAAGATCCAAAGGCCACAAAACAATGGCGCTTGTGCTGCCATATTACATCTGGGTTACCTGCAGATGTTGCCAAACTACAACTCTCTGCAGATGTTGCCAAACTACAACTCCCTGCATTCTCATCTATTGGGACGAAAGTTAGAAATCCCTGACCTATATAATGAGCATAACGCAGTGCACGTTTTTCCCCACCACCAAATTTCCCTGTCCCACCTCACCCCGGCTACTTTTTCCTGCCACCCGGCTGGGAAAAAATTCGGGGAGAACACTGCTTTATCGTTACTGTGTGTAACTAGCTTTAGACATCTGACTGTCTATAGACAAATGTCTAATCTATCTAAGGGTGGGTACACACAAGGGACTTTGTCCCGAGCGAGCACTAGGCCGGGACAAATGTCTGCCGGTTGCGGCAATAATGGTGAACCGCGCGAACCCCTGTGATTTACTGACATTCCGACCCGGACAAACCACAATCAACATCGGTCGTGGAAGAAAGCGGCACAGATTTTTCGGCCCAATAGACCGATAGACGGAAGTATCTGTTGATTGGCCGTAATATCTGCCCGTGTGGCCTAGTATATGGCCAAATTAAGAAGTGGATGCCTGCAAGCAAAAGGAAGCAAAGAGATCATAGTAGTTTTCATTATAAACCAAACACTTTCATAAGGAGATCTGAGCACTAATGACTACAGTGTGGGGGCATAAATTTGATTTCAGATGTCTGCATGGAATGCAAAAGGAAGTTTAATACATGGGTCATTCTGTGGACTAGGTAGCAGAGATTTAACAAAATAAACACAAGGCACAAGTATGTAAAACATCAAAGCCCATATAAACTATAGATAAGTGATTTATCCAATTTTTATAATAAATGTACGGGAGCCCTTGGTTATTAAAGGAAAAAGTGCAATTTCTTAGAGAGATTTTGTTATGAAGCTATTTATATTCTAAAAGAAAATTGTGAGTAACAAACACAAAATGAATGGGTCAGACCATCGCTGGAACGCTGGAAGGTAAGAACCAAAGTCCTAAAAAAAAAGCGCTAGTTAGACATAAGATAGATAGACGAACAAACTCTAATCTATCATCTAACTAGTGCATGAACGGCATTAGTTTCCTTTGAATGTATTTTGAGATTCAGCCGACATAACATTTTTAGGCATTCCACAACCATACTGCCTTCACATGAAGAGTCATTTATGTTGCTAAAGGGGAAGTATGGGACAAATACATACCTTTCAAGAAAAATGGACGATAATCTGCCCATCTGTTATTTCTTTGGCTTAAACAATGCTTCCAAAGTACTGAATTTCTGTCTATAGGACCCCTTATAGTGTTTGTTATGGTCTTGCCCTGGGTTGATTCAGCTGCTTGGTAGAGATCTGAGCATGTTTGATCCATCCATCTGTTAAAGGGTATGTCCACCCTTTCAATTGTTTTTCAACATATAGCAGGGTTCCCCCCCCAGCCCCAATCGATATCATAAAGTCATTAAAAACTCGCCCGATCTTTACTTACCTTACCTCTTCCTACGCCATGGAACTGCAAGCAGGGGAGGGAACGGCACCCGCATCTGTGATTGCTGAAAGGTAGCCAATCACGGACACGGCTGCCGGTTGTTGAATGCCGGAAAAGAGGTAAGGTAAGTAGAGTTCTCTGATAATTTATTTATAGCGGTTGGGGCTAGGGGGGGAAGCACTAACATACCAAGGGGTTTCACGTAGGGGGAGGGAGAGGGCTCTTCTGCGCATGGCATAATTCCCGGGGAGAGGCAGGAGGCAGAGTCCTTATGGAATCTGCGTACCCCTGTTGGGCAGTTTTTTGGACTTTGGGGGGATTACTGGAGAACCATTTGGAGTGGGATGGAAGGTAAGGATTTTACTACACTACACAGTGGGGCCAGTCGTGGGGGGATTATAGTTTTGGAGGTGGACATGCCCTTTAAAGGGGCAAAATTCACATTCAAAGGAAACAAGGCTCCTGGAAATTAAATGCAGAAATTGAAATAGCAGAATGTAAAATGGCAGCTCACTACGGACCACAGCAAAGCAAAAGGTATGAATTTTTTTAATACAATATGTATATTACCTAGGTTTAGATAATGATTTTATCCACTGAACTTTCCCTTAAGCTAAAAATCGCTTTCTTTAGTCTAAAGGGGTGGCTTCAAGTCTTTGTTCTCCACCTATGAGAGAAATAACCCCCTGCTAATTGGCTGTGTTCCCTCTAGCATATTTGTATATGGCTTTCAATGCAGGCTATACATTATTAGAAATACCAGCAGACATTGCAAAATTATGCAATGCTCCAATGTCAATTCTAAATGACACTGGCAGTTGGAGTTGCGACAGGGACAATATTCACAACAATTCAACACTGAATCAATCTAATATTGGGCTAGTATATATACAGCAAGAGGTTTGTACAAATGGGTGACAAACAGCCGATTCTGGCAATAATCACCAATAATCGGGCAGACAACAAAAAATGATACAGTGGTGGTTGGGAAGAATTATAGTTTCTAGTTATGTCCAATAAAATAACCTATTTTTTGGTATAGATGCCCTTTAAGCAAGAACAGACATTAAAGGAATTGCATACTAAAAAATTACTTTGCCTCATTTCATTTTGAAAATAAATTCATGTAAGCAGCACTTACTCTGGTGTGTTTGTGTTGCTGCATGACTTCAATCCAGTACTTGTTTTGCTCAAGCTCAGTCCTTAGTCCCCTGCCAGATTATCTTACCATATGTGAGGGCAAGCACGCTCAGTAATCCCTATGAGGCAGCACTGGGAGAGGGAATTTCCCCCCATGCAATTTACATACCAACGTCACCATTCTAACTACAGCAAAGCTATACATAACAAAAGGTTTAGGATACTAAGGCACTTGAATGACAGCTGAAACAAAGATAGGGCACGATCAACACAATAGTTGGAAGAATTATAGTTTCTAGTTTACAAGCCTTTAAAGATTTGGGTCTTTGTCCTTTTTGACTGTTTCTGCATCTCTACAAGTGGCTGCATATCAGTAAAAAAAAAAAAAACCCAAAACATCCAACCAAAGAAAAAAAATGGTAATTATTCACAGTATGTACTATTGTTTGTCTCAGAGAGGACAAATGTGGAAAGTTAAATATGTAACTCAGTGTCAGTTTGATTTTGCAATGGACAATCATGCTTGGGGGTTTCAGTCAATATATTACTTAGGCAAGAAATATCCCCTTAATTGTTGAAGAGTTAGGGTTGTAATAATATCAGCCCATTTACCAGCCAGGATTGATTTCTTTTGCTTGAATGAGTTGTAACATTGAACAATCACTTCTAAACTATTTTGGCCGGAATTGGTTAAGCAAGAGAGCCATATAAATAATTTGCCCACACTCTGGCAAGAGTTGTGGTATCACTGTTCAACTATAATTTTAGCATGCATGCAAATCACTAGCTGTGCATCAGAATGAAAAAACCCATTTTAAAGAAAAAGTTAATAATGAAAGAGACCATATGTTCTGAGTGGTTTTGTTGAAAAATACATAATTACACTTTATTAGATGCAAAAGTATGGAACATATGGGACTAAAGTTGGTTCTCCTTTGATAAACAATAACAACCAAAGGGTTGAGAAAGAGCATTAAACTTAAAAAAAAAAGAAATAACTTTTGGGAGGTAAGAGACACACCTCCTTACCTTAGAGCCAAAATTGGCTGTGTTAATGGTGGGGTGGCACGGACAGAATATTTCAAAGCCCCTCCTCCTTCCTTGACATCGGGACATAAAAGCCCGCATTAAAGAGGGGAGACGTGTGACCATCTTTGATGTATTCAATCTCAGTTCTAAGGTAAGAATAGGAGGTAGGACGCGTGTTTCTTACATTGCTGAAAGTTTATGGGTATTTTGTTAATTTCACATTTAACTGCCAATTTAATGAAGTGCCATTTAAAGAAGGTTACTATAAAATACACTTTTGTTCCAAGTAACAAGCAGTTCCTTTGTGGTTTATTAAAGAAAAAATTAAATGGAAACATTTCTTGTTGTTCAGACTGAATATTAAGGGACAGTCCAGGGAAATTATCAATATTTTTAAACTGTTAGTTGTGTAATGCTTCTTAGTATTCTATCTAATCTCTCCATTTTGAATAATCAATTGATTTCATTCCCTTTGCTTACTGTTGACATTATGAGCTGACATTCAGTTTCTAATGGTCCTTCTTCTTCCCAGGATGCACCACGTCATGGGAAAGTTCCTAACAGTAATTTCTACTGATTGGCTATTGGATGGCAGATTAAGGTCATTGGGATGAAAAATACTGCTCTTTTTTTCTGAAAAGACATATGTATTTGCACTGAATTCCCCTTAATACTTGAATTCTCAGGTGTAGAGATCAACTACAACTCAAATTTCCCAGTAAATGTTTCCTTAGTATAACACTAAAATGTCTACTCCCATGGTAATTATATCAGACTTGATTTTCCACTGCTTGAAAACTAGCTGAAAATGGGTGCGATTGAAGAGTCAGCTTCTTTGACAAGAACAACAAAAATCAAGATATCTGGAGTCAAATGTGCTGTTGATTCATGGAACTTTTGAGCTCATCCAAGTGCATGTGTGAACATGGATGCAAGTCGCTGTGTGTCCGGTTGTAAACGCGCAGCACATACGTCTGTGACCTAGTTCCCTTATGTTCCATATAGTGTGTGTTTTAAATGCAGTATAATTCATCATACCATAATATATATATATACACCGGTATGTTAGGTAGATGAATTATACTGCATTTAAAAAAAAAGTAAACCATTTTCATTGTTCAAATTCTGATAATAATGTATTGTAAAATAGTCATATTAAATAGGAGAAGGGTAATGGAACACCAAATTGATATAATAATACAGCTGGGTGTGGTGGTACTTATTTCTAGAACCAAAACCTCTGTAGGAGTGTAAAGGAATGAGATGAATGTGCAGACTAACAGCTTTTAAGGTGTGGTTAAAATCCACACGATCCATAAAACATTGTCGTTTAGGATAAAATAGCATAGTCTGAACAAAGATTGAGATAAAGTAATATATTTCCAATCAATTAAGTTAAAAAGGAATGTATCCTGCTTTAAAATAGAGGGTACATTGCTATTACATTTCTAGGATATTCAGCTATTGTATATTATATTTATAGTGAATAATTTGCATCCTACGGTCAATTATAAGGCTATGGAATCATCAAAGACTTTTGTGAGCATATAAAAGCATGCCAATAAAAACAGTATTGCAAAACTTTAATCTATTTTGCAAGATATTTGAAGAAGGGCAAGTGTGCCAAACAAAGTTTATTTGGAAAGTCTACTTCCAAGGAAAGTAGTACATCCTCTTTCCTATCTCCCTGAGTGGCCACTAAAACAAATGGTGCAGTGGCTGACACTTCCTGCTGAATGTGTGCCACAATCTCCCCTATTTCTAGCGTTCGGAAAAATAGTCATAGTCTACACATCCCAAGAGCTGTAAGCCGCTGAAAGAGCGATACTTAACAGCTCACCATTGTGTTAGAGATCACCTAGGGAGGTAGGTATATGGTTTACTAGGTACCTGGGAAAGACTTTCCTAGTGATATGTATTTTGTTAACTTCGGAATTCGGTCTCCCCATGTGTATCGGCCTGTGTATACCAAGAACATATGTCAGATAAATGTTCTTTAGAGCAATTATTAGACTATAAAACAAATGCCTTTTTTCAATGATCTCCCTGCCCTGACTGCAGGCAGCTCCCTCCTCTTCTGTGCGCTGTGAAGGCTGTGAGTTTTTGTGCAGCCACACCGAGCATTCACATTGTTCACCCTGCCCTGACTGCGAGTAACCCCAGAATTCTGTGAGGGCACAGAGGACGTGGTGAGAGGGGGACAGTAAAGATCGTAAGGTTATCTCCAACACGTTAGGTTTAATAAAAACCTTTAAAATGAAAACTAAACAACATCTCTGGGAGCAGCCTGTGAGAAATTATACTGCGGTGAATTGTTCAGAAAGTTATATTGCTAAACTTTCCAGCAATTTAACATCACAAGTTATACCTGAGATGTGATCCACACTTCATTTGAAAACTGTCAGAAAGGATTTTATTTAACCCTTACTTGTTTGGAGAGCACAGCTGCCCATTTAAAATTAGAAAAATTAATAAGAATCAACACAATCCCTTTACATTCATGCCATTGTTGCTCTTTTACATTTCTCTAAAAATCCTTATGTAAACTATACTGGGGAAAAAAAGTGTTATGTAATGTAATAAAGATTGGTGCCAATTTTGTCTGGAAAAATTCCAGCAGCTTTTTATGCATTCTACCCATGTGATCACATGTATTACTGAAGACCTGCCACTCCATCATGCTCTACACTTAATTGCTCATTATTTTTCTCACTGAGAAGCTAAAGTCACAAACAGTTTTATGGAAATATTAAAAAAATGCTATATAGTACTATAATAGTAGAATGGACTTTAGCCATATAACAGTCACTCACCTATGTAGCTTAGTGACTTTTATGCCACTATTGCTGTCCATTATAGTGATTGCTTTTCAATTGAAACAATCAAAATAGCAAGCCTGACGCAGGACTCCTGAGCGCGTGCACACGCAAGCCGACTGCCCGCAAGTGGCACATCAATGAACGGCGCCCAAGGGAACGCATACACGTTCAAGACTATGGGCTGTAACGGACGTTCGCCCACATCGGGGGTAGGGTGTCCCATCAGACTGTGTACAGATTTCTAGGCTAGGTACACACACAAAGACAATCCGTAACAGAACCATTTTTAAAAACGCGAGGACACCTAGAATTCAATAGTACGTTCACACTATAGCGTTCTGATTGTGTCCGTTCGTGTTCCGGGACGCACTGCACGCAGCATTTGTCCATTTTTGCATGCGTTTTCATATAAATATATGGACACAAACACATGCAAAAAATTGGCAGAAACGCATGCTGTCAGTTTCTAGTGTTAACAAGCCTTTAAAATTTGCTTAAAACTAACACTTAATATGGACTTGTGGAAAGCAGTGTTCACTGCACTACGTTTTAAAGAATAACATTTCACAATGTGAACCTTGATCATTGCTGACACACATTCACTGAAAGTCTGGGCATTCATTTTGAAATACATTGGGTGTGTCTCTCCATGCAGAGACATGCAGGCGTAAACCAAGCTAATTGTCAGATTTACCATAGACGCACAGAACCTTACATGACCTAATGGGAAAATATATAAATGGCATTCACCATGGGACAACATATCTCTGTGTATGTCATCTGATAAATTAATATTTCATAAACACCAATGCTAATGAAGCAGCATACAATGCTAATGAGGCACCAAAGCGGGTTTTTTTATTCAACACTTGCGTGATACAGCTAGGTGTCATTAGTATCTGGAATTCAGAATTGTGTGTAGCAAATCCCTGGGCCTTTACAGGGATTTTAAGGGCATGTTCACCTCATAACTTAACATTCACAGCAGCTTAAGGCCCCCCTCCAACACAAATTATTTGCTACATACCATTTCCAAAAATGCTTCTATTATTACTTACAGTTCAACAACACTCCGCTGTTGGCTGTTTGCCAGACAAATCAATAGGTGCAATCCCCCTGCCCTCTACTCCAAGGGCTAGGATACTCCAAAAAGCAGCAAGTATGGAGGAGCACACTATGAAGGTGAATAAATTTTTATTGTATAAACAACATTTCAGCACACCCTGAAGAAGGAACAGGGTGTCCCGAAACGTTGTATGTTGTTATACAATAAAAATTTGGATTCACTTCATAGGTGCTCCTCCATACCTGCTTGTTCATTATTACTTACATACCGTGGTCTCCTCTGAGCTGCTGGGTCTGGCAGTCAGCAAAAGCTTTGAGGCTTATGTCACGACTAATGACCGAGTGCCTCCTATGCTGCTGTGTGGAACATAGTAACCCGTAAAGCAGAAGAAGAGTTTTTTTACTAGCCGGTGAGGAATTGGGCTGTTAGAGGCATTTTCGATAAGGGTAATATAGAGAACTTGTGCTGGGGGTGGGTGGAGTCTTTAGCTGACGAAAAGTTAAGTTATGAGGGTGTACATGCTCTTTAAGAGATCCTCCCTGCCCCCCCAACACCTACATAACTTAATTTGGTGGCAAAAAATGTTTATGGGAAAATGTTTGGTGCTAAAGCCGAGCTGCCGAAAACCAACCTTTATCACACTTCAACACATGTAATTTCTGTGACTGAGGACGGAGCAGATAACATTTTAAAATTCTACTGGGCCCCTTAGAAACATTATCTAAATCAACTAATACATTTTTGCCAATATATATACCGTACACACAATAAGGACCTGGAAGTTTGCCACTAGTTAATAGAATCCATAAAAACATTAATTTGACAGCTATAAACATGTAAACGGAATACATCGGACATCAAATGTATATGTTTGCAGCAACTAGTCTATATGTCCAGTGTTGAATACTATCGCTGCCATAGAGACTGTTTTAAGCATAGGAATGTTAGTGTGCACAGTTAAGTGCTGCATAATTGTAGACTTTGTACTCAGTACTCAGTGCAGCTATCATCAATTATGGACACATTTGTTTAAGACTGCCTGCAAAGCAGTGGAATAACAGAAAGGCAATATAAATAGGCAACTCCTGTGCTACATATATTCTGAATTAAAGACTATTTTCTGTTATTTAAATTACATATTTAATAACATGGTAATACCTTTTGAAGAACCAATAACAAACCTTAACATAAGAACCAAATTAAAAGTCGTCTGTGTATTAACAGCACTCGGGATAATAGACAAATGCCAGAACCCAGGTAGGCAATGTGCCTAGAAACTTAAAACAGGAATCAAAAACTGAAAAGACTAGATATCTGTTGTATTCAATTAGATCAACTGGACATGAAATGTAGTTCTTGAAGACGTTTCGTAGTCATCCGACTGGCTTCTCAATTCTGGTTCTGAATTGAGAAAGCCAGTCGGATGACTAGCGAAACGTTTCAAGAACTACATTTCATAGTCCAGTTGATCTAATTGAATACAACAGATATACCATGACCTGGATGAATGAGAACCTACACATGAAAAGACTAGAATTTTCTTAAGGCGTGGGGGCCAAAAACGATGCAGACGACCGTCTTGTATCGGCTTTCTGCTATAGTAGAGGAAGCTAATACAATCGGCCAGTCGATCCCCATATTGCATATTTCTACCTCGCTGGGTGGCTCCATAAAAAAGTGCTGAGCTTTCTGTGCACACATAACGTGACTTTCTACCCTATCTCTAACATTAGGGGAAATAGCTCACCATACATTTTGGCCATTGTAGTTCTTTAAAAGCACTGTTTTCTTTATAGTCACTTAAGTTGAATACAACCATCTACCGGTAGTTTAACATTTTTATGCTACCTATATTGCATACATAACTGTCAACCTAGATGATGGAAACTTCCCAACTCTAAACAAATGGCTAAAGATAGATCGAGCAAAGTTAAGTTTTCATAGAAAAGTTATTTTAAAATTTCAGTTTTTATTATAGTTATCACAATTACTAGTGGTTTAAAGATTCCAGACATCTTAATATTTTGCGAAGTTTTCGGCAATACGAATATTCATTTGAATTTCCGATCAAGTGCAACGATCGGAGGAACTGCTTGAAGTTCCCTACTATGAGGCCTTGATCTTTTGCAGATTTCAGCTTGGTAAAAAAAAATCTTTGTTTTTCTGATAAACTGCTCGACATTGTTGAGAGGTCAATCAGAAAACGGGAAAAAAATGGAAGGTTTCAACATTTTCATCCAGTTCTTCAGGGGTTACCATTTACTTTAATGCCATTTACTGTAGTGAGATTTTTCAGTTTATTGGTATGTTCAGATTGTGGAGTGTAAAAAATTGGGGTTAGTTCTCTGCAGCCACAGAAAACCCTATCTTTAAAGTTTGCTTCCTATTAGCTAGGTCCAACAATGAGGAGGGGGATTTGGTTGAGAAGAATATAAAACAAGCTCACACTTAAAGGACCTGCCCACCCCAAAAGTACAAAACTAACCCCACTACTTTAGTAAGCCCCAACTGCTCAACTCTTATTATCCAAAATATCATCTGTATCGTGCACCACCCCAGCAAGTCCTGACCCTCCTGCCAGGTTGCTGCCTCGGATCCCCCAGACAGGTTGAGGTCTTTTGATTGGCTTGCAGAGCGGGGGTTGGTGGATGCTGGCGACTACCTATAATTAAGTAGAGGGAGCCAACCGTATCTGGGGAACATTTTCTTTACGTACTTAACAGCCATTTCTGATTTGTCGGCATCAGAAACTTCATTATGGACATACACACATTACCGATAACGGGCTAATCCTGTCAGTACCAAGAGGATTGGCCCTTTATAGGGAATGTGTGTAACTAGCTTAAAAAAAACACTGGATGGGCTCAAACTTACCTAACTGTAAAAAACAAATATAAAATGCATGCATTGGAACTGTCAAGGCTTTTTTAGTGATGACATTATCCTTATTATAGCAATCCATAATCTCACTGACATAGATAAATTGTCCAAACAAATCAATTTACTAAAAGCAAATAACCTTGTCACTCCAGGGAATTACTCTGTATTTAAAATTCATCTTGTCCATGGGATCACATAGCACAATTTAACAATAGGAAAGGAAACAGTGGGGACAGGCTGTGGAAAAGCAATGGTTCACTTCATTGTGATGACTAATTATATTCACAGAGCTATTCTTCCATAAAATGACGATGGAAATCCCTGAAAGTATGCCATTATAAAAAATATACATTTTAAAAGACTCTGGCGATAATCAAACCAAAATATACCATTGTCATGATTTAAAGTGTATTGGCATATAGACTTTATTGGGGAAAGGATCAGTGTGCTATAAACTTTAAAAGGATAACTTAAAAGTCCTTTTCAATTATCAATGTAGCATTTTTTTTTCATCTGTCACCTATTTCTTTTTATATCAAATCTAAAGCATTTTAGTTTTATACATTAGGCGACTTAATGTATAAGCTAAGGTCTGTTGGTCTGGTGAGTCACATTTGTACTTCAATAGAAAATTAATGAATAGGATGCAGAGAGTAGTTGTTAATGGGGCTTCATCATTATGGACTAAAGTGGGGTGCCACAGGGTTCTGTGTTGGGGCCGCTTCTATTTAATCTATTTATTAATGGTTTGGAAGTGGGTATTGTCAGCAAGGTTTCTGTGTTTGCTGATGACACAAAACTTTGTCGACCATTAAAAACTTCAGAGGATGTGCAATCGTTGCAAGGGGATCTAGATAGATTGTCACATTGGGCTGCTAAGTGGCAGATGAAATTCAATGTTGATAAATGTAAGGTGATGCATTTTGGACTTAAAAATCCTTGTGCTGCTTATACTATAAATGGCTCTGTGTTAAGGGAATCCCTGTTGGAAAGGGATCTTGGAGTTTTGGTGGATAACAAACTTAAAGGAATAGTTCACTGCAATAGTGAACTATCCCTTTTCTACATTGATTGAAGCCAGGGAGGTTAAGGAGCTATCCCTTACCTCACGTTCTTTAATCAATGTTTAGATAGCCAGGAACGAACTTCAGAAAATCTTACCTTTCACGCGATCCTGCGCCCCGACTGCTTCCTTTACACTATAACGAGCATTATCGGGCATGCGCGTTATAGCGTAACAGAAGCAGTCAGCTGTCAGAGCGGCCCCGCTGGATCGCGTGAAAGGTAAAATTTTCAGAAGTTCGTTCCTGGCAATCTAAACATTGATTGAAGAACAGGAGGTAAGGCATAGCTCCTTAACCTCCCGGGCTTCAATCAATGTAGAAAAGGAATAGGAACTATTGCAGTGAACTATTCCTTTAAAAGGAAGCAAGCAGTGCCAGGTGGCAACAGCCAGAGCCAGCATGCTATTGTCTTGTATAAAGAGAGGTATGGATTCAAGGGAGAAAAATGTTATTCTCCCTCTCCCACAAAGCATTGGTAAGACCTCATTTGGAATATGCAGTGCAATTTTGAAATCCTGTTTACAAAAAGGACATCTTGGAAATGTAAAAGGGTTCAGAGAAGGGCAACTAAATGAATTAGGGGATTGGGGGAGCTTGAATATGAAGAGAGACTGGAAAAGTTACAATTATGTACGCTGGAGAAAAGACGCTTGCGTGGGGATATGATTACTGTGTATAAATACATTAACAGGCCATACAATAAACTATATAGGGCACTGTTCACCAATAGAACATGTCAGAGGACATCCATTAAGACTTGAAGAAAAAAAGGTTTAGGCTTCAAGTTCGGAAAGGGTTTCTCACTGTGAGAACGGTAAAGCTATGGAACTGTCTTCCAGTGGACATTATTATGGCAGGTTCATTGGTCATAGGCAGCCTATGAGTAAGAGCGGGTAATGTCGCTCGAAACGCGTCAGGCAGCCAATGGATTATGTGATAGTTTTTAAATGTTAAAATAAAGCATGAATTTTTAACAAATTGGTGACCAGTGAAAAGTTCTTACCGGATTGAGGAGTGCGGACTAATAACCCATCCACGGAGGACAAAGATACTTACCAAGCTAACGGACCAAGCGAAGGGTCTGGGGCAGTCCTGCACCCGGACCACCAAGTCGGACGGGAGAGTCCAAATCCAAGGGGGAAGTAAATTTAATAAGTGTTCGGTGGGAAGAAGTCTAAACAGTTAAATGAATGCTGATAATACCAATAGAAGGTCAAGAAGGGAATAGCGACAGATCTGGGGTGTTGTACACCCAGATCTCCGTCACTTTAAGTAAGCCTACCCAACACCTGAAATTTAAAACTTATATGTAAAGGATACATTGTTAAATTAAGTGGTTAATCCACTGAACAATTAGTGGTCACCGGATTCTGGGACCGTATATAACTCTGAACATTTGTTCTAATATGTAACTGTGATTATGTCTAAAAAAAAAAAGCTGGATGAGTTTCTGCAAACAAGGAATGTTGCAAGTTACTGGTATTGATACATAAAGTAGAGTTGATCCAGGGAAATTTCTCCTTCATAAATTTGGTGGGTTTTTTTTTGCCTTCTTCTAGATCAACAGTTAGGCAGGAAATTAGGATATTGCTAGATGGGTTGGACTGCATGGACATACTGACGCTGAGCAAAACAAGTACTGGATTGAAGGTATGCAGCATCCCACACCTTGAATATAGCGCTAGGCCACACTGCCGTATTCTCAATCTTGCTTGCGATCAGTTTGCGTATGGGAATCGCAGAGCAGTGCATGTTAATGTGAGTAGCCACATTGCAAGAGCTGCAATCCATTTTTAGAGCACACGCAATCACATTTTTATGTGGATAGCATGTGCTCAGATTGCAAACTATTTTGTGCGAATTGCAGTGCAAACGAGCGGTAACGTTTTGCACTTTGCATTTCGGCATAGTAGTGTGGCCTCAGCCTAATCGCTACTTACATGTATTTATTAATAGATTATGATGAGGCAAAGTCATTGTGTACCACAGCATTCTCTACTGTATACTATAAAGTTAACAGATACAGCACTGTAACTTCCATTACAGACAAGCCTCTACCAAAACACCACAATCCTATATGAAAAGAGATTTATCTTCTTTGAAGAGTGGCCACAGATGTGACAGTTTTATTTTAAAGGTAAAACTTGTTTAAATTCTATTTTTCTGTAAATAACGGAATCAATATTTGAAATTTTTTTTGACAGCATGGCAGTTTCAGGTTCAAAATCACACCCACCTTGTTCACAAAATTATGAATGGAGGTTGGATTAGGGCGAGGAATTTGCCCACTACCTAAAAGCATAGTGTGCAGTTATATGCTTCTCGAATTATGTAAGCAAGTAACAGGACAGTCTACATAATTAAAATACAGTACTAAAAGGACACATGGAAGTCTGTCATCAAGCTGCAACACAAGATAAAAAAAATATGTTTATTAAAGTAATTAATAATATACAACATCCACAAATCCAAACAAAAGCTTGCCACACAGGCTAAATCCGAGATTACAAAAATGGACCTGTAGGTTAAGGTTTTTTTTACAAAACAGACAAAACTGTGCTAGTCCTCTTTCAGAGAGATCAGTGGGTGACTCATGTTCTCCCCCTAACCAAACATATATTCTGTCATCAGAAAGTACCAATCACAAATATTCTTACAGACCATAACCAGCTTTAAGCGGGGGAATACATGTGCATAACTAAGAAAAGGAATTGTTACTAACACACTCTAATCCCCCCAATCTATTTGAAATGTTTAAACATTCCCACAATGCCCCCAGCCGATGTCACTGTAGGAACATAGATCAAACTTTGGTAGCTAAGTCAACTAGTGCATGGCCTGCATAACAATTTTCATTTGTTTACCCAACCTACAATATTAAATAAAAAATAAACACACAAAGGTAACAATATAAAATTCTGTATAAAATAATTATACTTGTGGTGGGAAGTTACATTTACCGGTAAGATAGTGCTGTCACACTAGCAGGGCACGTGAAAAGCGCAATTGCAAAGCAGCGCGTTTTCATGTGTTTGCACTGCAAATTTCCCAATATTCTGTGTTACTTATGTTACTGGAGCAAAAGTGATCTAAAAAAGTGAAAATGGTGAATGTGATCGTATGCATGCGCAAACAGTGCACTGGAATGCATATTTCACGCGCGATAGTAAACTCTTAAGAATCGTGCCCTAAAACTGCTGCGGTCGCGGGAAACACGCAGTCGTAAACGTTCTCCCTATTCTGTGTATAAGGAGAATGATCTGGAGTGTGTGTACCCTGATCTTTAAAAAAATTCATCTTTTAGACATCTTTGCAGTGTCTACCTGGTTTAAGTCTATAGTACCCAGAATCTTAAAAAGAATAAGAGCTTTACCACTAAAAAAATCAATGTAAACTTAAACCTCACACCTTACAATCTAAAGGTGGCCATACACAATAGCGATATAAATACTGTCATTCCTCGATGGGATTGACCTAATATCGCTAAGGTGAAGAGGCCGAAAATGACCAACTAAAATGCTGACGAACGTCCGCAGTTGGTAAAGACAGAAAATTTCTGTCTGTCAGTATAGACTACCTTTACTGAAGTAAAGAGAGCCGACACCATTGGCCCGTGTATCGCTGCATGACCGACTGACCCCCATACCACGTATGGGCGATCGGTCGGTTCCATGTGCGCAGCTCCCTTTGCAACGTGCCGACAGATACCAATGTGATTTCTTTGTACATTGTGATATTAATCACATGTGTACGGCCACCTTAACTGCCCAACCAACATACAATTTCCCCAAAGCTGTATGAGGGGCCTAACTGAATGTCATGGTAGATTGTCTAGACCAGTGATGTCGAACCTTGGCACTCCAGATGTTTTGGAAACCACAACTCCCAGCATGCCTTACTAGTAGAATGCTGGTTAGTGTAGTTTGTAAACATCTGGAGTGCCAAGGTTCGACATCACTGCTATAGACTAAATAACCCCCATTGCCTTGGCCTACAATAAATGCCATCAGACTGTGGTAATGGCAATATCCTACCCCATGACAGGCACAGAGCTCAGGCCCAGGTGACTATCACTGTTTCGGGTCTAAGGCCTCCCCTGTGCAGAACAGTCTTTCTGTGGAGCCCACAAGCTCTTACCGTATCTCTGAGCGACTGCCCAGGCTAGGCAGGCGGGCGGGCAGGGAGGGACACGCAGGCTGAAGGGGAAGCTGGAGCTCGATCACAAACAAGCGGCTACCACCGATCTCTCGCTTCTTTCCCGGCGATGCCACAACAACAACAAATCCGTCAGCCGGAGCCAAAGGTTATAGGAAGCGAAGACAATATCAATCCGAGCGGCAAAGCACCGAAACCAGAGGAATGAAGCGGAGGAGGACGGGAAAGTAACGTCATAAGCAGAAACCTTACGGCGCTAACCGATTGGTCATATGCTCCTGCCATTAAACAGCAAACCCCGCCCATCTAAAGAAAAAAAGGGAAAAGGGACCCTGATTGGTTGGGCTGTACCTGGCTGAGGCGGTGCGCTGTTATGTACTGTGTTCCATATTCCAATGATGGACAAGCTAGTCCTCAATATGGACTGTATAGGTATTATATGTGTGTGTGTTCCTATAATATGTCTAATTAATATATGTGTGTGGTCCTATAATATGTCTAGTTATTATATGTGTGTTCCTATAATATGTCTAGTTATTATATGTGTGTTCTTATAATATGTCAAGTTATTATATGTGCGTGTGTTTCTGTAATATGTCTAGTTATTATATGTGTATTCCTATAATATGTCAAGTTATTATATGTGTGTGTATGTGTGTGTTCCAATAATATGTCTAGTTATTATGTGTGTGTGTTCCTATAATATGTCTAGTTATTATATGTGTGTTCCTATAATATGTCTAGTTATTATGTGTTTTCCTATATGTCTAGTTATTATATGTGTGTTCCTATAATATGTCTAGTTATTATATGTGGTTACCAGAACAGAAGTGGTATAAACAGGGCACACCCAAACTATAGTAATACATAAAATATCCTTTATTGAATGTATAAACTTGGGATATGGCCAAACGGTGCAACAAAATACATTAAAAACACATCTCCAACCCTCAGTATCAATAAAGTGCATCACATAGATAATATACCGGTATATTCATCCATTCAGTCATACAACAATGTTAATATATACATCAGATAAATGTGCAAAGTAGTGCATCAAACACATGTATACCAATGTATCTATATCATATATGTATGCGTTAAACGAAGGTATAGACAAAATATCTCATATAAATATATGCATAGAGCAGTGATATAGTCAAAAATAATAATCATAAGGTGTAGGCTAGCTTCCCTACCGCTATCAGTACCCCTAAAATAGGAGGAGGGAGCACCTAAAACCAGTGGCCAAACATAACCAGCATGATCTCACCACTTAGCACTAGTCTGTATGGTCAGGATACACAAGGAGGGTTGAAGAGCTGATTAAAAGGAAGCCGGTTAGTTATTATATGTGTGTTCCTATAATATGTCTAGTTATTATATGTGATTTGTGGGTTCCTATATCACTAGAATATACTCATCCCCCATAGACAGAAAGAAATTAGGAAGGTGGCCCCCCCCTTTCTAACTCTTCTCTGTCTATGGGAGAGTTATTCTAGTGGTTGTCTATAGTTCTAGGACCCCTGCACACTTGCGGTCAGCAGTAAGTTGTATTATGGGATTACATTATACGGTGCTTTTCCCTATAGTTATCGGTGTTCCTATAATATGTCTAGTTATTATATGTATGTTCCTAGAATATGTCTAGTTATTAAATGTGTGTTCCTATAATATGTCTAGTTATTTAATAAATGTTCCTATAATATGTCTAGTTATTATATGTATGTTCCTATATGTCTAGTTATTATTGTGTGTACTATAATATGTCTAGTTATTATATGTGTTCCTATATGTCTAGTTATTTTGTGTGTTCCTAGAATATGTCTAGTTATTATATGTATGTTCCTATAATATGTCTAGTTATTATTGTGTGTTCCTATATTGTCTAGTTATTATATGTATGTTCCTATAATATGTCTAGTTTTATATTGTGTGTGTGTTCCTATAATATCACTAGAATAAACTCATCCCCATAGACAGAGAAGAGTTAGAAAGTGGGCCGCCCTTTCTAACTCTTCTCTGTCTATGGGGATGAGTTATATTCTGGTGGTTGTCTATAGTTCTAGGACCCCTGCACGACTTGTAGTCAGCAAGTAAGTTGTATTATGGATTACATTATACGGGTGCTGTTCCCTATAGTTATTGTGTTGTCCTATAATATGTCTAGTTATTATATGTGTGTTCCTATACTATGTCTAGTTATTTAATAAATGTTCCTATATATGTCTAGTTAGTATATGTGTGTTCCTATAATATGTCTATTTATTATATGTGTGTTCCTATAATATGTCTAGTTATTATATGTGTTGTTTCCTATAATATGTCTAGTTTTTATATGTGTGTTCCTATAATATGTCTAGTTATTATATGTGTGTTCCTATATATGTCTAGTTATTATATGTTGTTTTCCCTATAATAATGTGTCCTAGTGTATTAATATGTGGTACTAAACATTAAGAGCCTGTTCATTAACGGGGGCTAGAAGCCCAGAGACCCCCCTCAGTGTCCCAAGTCCAGAGTCCCCCCCTCTGATCCAAGGCCAAAGTAGTCTGTGACAGTCCCCCCCTCTGTACAGTCCCACCCTCGTGTACAGTCCCACCCCCTCTCTTACGTGCATGTGCAGAAACAACAAAAGTGTTGCTATGGCCAGACAGGCAAGCTACCATTTTTATTTTTACAAGAATGCGCGGACAAACTCCATTATGGCCACATTACACAGAGGGGCAGCGGAGGGAATGCAGTTAGGCGGAGTGGCGGCAGAATGGAAAATGAGTACAAAGTAAAAGGAAACCTTCTCACAGGAACGAACGGCTGGTAAGATCAATAGTTTCAAATACACAGATGGGAGTTTGGCAGCTTGAGGAAAACACAGGGAGAAGTGGGGTGGACACCTAGCGGCCAGGGTGGTGTAAATGCACTGACACACACACTGACTCACAAACCGGAAGCTGCAGTTAGGCTTTTTATATAGGATGTTCCTATAATATGTCTAGTTATTATATTGTGTGTTCCTATATATCTCTATTTATATATGTATGGTTCCTATAATGTCTAGTTATTCTGTGTGTTCCTATATGTCTATTTATTATTTATGTTTTTTCCTATAATATGTCTATTTATTATATGTGTGTTCCTATAATAATGTTATTATGTGTGTTCCTATAATATGCCTAGTTATTACCGTATATACTCGAGTATAAGCCGACCCGATATATAGCCGAGGTACCTATTTTTACCTCAAAATTAGGAAACACACATTGACTCGAGTATAAGCCAGGGTTGAAATTGACCATACTGCCTTCTGTAGCCATGTGCATTTTATTGCATCTGGTAGCCATGGGGATTACTGGTAGCCATGGGGATAACTGGTAGCCATGGGGAACTGGTAGCCAGGGGATAACTGAAGCCATGGGGATACTGGTAGCCATGGGATTACTGGTAGCCAGGGGGATAACTGTATCCATGGGGATAACTGGTAGCCATGGGGATTACTGGTAGCCATGGGATACTGTAGCATGGATACTGGTAGCCTGGGGATAACTGGAGCCATGGGATTACTGGTAGCCTTGGGGATACTGGTAGCCATTGGAATGTACTTACAGTTTGGTGTGCAGAGCCTTCCGGACTCTTCCCAGAGCCTTCCGGACGCCTTCGCAGAGCCTTACAGACGCAGCCGCAAGTCAGGATGGTAAGCCGGCAGTTCCCAGTAGTGCTTTGTTCGGGTGCCGATGACGTCATCGTGCCGACGTGCGCAAAGTACTACTGGGAACTGCCGGTTCTCTTACCTGACTCGCGGCTGCGTCCGGAATTAAGGTAAGTCCCACTTGACCCGAGTATACCGAGGTTCATTTTTCAGGTCATTTTTAAGACCTGAAAACCTCGGCTTATACTCGAGTATATACGGTATATGTGTGTTCCTATAATATGTCTATTATTATTGTGTGTTCCTATAATATGTCTAGTTTATTATATGTGTGTGTTCCTATAATAGCCTAGCTATTTATTATTATAGTGTGTTCCTATAATATGTCTAGTTATTATATTGTGTGTGTTCCTAAATGTCTAGTTATAATATGTGTGTTCCTATAATATGTCTTTGTTCCTATAATATGTCTAGTTATTATATGTGTGTTCCTATAATATGTCTAGTTTTATATGTGTGTGTTCCTATAATTGTCTAGTTAGATATATGTGTGTTCCGTATAGTCTAGTAATATGTGTGTGTGTTCCTTAATATTAGTTATTAGTTATTTGTGTGTTCCTATAATATCGTAGTTATGTGTGTTCCTATGTCTAGTTATATGTATATTTCTACAATATGTCTAGTTATTATGTGTTCCTATAATATGTCTAGTTAGTATATATGTGTTCCTACAATATGTCTAGTTATATATGTATGTTCCTATAATATGTCTATATGTAGTATAGTGTATGTTCCTATAATATGTCTAGTTATATATGTATGGTTCCTATAATATATTCTAGTTAGTAATATTTATGTTCCTATAATATGTCTAGTTAGTATATGTATGTTCCTATATTTGTCTAGTTGTAATATGTGGTTCCTATAAATGTCTAGTTGTATATGTATGTTTTCCTATAATATCTAGTTAGTATATGTATGTTCCTATAATATGTCTAGTTAGTATATGTATGTTCCTATATATGTCTAGTTGTATATGTTTATGTTCCTATAATATATCTAGTTAGTATATGTATGTTCCTATAATATGTCTAGTTAGTATATTGTATGTTCCTATAATATGTCTAGTTAGTATATGTATGTTCCTATAATATGTCTAGTTAGTATATGTATGTTCCTATAATATGTCTAGTATAATGTATGTTCCTATAATATGTCTAGTTTAGTATTCCTATATGTCTAGTTATATGTATTCATGTCTAGTATATATCCTATAATATGTTATATTATGTTCCTATAATATGTCTAGTCGGCTGAAACGCGTAGGTTGACTTGGCCTACTATCCTTACAATAAAGTTTTGTTTAGTCCATGGAGTGCGCCTGAACCTCTCTCTTATTAGATATCCCGCTGGCATCGGATTCCTACCTATATATATATTATATATATATAATATATATATATATATATATATATATATATAATCAGACAGATTCTCCGCTGCACTCCGATCCCCAACACCGGGTGCCGACAGTAGGAAAAAGATATATATATATATATATTATATTATATGGCATTAGTTGCTAGCAGAATTCCCATACAGGAATCCCATACAGTATAGCACCTCGCTTATACTCAAGTCAACAGGGTTTCCTGATTTTTGAGGCAAAGATAGTTTTATACTCGAGTATATATGGTATATGTATGTTAGTATAATATGTCTAGTTAGTATATATATATATATATATATATATTATATATATATATATGTAACCGATATATTTAATGATAGTTTTTTTCAGAATAGAATATAACTTATCTGCCTCCTCCCCTCTGCTCCAAGAGCTTTTGTTTGAACATGTGCAGAGGAGGCAACAGATGAAACAGCAGTTAATCATGTCAGCAGTTATATCCTTGATTGACTGCATGGAGGGGGGACACAGCTAACTCTGCCAGAATGGGGACAACATTATCCTTAAATTTTTCATTCAAAGCAGTTGGGGTTGCGGGCAGATAACTTTTTTTTTTTCTTAAGGTGTGAAAATTCCCTTTAAACCCATGCTATTTGTGGTGATATACCAAGAACTAAAAAGGGTTAAAGTTGGGTATTGCTGCTAGTAGAAACCCCCCGTGAAACTAGCACAAATGCGATATTTCATCGCGAGCGTCGGATGCTAATATGGAGTTAAAGTCGTGCTAGCCGGTAGCGAACCAGTTAGCGCGACTTTAACCCATATATTTTGCCCATGAAGTCTGGGTAAATCGGCCCCTTTATGTCTATATTCTAGCAGTAAAACATGTAGAATTAGAAACAGGGGAGATGGGGAAGCAGCCGCAGGGGGCCTGGGAGCTAAGGGGCCCCCATCTTCCTATTTTTACTATGACAGATATAGCCCTGCCCAGAAAAAACACTGTCCTAGTTACGCCACTGATATAAAGAAGTGATCATGTCATTTGATTGATAGCCAGTTAGTTTTCGTGAATAAGAAAAATATGACTGTGTCACTAATCTACATGAAATTACCTGGTGCAGATACAATCTCTTTTTCTTAAATATATTCAGCTAAAGGTATCCCTTAGCCATTCAGAATGAAACTTGCAGGAGAAAATGCAATATCCGGGACTGTACTGAAGACAGGTCAGCTACAGAGAGAGTGTTGGGTGTCATATAAGAGATAGTATTTCAAGCCACAGAAGCTGAAATGTTTACCGAGGCAATGTAAGTTAAATGAGGAGAAAGACACTGAATACACAGAATACTTATGTAAAGGTTCAACTTAATAATGGTATTATTTATATCTATGGAGTATGGTCATGCAGAAATACCATGTTATATTTAAATTCAGTTCAGTAGAAAATGTTATCACATGTGCATCACTGTAAACTGGGCAACATGTATTTGCAGCATAGTCAATTGTTTTAAATAGAAGCCAAGGGACTGCATAATTGTTAAAGGGACAGTTCAGTGAAAATTATCAATGTTTGTTACATTGTAGAATTGTGTAATGCCTTCTTAGTTTGCTACATATTCTCTCCCATTTTGAATAATTAATTGATTTAATATACCCTTTGCTGTTCCCTGCTGGTGACATTAGTGAGCTGACATTTCAGGTTCTAATGGTCCTTCTTCTTCCCCAGGATGCACCACTTCCTTGGATGTTTCTAACAGTAATTTCTACTGATTGGCTGTTGGATGGTTCAAAGATGCTCAGATCTCTACTGAGCAACTGAATCAACCCAGGTGCTGGGTCAAGGGCAAGACCATAACGGTCTCTTCCTGCAAACAGGAAGTCAGTATTTGGTTTGCATTTATTTATACACAGACAAATTGCTGAATTGGCAGATTAAGGTCATGGATGGAAAAATATGGCCTTTTTTTCTGAAAAGCATATGTATTTGCCTGAACTTCCCTCCCTTTAACATAACCGCAAGAGCTATGGGTTATATTTATAATGTAATAGAGAAGAGTCAAATGTAGGTCTTGTAAGAACACAGCTGACTATATCATGGACTTAAGGTATATTCTCTCCCTAGAAAAATTCATATATATCATATTTAAACACTTATTAGATATTGTTTGTATTGGTGGTTTTAATGGATTTTGAAGGACAGACGGACAGAATCCCCCAATAAGCATATTAAAGATATGAAAAAATGTTGGCATTCAGTTTTATGAAGAACGGGAGGTAAGGGAGCTGTGCGCATCGCACTTGTGCATAGAGTCCATCAGCGGAGCCAGCAATCGTGTACCTTACCTTTCTCCCCTCCTCGGCTCCTGCAGGTTTTATTGGAGAACGGTAGGTAATAGCTCCTTTACCTCCTCCCATTCTTCAATAAAACTAAATGCCAACATTTTTTTTTCCAGTGGAGATACCCTTTATTATTCTTTACAGTTTTACTCTTGTTCAGAGCAAATTATAACTGTAACTGCAACAAAATCAACCCAAGCTTTTTTTCTGCTGACTTTTTTTGTGTTCCTATAATATGTCTAGTTATTATATGTGTGTTCCTATAATATGGCTAGTTATTATATGTGTGTTCCTATATCACTAGAATATAACTCATCCCCATAGACAGAGAAGAATTAGGAAGTGGGCCCCCTTTCTAACTCTTCTCTGTCTATGGGGAGGAGTTATATTCTAGTGGTTGTCTATAGTTCTAGGACCCCTGCACGACTTGCGGTCAGCAAGTAAGTTGTATTATGGGATTACATTATACGGGTGCTGTTCCCTATAGTTATCGTGTTCCTATAATATGTCTAGTTATTATATGTATGTTCCTAGAATATGTCTAGTTATTAAATGTGTGTTCCTATAATATGTCTAGTTATTTAATAAATGTTCCTATAATATGTCTAGTTATTATATGTATGTTCCTATATGTCTAGTTATTATATGTGTGTTACTATAATATGTCTAGTTATTATATGTGTTCCTATATGTCTAGTTATTTTGTGTGTTCCTAGAATATGTCTAGTTATTATATGTATGTTCCTATAATATGTCTAGTTATTATATGTGTGTTCCTATAATATGTCTAGTTATTATATGTATGTTCCTATAATATGTCTAGTTATTATATGTGTGTGTGTTCCTATAATATCACTAGAATATAACTCATCCCCATAGACAGAGAAGAGTTAGAAAGTGGGCCCCCTTTCTAACTCTTCTCTGTCTATGGGGATGAGTTATATTCTGGTGGTTGTCTATAGTTCTAGGACCCCTGCACGACTTGTAGTCAGCAAGTAAGTTGTATTATGGGATTACATTATACGGGTGCTGTTCCCTATAGTTATTGTGTTCCTATAATATGTCTAGTTATTATATGTGTGTTCCTATACTATGTCTAGTTATTTAATAAATGTTCCTATAATATGTCTAGTTAGTATATGTGTGTTCCTATAATATGTCTAGTTATTATATGTGTGTTCCTATAATATGTCTAGTTATTATATGTGTGTTCCTATAATATGTCTAGTTATTATTTGGTTCCTATACACTAGAATATAACTCATCCCCATAGACAGAGAAGAATTAGGAAGTGGGCCCCCTTTCTAACTCTTCTCTGTCTATGGGGAGGAGTTATATTCTAGTGGTTGTCTATAGTTCTAGGACCCTGCACTGACTTGCGGTCAGCAAGTAAGTTGTATTATGGGATTACATTATACGGGTGCTGTTCCCTATAGTTTATCGTGTTCATATAATATGTCTAGTTATTATATGTATGTTCCTAGAATATGTCTAGTTATTAAAATGTGTGTTCCTATAATATGTCTAGTTATTTAATAAATGTTCCTATAATATGTCTAGTTATTATATGTATGTTCCTATATGTCTAGTTATTATATGTGTGCTACTATAATATGTCTAGTTATTATATGTGTTCCTATATTGTCTAGTTATTTTGTGTGTTCCTAGAATATGTCTAGTTATTATAGTGTATGTTCCTATAATATGTCTAGTTATTATATGTGTGTTCCTATAATATGTCTATTTATTTATATGTATGTTCCTATAATATGTCTAGTTTATTATATGTGTGTGTGTTCCTATAATATCACTAGAATATAACTCATCCCCATAGACAGAGAGAGTTAAAAGTGGGCCCCCTTTCTAACTCTTCTCTGTCTATGGGGATGAGTTATATCTGGTGGTTGTCTATATTTTCTAGGACCCCTGCACGACTTGTAGTCAGCAAGTAAGTTGTATTATGGGATTACATTATACGGGTGCTGTTCCCTATAGTTATTGTGTTCCTATCCTATGTCAGTTATTTAATAATGTTCCTATAATATGTCTAGTTATTATATGTGTGTTCCTATAATATGTCTAGTTATTATATGTGTGTTCCTATAATATGTCTAGTTATTATATGTGTGTTCCTATAATATGTCTAGTTATTATATGTGTGTTCCTATAATATGGCTAGTTATTATATGTGTGTTCCTATATCACTAGAATATAACTCATCCCCATAGACAGAGAAAAATTAGGAAGTGGGCGCCCCCTTTCTAACTCTTCTCTGTCTATGGGGAGGAGTTATATTCTAGTGGTTGTCTATAGTTCTAGGACCCCTGCCACGACTTGCGGTCAGCAATAAGTTGTATTATGGGATTACATTATACGGGTGCTGTTCCCTATAGTTTCGTCGTGTTCCTATAATATGTCTAGTTATTATATGTATGTTCCTAGAATATGTAGTTATTAAATGTGTGTTCCTATAATATGTCTAGTTATTTAATAAATGTTCCTATAATATGTCTAGTTATTATATGTATGTTCCTATATGTCTAGTTATTATTGTGTGTTACTATAATATGTCTAGTTATTATATGTGTTCCTATATGTCTAGTTATTTGTGTGTTCCTAGAATATGTCTAGTTATTTATTGTATGTTCCTATAATATGTCTAGTTATTATAGTGTGTTCCTATAATATGTCTAGTTATTATATGTATGTTCCTATAATATGTCTAGTTATTATATGTGTGTGTGTTCCTATAATATCACTAGAATATAACTCATCCCCATAGACAGAGAAGAGTTAGAAAGTGGGCCCCCTTTCTAACTCTTCTCTGTCTATGGGGATGAGTTATATTCTGGTGGTTGTCTATAGTTCTAGGACCCCTGCACGACTTGTAGTCAGCAAGTAAGTTGTATTATGGGATTACATTATACGGGTGCTGTTCCCTATAGTTATTGTGTTCCTATAATATGTCTAGTTATTATATGTGTGTTCCTATACTATGTCTAGTTATTTAATAAATGTTCCTATAATATGTCTAGTTAGTATATGTGTGTTCCTATAATATGTCTAGTTATTATATGTGTGTTCCTATAATATGTCTAGTTATTATATGTGTGTTCCTATAATATGTCTAGTTATTATATGTGTGTTCCTATAATATGTCTAGTTATTATATGTGTGTTCCTATAATGTCTAGTTATTATATGTTTTTCCTATAATATGTCTAGTTATTATATGTGTACTAACATTAAGCCTGTTACATTAACGGGCGCTAGAAGCCCAGAGACCCCCCTCAGTGTCCCAAGTCCAGAGTCCCCCCCTCTGATCCAAGGCCAGAGTGAGTCTGTGACAGTCCCCCCCTCTGTGACAGTCCCACCCTCTGTGACAGTCCCCCCCTCTCTACGTGCATGTGCAGAAACAACAAAAGTGTTGCTATGGCCAGACAGGCAAGCTACCATTTTTATTTTTACAAGAATGCGCGGACAAACTCCATTATGGCCACAATTACACAGAGGGGCAGCGGAGGGCAATGCAGTTAGGCGGAGTGGCGGCAGAATGGAAAATGAGTACAAAGTAAAAGGAAACCTTCTCACAGGAACGAACGGAGCTGGTAAGATCAATAGTTTCAAATACACAGATGGGAGTTTGGCAGCTTGAGGAAAACACATGGGAGAAGTGGGGTGGACACCTAGCGGCCAGGGTGGGTAAATGCACTGACACCACACACTGACTCACAAAACCGGAAGCTGCAGTTAGGCTTTTATTATATAGGATGTTCCTATAATATGTCTAGTTATTATATGTGTGTTCCTATAATATCTCTATTTAATATATGTATGTGTTCCTATAATGTCTAGTTATTCTGTGTGTTCCTATATGTCTATTTATTATATGTATGTGTTCCTATAATATGTCTAGTTATTATATGTGTGTTCCTATAATTGTTATTATGTGTGTTCCTATAATATGCCTAGTTATTACCGTATATACTCGAGTATAAGCCGACCCGAGTATAAGCCGAGGTACCTATTTTTACCTCAAAAATTAGGAAAACCACATTGACTCGAGTATAAGCCGAGGGTTGAAATTGACCAATACTGCCTTCTGTAGCCATGTGCATTTTATTGCATACTGGTAGCCATGGGGATTACTGGTAGCCATGGGGATAACTGGTAGCCATGGGATAACTGGTAGCCATGGATAACTGATAGCCGGGGATTACTGTAGCCATGGGGATTACTGGTAGCCATGGGGATACTGGTAGCCATGGGGATAACTGGTAGCCATGGGGATTCTGGTAGCCATGGGGAAACTGGTAGCCATGGGGATTACTGGTAGCCATGGGGATAACTGGTAGCCATGGGGATTACTGGTAGCCTTGGGGATCACTGGTAGCCATGGGAAATGTACTTACAGTTTGGTGTGCAGAGCCTTCCGGACATCTTCCCAGAGCCTTCCGGACGCCTTCGCAGAGCCTTACAGACGCAGCCGCAAGTCAGGATGGTAAGCCGGCAGTTCCCAGTAGTGCTTTGCGGGTGCGCGATGACGTCATCGTGCCGACGTGCGCAAAGTACTACTGGGAACTGCCGGTTCTCTTACCTGACTCGCGGCTGCGTCCGGAATTAAGGTAAGTCCCAGCTTGACCCGAGTATAAGCCGAGGTTCATTTTTCAGGTCATTTTTAAGACCTGAAAACCTCGGCTTATACTCGAGTATATACGGTATATGTGTGTTCCTATAATATGTCTAGTTATTATGTGTGTTCCTATAATATGTCTAGTTTATTATATGTGTGTGGTTCCTATAATTGCCTAGCTATTATATTATTATATGTTGTGTTCCTATAATATGTCTAGTTATTATATGTGTGTGTGTTCCTAAATGTCTAGTTATAATATGTGTGTTCCTATAATATGTCTTTGTTCCTATAATATGTCTAGTTATTATATGTGTGTTCCTATAATATGTCTAGTTATTATATGTGTGTGTTCCTATAATATGTCTAGTTAGGATATATGTGTTCCTGTAATATGTCTAGTAAGTATGTGTGTGTGTTCCTATAATATCTAGTTATTTGTGTTCCTATAATATCTAGTTATGTGTGTTCCTATGTCTAGTTATATGTATATTTCTACAATATGTCTAGTTATTATGTGTTCCTATAATATGTCTAGTTAGTATATATTTGTTCCTACAATATGCTAGTTATTATATTATGTGTCCTATAATATGTCTAGTTAGTTATATGTATGTTCCTAAATATGTCTAGTTAGTATATGTATGTTCCTATAATAGTCTAGTTAGTATAGTTGTTCCTATATATGTCTAGTTAGTATATGTATGTTCCTATAATATGTCTAGTTAGTATATGTTATGTTCCTATAATATGTCTAGTTAGTATATGTTGTTCCTATAATCTATCTTAGTTAGTATATGTGTTCCTATAATATGTCTAGTTAGTATATGTAATGTTTCCTATAATATGTCTAGTTAGTATATGTATTTCCTATATATATCTGTTAGTATGTGTTCCTATAATAGTCTTTAGTATATGTAGTTCCTTAATATGTCTAGTTAGTATATGTATGTTCCTATATATGTCTAGTTATATATGTATGTTCCTATAATATGTCTAGTTAGTATATGTATGTTCCTATAATCTAGTTAGTATATGTATGTTCCATAATATGTCTAGTTAGTATATGTATGTTCCTAAATATGTCTATTAGTATATGTATGTTCCTATAATATATCTAGTTAGTATATGTATGTTCCTATAATATGTCTAGTCAGCGCTGAAACGCGTAGGTTGACTTGGCCTACTATCCTTACAATAAAGTTTTGTTTAGTCCATGGAGTGCGCCTGAACCTCTCTCTTATTAGATATCCCGCTGGCATCGGATTCCTACCTATATATATATATATATATATATATATATATATATATAATATATATATATAATCAGACAGATTCTCCGCTGCACTCCGATCCCCAACAACCTGGGTGCCGACAGTAGGAAAAGATATATATATATATATATATTATATATAGCATTAGTTTGCTAGCAGAATTCCCATACAGGAATCCCATACAGTAATAGCACCTCGGCTTATACTCAAGTCAATCAGGGTTTCCTGATTTTTGAGGCAAAGATTTTTATACTCGAGTATATATGGTATATGTATGTTAGTATAATATGTCTAGTTAGTATATATATATATATATATATATATATATATATATATATGTAACCAGATATTTAATGATAGTTTTTTTTTCAGAATAGAATATAACTTATCTGCCTCCTCCCTCTGCTCCAAGAGCTTTTGTTTGAACATGTGCAGAGGAGGCAACAGATGAAACAGCAGTTAATCATGTCAGCAGTTATATCCTTGATTGACTGCATGGAGGGGGGACACAGCTAACTCTGCCAGAATGGGGACAACAATTATCCTTAAATTTTTCATTCAAAGCAGTTGGGGTTGCGGGCAGATAACTTTTTTTTTTTCTTAAGGGTGAAAATTCCCTTTAAACCCATGCTATTTGTGGTGATATACCAAGAACTAAAAAGGGTTAAAGTTGGGTATTGCTGCTAGTAGAAACCCCCGTGAAACTAGCACAAATGCGATATTCACATCGCGAGCGTCGGATGCTAATATGGAGTTAAAGTCGTGCTAACCGGTAGCGAACCAGTTAGCGCGACTTTAACTCCATATATTTGCCCATGAAGTCTGGGTAAATCGGCCCCTTTATGTCTATATTCTAGCAGTAAAACATGTAGAATTAGAAACAGGGGATGGGGAAGCAGCCGCAGGGGGGCCTGGGAGCTAAGGGGCCCCCATCTTCCTATTTTTACTATGACAGATATAGCCCTGCCCAGAAAAAACACTGTCCTAGTTACGCCACTGATATAAAAGAAGTGATCATGTCATTTGATTGATAGCCAGTTAGTTTTCGTGAATAAGAAAAATATGACTGTGTCACTAATCTACATGAAATTACCTGGTGCAGATACAATCTCTTTTTCTTAATATATTCAGCTAAAGGTATCCCTTAGCCATTCAGAATGAAACTTGCAGGAGAAAATGCAATATCCGGGACTGTACTGAAGACAAGGTCAGACTACAGAGAGAGTGTTTGGGTGTCAATATAGAGAATAGTATTTCAAGCCACAGAAGCTGAAATGTTTACCGAGGCAATGTAAGTTAAATGAGGAAAGACACTGAATACACAGAATACTTATGTAATGTGTTCAACTTAATAATGGTATTATTTATATCTATGGAGTATGGTCATGCAGAAATATACATGTTATATTTAAATTCAGTTCAGTAGAAAATGTTATCACATGTGCATCACTGTAATACTGGCAACATGTATTTGCAGCATAGTCAATTGTTTTAAATAGAAGCCAAGGGACTGCATAATTGTTAAAGGGACAGTTCAGTGAAAATTATCAATGTTTTTTACATTGTTAGATTGTGTAATGCCTTCTTAGTTATGCTACATATTCTCTCCCATTTTGAATAATTAATTGATTTAATACCCTTTGCTGTTCCCTGCTGGTGACATTAGTGAGCTGACATTTCAGGTTCTAATGGTCCTTCTTCTTCCCAGGATGCACCACTTCCTTGGAATGTTTCTAACAGTAATTTCTACTGATTGGCTGTTGGATGGGTCAAAGATGCTCAGATCTCTACTGAGCAACTGAATCAACCCAGGTGCTGGGTCAAGGGCAAGACCATAACGGTCTCTTCCTGCAAACAGGAAGTCAGTATTTGGGTTGCATTATTTTTACACAGACAAATTGCTGAATTGGCAGATTAAGGTCATGGATGGAAAAATATGGCCTTTTTTTCTGAAAAGCATATGTATTTGCCTGAACTTCCCCTTTAACCGCAAGAGCTATGGGTTATATTTATAATGTAATAGGAGAAGAGTCAAATGTAGGTCTTGTAAGAACACAGCTGACTAATATCATGGACTTAAGGTATATTCTCTCCCTAGAAAAATTCATATAATATCATATTTAAACACTTATTAGATATTGTTTGTATTGGTGGTTTTAATGGATTTTGAAGGACAGACGGACAGAATCCCCCAATAAGCATATTAAAGATATGAAAAAATGTTGGCATTCAGTTTTATGAAGAACGGGAGGTAAGGGAGCTGTGCGCATTCGCACTTGTGCATAGAGTCCATCAGCGGAGCCAGCAATCGTGTACCTTACCTTTCTCCCCCTCGGCTCCTGCAGGTTTTATTGGAGAACGGTAGGTAATAGCTCCTTTACCTCCCATTCTTCAATAAAACTAAATGCCAACATTTTTTTTTTCCAGTGGAGATACCCTTTATTATTCTTTACAGTTTTACTCTTGTTCAGAGCAAATTATACTGTAACTGCAACAAAATCAACCCAAGCTTTTTTTTCTGACTTTTTTTTACAACTTGTCTTTCTATGAAATTGCTAACTAAAGATATATCTTAGATTAGATTATTATCGGCTATGTGTGGTTAGAAATCACCTGATCCTACAGCTGACAAACTCCCACTTTTGTTCTTGGCATAGTTGGCTCTGATTGAACCAAGACAATCTCTGTAGGCTTTCTATACTTTAGTGACTATGGGAAGCCAACAGTTAGCGCCACATGTGTGGCCACCCAAACGACTATTCCCCCGCGCTCAGTATAGGGAGACTGTGTGTAGCCAAATCTGTAGAAGACCACAGACAGAATTTAATGGGGTCTTTCATTCACTCTATAGGACAGAATATAACGATAAGCAATCCTTATCTAAATGTGGGTACACATTGCACTCTACATACATTGTCATCTACATACAGTCCTGAATATTCTCCCTATATAAAGTATAGGGACATTCTTTCAGGACTGCCACACACCCCTAAAGATTGTGGCCGACTCCCTTAAAGGGCATGTCCACCCCCAAAACTATAATCCCCAATCCCCTCCCCCCCACTAAATATATATATATATATATATATATATATATATATATATAATCAGACAGATTCTCCGCTGCACTCCGATCCCCAACAACCTGGGTGCCGACAGTAGGAAAAGATATATATATATATATATTATATATAGGCATTAGTTGCTAGCAGAATTCCCATACAGGAATCCCATACAGTAATAGCACCTCGGCTTATACTCAAGTCAATCAGGGTTTCCTGATTTTTGAGGCAAAGATATTTTATACTCGAGTATATATGGTATATGTATGTTAGTATAATATGTCTAGTTAGTATATATATATATATATATATATATATATATATATATATGTAACCAGATATTTAATGATAGTTTTTTTCAGAATAGAATATAACTTATCTGCCTCCTCCCTCTGCTCCAAGAGCTTTTGTTTGAACATGTGCAGAGGAGGCAACAGATGAAACAGCAGTTAATCATGTCAGCAGTTATATCCTTGATTGACTGCATGGAGGGGGGACACAGCTAACTCTGCCAGAATGGGGACAACAATTATCCTTAAATTTTTCATTCAAAAGCAGTTGGGGTTGCGGGCAGATAACTTTTTTTTTTCTTAAGGGTGAAAATTCCCTTTAAACCCATGCTATTTGTGGTGATATACCAAGAACTAAAAAGGGTTAAAGTTGGGTATTGCTGCTAGAGTAGAAACCCCCGTGAAACTAGCACAAATGCGATATTTCATCGCGAGCGTCGGATGCTAATATGGAGTTAAAGTCGTGCTAGCCGGTAGCGAACCAGTTAGCGCGACTTTAACTCCATATATTTGCCCATGAAGTCTGGGTAAATCGGCCCCTTTATGTCTATATTCTAGCAGTAAAACATGTAGAATTAGAAACAGGGGAGATGGGGAAGCAGCCGCAGGGGGGCCTGGGAGCTAAGGGGCCCCCATCTTCCTATTTTTACTATGACAGATATAGCCCTGCCCAGAAAAAACACTGTCCTAGTTACGCCACTGATATAAAAGAAGTGATCATGTCATTTGATTGATAGCCAGTTAGTTTTCGTGAATAAGAAAAATATGACGTGTCACTAATCTACATGAAATTACCTGGTGCAGATACAATCTCTTTTTCTTAAATATATTCAGCTAAAGGTATCCCTTAGCCATTCAGAATGAAACTTGCAGGAGAAAATGCAATATCCGGGACTGTACTGAAGACAAGGTCAGACTACAGAGAGAGTGTTGGGTGTCAATATAGAGATAGTATTTCAAGCCACAGAAGCTGAAATGTTTACCGAGGCAATGTAAGTTAAATGAGGAGAAAGACACTGAATACACAGAATACTTATGTAAATGGTTCCACTTAATAATGGTATTATTTATATCTATGGAGTATGGTCATGCAGAAATATACATGTTATATTTAAATTCAGTTCAGTAGAAAATGTTATCACATGTGCATCACTGTAATACTGGCAACATGTATTTGCAGCATAGTCAATTGTTTTAAATAGAAGCCAAGGGACTGCATAATTGTTAAAGGGACAGTTCAGTGAAAATTATCAATGTTTGTTACATTGTTAGATTGTGTAATGCCTTCTTAGTTATGCTACATATTCTCTCCCATTTTGAATAATTAATTGATTTAATACCCTTTGCTGTTCCCTGCTGGTGACATTAGTGAGCTGACATTTCAGGTTCTAATGGTCCTTCTTCTTCCCAGGATGCACCACTTCCTTGGAATGTTTCTAACAGTAATTTCTACTGATTGGCTGTTGGATGGGTCAAAGATGCTCAGATCTCTACTGAGCAACTGAATCAACCCAGGTGCTGGGTCAAGGGCAAGACCATAACGGTCTCTTCCTGCAAACAGGAAGTCAGTATTTGGGTTGCATTTATTTATACACAGACAAATTGCTGAATTGGCAGATTAAGGTCATGGATGGAAAAATATGGCCTTTTTTTCTGAAAAGCATATGTATTTGCTCTGAACTTCCCCTTTAACCGCAAGAGCTATGGGTTATATTTATAATGTAATAGGAGAAGAGTCAAATGTAGGTCTTGTAAGAACACAGCTGACTAATATCATGGACTTAAGGTATATTCTCTCCCTAGAAAAATTCATATAATATCATATTTAAACACTTATTAGATATTGTTTGTATTGGTGGTTTTAATGGATTTTGAAGGACAGACGGACAGAATCCCCCAATAAGCATATTAAAGATATGAAAAAATGTTGGCATTCAGTTTTATTGAAGAACGGGAGGTAAGGGAGCTGTGCGCATTGCACTTGTGCATAGAGTCCATCAGCGGAGCCAGCAATCGTGTACCTTACCTTTCTCCCCTCGGCTCCTGCAGGTTTTATTGGAGAACGGTAGGTAATAGCTCCTTTACCTCCCATTCTTCAATAAAACTAAATGCCAACATTTTTTTTTCCAGTGGAGATACCCTTTATTATTCTTTACAGTTTTACTCTTGTTCAGAGCAAATTATACTGTAACTGCAACAAAATCAACCCAAGCTTTTTTTCTGACTTTTTTTTACAACTTGTCTTTCTATGAAATTGCTAACTAAAGATATATCTTAGATTAGATTATTATCGGCTATGTGTGGTTAGAAATCACCTGATCCTACAGCTGACAAACTCCCACTTTTGTTCTTGGCATAGTTGGCTCTGATTGAACCAAGACAATCTCTGTAGGCTTTCTATACTTTAGTGACTATGGGAAGCCAACAGTTAGCGCCACATGTGTGGCCACCCAAACGACTATTCCCGCGCTCAGTATAGGGAGACTGTGTGTAGCCAAATCTGTAGAAGACCACAGACAGAATTTAATGGGGTCTTTCAGTCACTCTATAGGACAGAATATAACGATAAGCAATCCTTATCTAAATGTGGGTACACATTGCACTCTACATACATTGTCATCTACATACAGTCCTGAATATTCTCCCTATATAAAGTATAGGGACATCTTTCAGGACTGCCACACACCCTAAAGATTGTGGCCGACTCCCTTAAAGGGCATGTCCACCCCCAAAACTATAATCCCCCCCACTACTGGCCCCATTGTGTAGTGTAGTTTAATCCTTACTTCACATCCCAGCTCCATAAGGTTCTACTGTAGTCCCCCCCCCAAAGTCCCAAAAACTGCCCACCAGGAGGATAGCAGAGTCCATATAGGACTCTGCCTCCTACCTGGCCTCCGGGAGAAGTTTGGCATGCGTACTGCAGCCCTTCTCCCCCTCCCTCCCGATTTGGATTCCCTCCCCCTACCATAAAACCCATTAGATAAATTATTCCCCCTGTCCCCCCAGCCCCAACCGCTCTATTTATATCATTAGAAAGTTCCCCAACTTTACTTACCTCCCCTCTTTCCTCCACCGCACTGAATGACCATCAGCCGCGTCCGTGATTGGCTGCCGCTCAGCCAATCACAGATGTGACTGCCGGTCCCCCCCTCTGCTTGCATTTTCTCGCAAGCAGAGGGCCGGCAGCGCGGCGGAGGAAAGAGGGGAGGTAAGTAAAGTTTGGGGAACTTTCTAATGATATAAATAGAGCGTTTGGGGCTGGGGGGACAGGGGGGTTGATATAACAATTTTTATTTAAGGGTGGACATACCTTACAAGAAGCCGACCACAACTGAGGGAAATTTTCAGTTGTAATGACTTCTCGGATTCACACATTACAAAGCAACTATCTTGACGGAACAACAGGATTGTCCCTTTATCGGAAATGTGTGTCCCATGTAAACTTAGCCTAGGCTAACCATAAATAGAGATTTTTGACTCAATATTGGGAGCAGTTTGCAGTGAATTTGCCGTTCCTTTGAAAGTTTATCTACCTTTAAATTTAGAAGAATAGTGAGTCAACAGAGTAACACAGTGCCATGTGTCCCAATCGCTGTGAAGGTTTTAAGACCAACAGTTGCTTCTGGTGGCCAGTATTGGGTATAGAGAAATTATAAAAGGGGCAATAAAGGCCATTCAAGTAATTTTACTTCTGGCTGCCGAATGGACTAGATTCCCCCAGAAATATGGATGTATTTATTTTAATAACATAATAGGAAACAGCAAGACTTATTCCTCATTGGATGTCAAATTATCATGAAAAATAAAACAGCATCATCTGGTCAAGTCTTTCATAAGCAATACACTTTGAACAATGTACCTTACTTTTTAAACATGGGAGTGGCATTGTGCCATTGTAATAATGTGTACAGGATATGTAGCATGATGTCTTCAGTTTTATTATTCTAATGCTTCAAATGAGACATGTTTATTTGACTAAATGAAAAGGGTGTGATGGTGCTTAAGTGCAAAAGGAGTAAGGTTTTTTTTCAAACTTCTAATTTACATTACAACACCAGCATCTAAACCAGACTTTGTACAGGTATTCCAGTGGTGTTTAGACACATTTACATTATAGCTTCATGTCACTTTGATCAATGTGCTGTAAAAAAAAATGCTTACACCAATTGCAGCATTCATTGAACAAGGATTATAAACAATTGCACAAACTATGGGGCTTTTCACATGTTATCAGATGTTTTAAACTGTACCAGACCAGTAAAAAGGTTGTGTTATTTGTTGCTGCAAACGAGCACCACTGGCACATATTTGCACCTATTTTTAAAAACACCTTCAATGTAATTTAAGATGGGTACACACAGTACCAATCTTTCAACAATGACAAACAGCAGGGGCGTAACTACCGCTCCCACCACTGCAGGGGGGGCGGGATGGTAAGAGGGCCCACAAAAAGTGTGTATAAAGGAAATGCACAATCAGCTGTTTAAAAGACCAGAACAAAACCGGAATTTCGGATCCAGTCTTTTAAACAGCTCATGGCACTTATACGTTTCCTTCATACACGCAATCAGCTGTTTAAAACAGCTGATCATGGACCTCTGGGGAGGGGGCACGGCCCCTGCAGTTACGCCCCTGACAGGACCTGCTGATTTAATAAAAATATTAACTTTTATAAAAAGTCAGCAATTCACAATGCTGCATTGCTGCCTTATCTCATTATGTATAATGTACAATGTTTTGGGTTTAGTTCTCCTTTAACCCCAGATTATACCAGGCTTAAACACAGATAAAAGAAACGATAGAATCAGTGAAGTGCTAATGGCCTACTACATCATAATAATGGGCAAGGTAAAGAGCAATTGTAGTGCTTTGTATTGCCCTTAATAATATAAAGCATGCATTGCATGACATTACTACCCCAGATTTTCTAATGCCTTGGTTAACTCACATATTATTACATGACACATATTATGACCTATTCATTCCCAAATACTTTGATTGCTTCCTTCATGTACCTAAGTAATGAAAAAAGAAAGAAGATGGCCTGATTAGAGTACTGAATGACCTGTAAGGATTGTAGGTTATGTTCCAGTTTACTTTGTCGTGGTTTTAAACAAATCCTTATAATTATCAGTAAAATTATTTTAATCAGTCACATGGTTATTTCTTTATAACTCTCTTTTTGTACTTCGCTATAAAACTTTTAGCAGGTTACTACAGGTTTATATACAAATAAGAATCTATTTAAACCTGCCTTTCAAAATGTAACCTTTCTACTGACATTTATACTGATGTTTCAGGAAGCGCATTTGATAAAATGAACATGCCCGAAGGAAAGACGAGAAAGTCTGTTCTCTTTCCAAACCCTTTACCTAGTGCTTGAACAACTACTAAATTACATTCGTTAACTAAAGAGTAAATTTAATGGAATATCAATACCCTATGACCAGTTTGACTCCATGTTAAGCGCTGCACTAGTGCTATGGGAAAATAGTCTCAGTAAATAAATATGAGTGTTATATGCCGATAGCGACGCTCGGAACATCGCTACAAGGGGATGTTCTATTCTGGCGCTTTCAACGCCAGCTACTAGCTGGCATTGAAAGTGCCGCAATAAAACGCCGATTTCGGCATATAACATCGTTTGCAAAGCTGCACTGTTAACTTTTTTAGCCACGCAGCCACCGCAAGGAAGGAGTTTAAGTCACGCTAACTGATATAACATCGGTTTGCGTGACTTAAACTGCAAAACAGGAGCGGTGCGCCCGTTGGTGTCTCATATTCAACCCCCATCTGTTCATAAAATACACCTATTAATATAAAGTATATAAAATATAATTTTTAGTACCACATCTAAAACAAACACACATATAAGCAATATTAGTTCACAAAAATGCTGCTAACCCCTGCATGGCTGTGTATCTATTGATTTTGGGTTACCCCGACTCCTGACCTGGTGGTTGAGGGTTGCACGGAGGGCCCATCCATATACTTTTACAGGCTATGTATTATTTAACCGCTTCTTTGCCAGACACTTGAATTATCCTGGGAATGCCCAGTTTTATCTATATTTTTGTGAACTAATATTGCTTATATGTGTGTTTGTAAGTTTTATATGTGGTACTAATCATGGTTATATTTTATATACTTTATATTAATAGGTGTATTTTATAAACAGATGGTGGGTTGAATATGAGACTATCAGGGTTATTTAATAAAAGTTCTTATCGTTTAAAATGGTGTTAATTTTGCCCCAACCAATCAGATGTTAGTTTTCAGATAAAATCTGATTGGTTGGGGCAAAAGTAGCACCATTGTAAACGATAAGAACTTTTATTGAATCTCCCTGTAAATTCCTTACTGGGGGTCTAAAGGTTTGTACATACGTGCGATCGCGAGTGCCGACACGTGACGCACAATATGTAGGAATGAGCGATTCGGGCGTGTATGGGCACTTTATCGGCCGTTCGTGCGGAAATCGTTGCCCAACCGGCCGGTTCTCTGAACGAGTGGCCGTTTGGGCCGATAAAGTGCATATACACGAGGCGATTATGGCTGAAACTGCCGTTCATACACTTCGTGCTTTGCGGGTGGCACCCCAGATCACACGTGTGTACAAACCTTAATGGTTACTGTGGAAGATTAAATTCATTAACCAGAAACTACTGATCCAAATGCAAGATAGAAATGGCCAAAACTCAGTACTGAATATTCAGAATATAACAGAGTTTGTTAAAACTTTCAGGGCGATACAAACTAAGAGGTTCAACTTTCTTGTGTGGCGCTAACTGATGTATATCGGCCCATGAAATAACCTTCATGGAGCAGCTGCTTGACTAGTGTGGGAATTAACCACGCAGCCGTTACAAGAGATTTTATACGAGATAGTGACTAACAATTTAATTGATTTAATATAGGGCTGTATTATTGACCTACCTGCCAACATTTCCACAACATTCCCTAGCATGAGCCATTCATTTTGCAAAATGATTACCCCAGGCAATTCATGGAATGTTGACAGGTAAGTCATCTAGTGTATGGCCTAGCGTAAGGGAAATGTTTTTTAAGGATGGTCTGTTGTAGTTTGGATGCAGAAAGTTGGGTAACCACTGTATGCCAAAAATCTGGAGATCTAAAGTTCAGCCTTTCAGCCCACATCATACAAACAGTTTTCAGGATATTGTGACATGTTTTATTAAAGATGAATAACTACACATAGTAGTATATTAGTAATGGAATCATAAGGAGCTCTTTCTCTGGCAAATGTCTGTCTGTCTCCCTTCTACAGTGCTACCTTGAGACTTTTTGCCTATACAGAACAATAAGTTAGGAAACAAAAGTAAAATTCATCTTCAGTCTTTGGACAGGCAATCTGGTTAGATAATGATGATCACAAGAAGACATTTTTGTTTAGCATTATAAATAGAATGTTTTGTTGTAACATCACAATTCAGAGCACTGGCATCAACAATGACTGAATATTTTTCATGGTGGTAAAAATTCCTGCACATTAGTGGCACTAATCGGAACATCTCTATGGATACCCGCAGGGTAAAATACTAGGCAGATTTCCTGTAGTATAGTATGCAAACTCCATACTCAGGAAATACATTGTAATTGCTCTGTGGAGCTTATCAGTGTAGTAAGAAGTGTATTAAGCAGTCTTCCCTGTTTGGTCAGTTGTCTGGCATGTCACAGCTGCTGGAGCCCGATATCTGTTTTTAAGGCTACTCCCATTTTGTGGTCTGTGCTGATTATGAGTATGTGTTATACCAAGCACATTCGATATCAGTGAAGCACTGGGATTCTGGACCTATTAACATTCAATTTACCACACAATTTATTACAGATATGTTCAGAAACAATTGCTCACACTGAATTCTCGATTTGTCGTCCCTGGTCCCCACCCCTGCAGTAGGGATGGGTGTTATATAAGAACTTTTTTTTACTGTTGGCATAGGGTGTGAGAGGAATTATGATTTGTTCTGAAGCCAATACATAGGGAAAAATGGTGCACATTGTATTCTAAATAATGGTGTGTGAAAATGAATTTTTCCACTACTAGTGTATGGTTCTCTATAGGCCGGATTTATCGAGAGACACAATCACTGGCCTCCTGATAAATGAAATATAGCGCTTGCGGCTCTACTACAGATGGTGAATTGGTTAGTGTGACTTTAACTCCTATGGTTGGGTAGACAGAAGCGAGTGAGCGCTCGTCCGGGAAAAATGACTGTCAGTTGCAGCAATAGTGGCTGCGGGCAATAGTGCGCACAACCAATCGTGCGATCCCACAGGGTACCACACAATCGCCTGTGATTTACCAGGATGATTCGGATGAACGGGCGTCCAAGCTCAGTCATGGCCAGTCGCCCCACACTATCAGATATTTCCGGCTGACTGACTGATCAACGGCACTATCGGTCGGACGGCGAAATGTTGTCTGATTGAGATTATCGCATTGCTTGCCAATGGGAGGCAATGTAGCCGGCTCCACTGGCTTTGTTGCCCTCCTGTTTAAAATCAAAACACACATGATCCCCATTTTTGGTGCAGATCGCATGTCTTATAATTTAGGGCTATTGTGGGAGTCGCAAGTGCAGAGTTGAAAACCACATACAAGTGCAAATCATATGGGTTTATCGTGCATTGTAATAATAATAGTTTCCCGTGTTTTTGATAGACAAATCAACAATATCAATCAGTTTATGTATGTATATGTTTATTTTTATGGCACCACTAGGGGATGCAGCGCTGTACAATATAGAATACAAAAAGTCGTACAAGGGGGACAGTAAATAAATACATAAATATATAAATAAGTATGAGCATCATGAAATATACAAGTGCTTGAAACATGTAACATGGGGAAAGAGGTCCCTGCCCCATAGAGCTTACAATCTAATTAGGTGGGTAACATACAAATACATAGGAAAGGGTGGAAGTGCTAAAGTAATAACTGGTGCAGTATCAACAGTCCTATGTTGTGCTGTGCTCAGTGAGATAGCTTGACAGGTTAGATTTAAACTTGTTTATTGAGGTTTCTTGACGTACAGAGAGGGGAATAGAATTCCAGAGGATGGGAGCCAGAAGAGAAAAAGTTTTAAGGCGAGAGGAGGTAGTGTGAGTGGGGGGTCTAATATAAGAGATGGTTCTGTGATGAGCGAAGGGTACGGGCAGGGACATATGGGGACATTAGAGAGGAAATATAAGAAGGAGAAGCAGAGTGAAGGGATTTAAATGTTAAAGGGTATGTCCACCCCTAAAACACACTTTTAATATTCTGCTCCCCCATGTCCCCCAGCCCCAACCGCATGTTTGTTTTTTTCAAAAAGCTCCCCAAACTCTTACTTACCTCCCCTCGATCCTCCGCCGCACTGCCGCCCCTCTGCTTGCGAGAATGCAAGCAGAGGGGCGGGACCGGCAGTCACGTCTGTGATTGGCTGAGCGGCAGCCAATCACGGACGCGGCTGCCGGTCATTCAGTGCAGCGGAGGAAAAGCGGAGAGGTAAGTAGAGTTTGGGAGCTTTTTGAAAAAAAAACCATGCGGTTGGGGCTGGGGGACATGGGGAGCAGCATATTAAGGGGGTTTAACGCTAGGGGGAGGATAGTAGAACGGGAGGAGAGGGGAGGGGGGAGAGGGGCTGCAGTGCGCATGGCAAATATCTACCAGAGGCTAGATAGCAGGCAGGACCTGCTATCCTCCTGTGTGTTTTTTGAGACTTGGGGGGGGGGGTTTACAGGAGAACCCTATGGAGCTGGGATGTGAGGTAAGGATTAACCACACTACATGGTGGGGCCAGTAGTTGGGGGGATTATAGTTTTGGGGTGGACATGCCCTTTAAGAGAAGGATTTTGTAGATAATGCGTTGTTTAATGGGGAGCCAGGTAGATGTGCGGCACAGAGAAGATTTAATTTCCTGATTGTTAGAGAGTGAGTTAATGCGCACGGCAGAGTTAAGTATGGACTGAAGCGGAGATAGATGGGAAGCAGGAAGACCTGAAAGCAGAAGGTTACAATAATCCAGACGTGATAAGAGGAGAGCATGGATAAGCATAGCAGTAGTCGGAAGAGAAAGGAATCTACGGAATTTTTCAATGTTACGAAGAAAAAAGCGACAGGTTTTAGCAACATAGTTAATGTGATTGGAAAAGGAGAGAGCGGAATCAATAATAACCCCTAAGCAACATGCTGACTGAATAGGGTAAATGGGGGTGTTGTCCACAGAAATGGAAAAAGGTGGGATAGGACCAGGTTTAGGTGGGAAAATGATTAGTTTGGTTTTAATCAGGTTTAGTTTGAGGCATCGGTGCGCCATCCACGAGGAGACAACACGGAGACAGTCAGAGATGCGTGATTGGGTGTCAGGACAAAGCGCGGGGGTGGAAAAATATCTACGCGTATCATTGGTGTACTGATGGTAGTTAAAACCAAATGAGCTGATGACTTCACCCAGGGAAATGGTATAGAGGGAGAACAGCAGGGGTCCAAGAACAGAGCCCCGCGGGACCCCAACACTATGGGGAACTGGAGAGGATGTTTTATTATCATATGACACAGAGTAGGTTCTGTTCAAGAGGTAGGATCGTAGCCAGGATGTTGCTTCATTCCGGATGCCCAAGGAGTGAAGAATTTGTATTAGAAGGTAATGATCAACCGTGTCGAAAGCAGGAGAGGTCAAGAAGGTTTATCAAAAAAGCCTGAAAATTTTCTCTCTACCCCTTCTTCCAGAACATACCTTCCGCAGTTTTCAAGCTTTTTTTACTGAATATCAGCTGCGCAATGGGAATAGTTTGAATAGTATCAGCTCCTCTATAGGGAGTCTAGCGCGGCCGATGGAAATTTTCGGTCTTTCCCAAACAAGCGTTCGGCTGACCCGAACGTTCAGCAGCCGCACGCTCGTTCAGGAAACGAAGGTACATAACGTTAAAGCCCTGATACCTTCGGATCCGATGGTATCGGGGCTTTATCGTTACTGTGTGTACCCAGCTTAAGGCTAGCTTAAGCCTGGAAACAGAGATAAAAGCTCCTATTCACAAACGATATGAAAAGAACATACAAGCATAATGAAAACTTTGAGGTTAGTAGACGGTGAGGGTTCGTCTCTGTGTGGGATTGTCTGAGACAAGTAAGATTATAATGAAAGTGGGCTTCTGGGGGTTAATCTTTCAAAATATCATAAGTTATATTGGGGGTGGAATTACCCTTTAAAGGACTTTTTTACCCCTAACTTGTTTAGAGACCACAGTTGCCCTTTAAAGGGAGGGCTGCAGGTGGCCCGGCATTTCCCGTGTACACATGAGGGTATAGTATTTGTTAGGTGCAGGTGTGTGTTTGGCTTAGATGAAAGAGACAGAATGACAGAAATTGTCAGGAGGGAAAAAAGGTGATGTGGCGTCATGTAACTGGGAAGTAGGGATGTGTAGAGCAGAGGGCAAAGGGAAACCTGGCTCAGGACAGTCGAGGATCGATCTCGGATGAAGCTCGTGTATGCACGAGGAATCGTCAGAGGTGTTTTCCAAACACAGCAAAGTACAAGTCAGGTAAGGGGCTGAGAAGACCGCGGGGACTGGAGAGCACATATGCGAACGAGTGGGTGACACCTCGCCGGGTGGGTAATGCACTGACCACACACTGACTCACAAAACCGGAAGCTGCAGTAGGCTTTTATTATAAGGATGTTCCTTAATTGTCTAGTTTTATATGTGTGTTCCTATAATAACTCTATTTAATATATGTATGTGTTTCCTATAATGTCTAGTTATTTCTGTGTTCCTATATTCATAGTCTATTTATGTATGTGGTCTCCTATAATATGTCTATTATTATAGGTGTGTTCCTATCATTAGTCTGTAGGTAATCCCTATTATGCCGACATATACTCAGAGACCGACCCGAGTATACACGCCGAGGTACCTATTTTTACCTCAAAAATTAGGAAAACCACATTGACCCGCGAGTATAAGCCGAGGGTTGAAATGACCAATACGGCCTTCTGTAGCCATGGCATTTATTCCTACTGGTAGCCATGGGGATTACTGGTAGCCATGGGAACTGGTACCCATGGGATTACGCCAGGGACCATGCGGATAACTGATCAGCCATGGGGTTACTGGTAGCCATGGGGATTACTGGTCAGCCATGGGATATACTTGTAGCCATGGGGCTACTGTGTAGCCATGGGGATACTGGTAGCCATGGGCTAACTGTACCATGGTGATTACTGGTCCATGGGACTAACTGTAGCCATGGGGAATTACTGGTACTTGGGGATTGGTACCATGGAAATGTTAGTCAGTTTGGTGTGCAGAGCCTTCCGGACATCTTCCCACAGCCTTCCGGACGCCTTCGCAGAGCCTTACAACAACGCACCGCAAGTCAGGATGGTAAGCCGCCGCAGTTCCCAGTAGTGCTTTGCGGGTGCGCGATGACGTCATCGTGCCGACGTGCGCAAAGTACTACTGGGAACTGCCGGTTCTCTTCTGACTCCTGACTCGCGGCTGCGTCCGGAATTAAGGTAAGTCCCAGCTTGACCCATCATAAAGCCGAGGTTCATTTTTCAAGCAGGTCATTTTTAAGACCTGAAAACCTCGGCTTATACTCGAGTATATACGTATATGTGTGTTTCCTATATATGTCTAGTTTATTTGTGTGGTTTCCTCATAATAGTGCCTAGCTTTATTATTATTAGGTGTTTCCTATAATTGCCTAGCTTATTATATTATTTGTGTGTTCCTATAAATGTCTAGTTATTATATGTGTGTGTGTTCTAAATTCTAGTTAAATATGTTGTGTCCTATAAATTTCTTTGTTCCTATAATATGTCTGTTATTATATGTGTTTCCTATAATATGTCTAGTTATTATATGTGTGTGTTCCTATAATATTTCTAGTCTAGGATATATGTGTTCCTGTAATGGTTAGTTAAGTATGTGTGTGTGTTCCTAAATATCTAGTTATTTGTGTTCCTATAATATCTAGTTATTTGGTGTTCAACTATGTCTACGTTTATATGTATTATTTCTACAATAGTCTAGTTTTATTGTTTTCCTATAATTGGTCTAGTTAGTATATTTGCCCTACAATATGTCTAGTTATTATATGTATGTTCCTATAATGTCTAGTTGATATGTATGTTCCTATAATAATGCCTAGTTAGTTAGTATATGTAATGTTCCTATAAAATATGTTCTATCTAGTCTTAGTAATATGTTTCCTATAATATGGTCTAGTTATATATGTATGTTCCCTATAATATTCTAGTTAGTATAGTGTATGTTCCTATAATATGTGTAGTTAGTATATGTTTTTCCTAAATCTATTAGTTAGTACTGTAGTTCCTATAATATGTCTAGTTAGTATTGTATGTTCCTATTATGTCTAGTTAGTATATGTATGTTCCTATAATATGCTAGTTAGTATATGTATGTTCCTATATTGTCTAGTTAGTATATATGTATGTTCCTATAATATGTCTAGTTAGTATATGTATGTTCCTATAATATGTCTAGTTATATAGTGATTTTCCTATAATATGTCTAGTTAGTATATGTTGTTTCCTATAATAGTGCTAGTTAGTATATGTATGTTCCTTAATATGTCTAGTTAGTATATGTATGTTCCTATAATTTCTAGTTGTATATTATTTTCCTATATAATGTTAGTATATAGTCTATATGTCGTCGCAACGCGTAGTTGACTTGGCCTACTATCCTTACAAAAAGTTTTGTTTAGTCCATGGGTGCGCCTGAACCTCTCTCTTATGATATCCCGCGGCTCGGATTCCTACCTAAATATATATTATATATATTATATATATATAATATATATATTATATATATATAATCAGACGATTCTCCCTGCACTCCGATCCCCACAACCTGGGTCCGACAGTAGAAAAAAGATATATATATATATATATATATATAGGCATTAGTTGCTGTAGCAGAATCCCCATACGGAATCCCAATACATTAAGCACTACCTCGCTTATACTCAAGTCAATCAGGGTTTTCCTGATTTTTGAGGCAAAGATATTTTATACTCGAGTATATGGTATATGTTGTTAGTATATAGTCTATGTTAGTATTATATAATATATATATATATATTATATAATATGTACCAGATATTTAATGATAGTTTTTTTTTCAGAATAGAATATAACTTATCTGCCTCCTCCCTCGCTCCAGAGCTGTTTGTTTGAACATGTGCAGAGGAGGCACACGATGAAACAGCAGTTAATCATGTCAGCAGTTTACATCCTTGATTGACCTGCATGGAGGGGGGACACAGCTAACTCTCGCCAGAATGGGGACCAATTATCCTTAAATTTTTTCATTCAAAGCAGTTGGGGTTGCGGCAGATAACTTTTTTTTTTCTTAAGGGTGAAAATTCCCTTTAAACCCATGCTATTTGTGGTGATATACCAAGAACTAAAAGGGTTAAAGTTGGGTATTGCTGCTAGAGTAAAACCCCCGTGAAACTAGCACAAATGCGATATTTCCATCGCGAGCGTCGGATGCTAATATGGAGTTAAAGTCGTGCTAAGCCGGTAGCGAACCATTTAGCGCGACTTTAACTCCATATATTTGCCCATGAAGTCTGGGTAAATCGGCCCCTTTATGTCATTTCTAGCAGTAAAACATGTAGAATTAGAAACAGGGGAGATGGGGAAGCACCGCAGGGGGCCCTGGGAGCTAAGGGGCCCCCATCTTCCTATTTTTACTATGACAGATATAGCCCTGCCCAGAAAACACACTGTCCTAGTTACCGCCACTGATATAAAGAAGTGATCATGTCATTTTGATTGATAGCCAGTTAGTTTTCGTGAATAAGAAAAATAGTGACAGGTGTCACTAATCTACATGAAATTACCTGGGCAGATACAATCTCTTTTTCTTAATATATTCAGCTAAAGGTATCCCTTAGCCATTCAGAATGAAACTTGCAGAGAAAATGCAATACCCGGGACTGTACTGAAGACAGGTCAGACTACAGAGAGAGTGTTTGGGTGTCAATATAGAGATAGTATTTCAAGCCACAGAAGCTGAAATGTTTACCGAGGCAATGTAAGTTAAATGAGGAGAAAGACACTGAATACACAGAATACTTATGTAAATGGTTCAACTTAATATGGTATTATTTATATCTATGGAGTATGGTCATGCAGAAATATACATGTTATATTTAAATTCAGTTCAGTAGAAAATGTTATCACATGTGCATCACTGTAATACTGGCAACATGTTTTGCAGCATAGTCAATTGTTTTAAATAGAAGCCAAGGGACTGCATAATTGTTAAAGGGACAGTTCCAGTGAAAATTATCAATGTTTGTTACATTGTTAGATTGTGTAATGCCTTCTTAGTTATGCTACATATTCTCCTCCCATTTGAATAATTAATTGATTAATACCCTTTGCTGTTCCCTGCTGGTGACATTAGAGCTGACATTTCAGGTTCTAATGGTCCTTCTTCTTTTCCCAGGATGCACCCACTTCCTTGGAATGTTTCTAACAGTATTTCTACTGATTGGCTGTTGGATGGGTCAAAGATGCTCAGATCTCTACTGAGCAACTGAATCAACCCAGGTGCTGGTCAAGGGCAAGACACAATACGGTCTCTTCCTCGCAAACAGGAAGTCAGTATTTGGGTTGCATTTATTTTATACACAGACAAATTGCTGATTGGCAGATTAAGGTCATGGATGGAAAATATGGCCTTTTTTTCTGAAAAGCATATGTATTTGCTCTGAACTTCCCCTTTAACCTCCGCAAGAGCTATGGGTTAATTTATATGTAAGGAGAAGAGTCAAATGTAGGTCTTGTAGAACACAAGCTGACTATATCATGGACTTAAGAATATTCTCTCCCTAAAAATTCATATAATATCAATTTAAAACACTTATTGAATATTTTGTATTGGTGGTTTAATGGTATTTTGAAGGACAGACGGACAGAATCCCCCAATAAGCATATTAAAGATATGAAAAAATGTTGGCATTCAGTTTTATTGAAGAACGGGAGGTAAGGGAGCTGTGCGCATTGCACTTTGCATAGAGTCCATCAGCGGAGCCAGCAACGTGTACCTTACCTTTCTCCCCTCGGCTCCTGCAGGTTTTATTGGAGAACGGTAGGTAATAGCTCCTTTACCTCCCTTCTTCAATAAAACTAAATGCCAACTTTTTTTTTTTCCAGTGGAGATATACCCTTTATTATTCTTTACACGTTTTACTCTTGTTCAGAGCAAATTATACTGTAACTGCAACAAAATCAACCCAAGCTTTTTTTTCTGACTTTTTTTTACAAACTGTGTCTTTCTATGAAATTGCTAACTAAAGATAATCTTAGATTAGATTATTATCGCTATGTGTGGTTAGAAACACCTGATCCACAGCTGACAAACTCCCACTTTTGTTCTTGGCATATTGCTCTGATTGAAACCAAGACAATCTCTGTAGGCTTTCTATACTTTAGTGACTATGGGAAGCCAACAGTTAGCGCCACATGTTGGCCACCCAAACGACTATTCCCGCGCTCAGTATAGGAGACTGTGTGTAGCCAAATCTGTAGAAGACCACAGACAAATTTATGAGGGTCTTTCAGTCACTCTATAGGACAGAATATAACGATAAGCAATCCTTATCTAAATGTGGGTACAATTGCACTCTACATACATTGTCCATCTACATACAGTCCTGAATATTCTCCCTATATAAGTATAGGGACATCTTTCAGGACTGCCACACACCCTAAAGATTGTGGCCGACTCCCCTTAAAGGGCATGTCCACCCCCAAAACTTAATCACCCCCCCACTACTGGCCCCATTGGTTAGTGTAGTTTAATCCTTACTTCACATCCCAGCTCCATAAGGTTCTACTGTAGTCCCCCCCCAAAGTCCCAAAAACTGCCCACCAGGAGGATAGCAGAGTCCATATAGGACTCTGCCTCCTACCTGGCCTCCGGGAGAAGTTTGGCATGCGTACTGCAGCCCTTCTCCCCCTCCCTCCCGATTTGGATTCCCTCCCCCTACCATAAAACCCATTAGATAAATTATTCCCCCTGTCCCCCCAGCCCCAACCGTCATTTATATCATTAGAAAGTTCCCCAACTTTACTTACCCTCCCCTCTTTCCTCCACCGCACTGAATGACCATCAGCCGCGTCCGTGATTGGCTGCCGCTCAGCCAATCACAGATGTGACTGCCGTCCCCCCCCTCTGCTTGCATTTTCTCGCAAGAGGGCCGCACGCGGCGAGGAAGAGGGGAGGTATAATTGGGAACTTCATGATTAATGACGTTTGCTGGGACGGGGGGTTGATATACAATTTTTATTAGGTGGACAACCTTACAAAGCCGACCACACTGAGGGAATTTCGAGTTGTAGACTTCTCGATCCACAACAAGCACTATCTTGACGAACAACAGGATTGTCCCTTTATCGGAAATGTGTGTCCCTGTAAACTTAGCCTAGGCTAACCATAATAGAGATTTTTGACTCAATATTTGAGCATTTTGATGCGCACATGTATTTGAGACCTGAATTTGGGGCAAGAAAAGCAGGGCGAAGTCTACATTCGTCTACCTGGCAAATTTAGAAGAGATAGATCAACAGAGTCCACAGTGCCATGTGCCGCTAACCTCAGCTGAGTTTAAACAAACATATGTTGTCTTTCTGATAGACCAAGGTCGTACTTGTATAGAAGAAATTAGGGGGCATCCATACTAATCGCTATTTATTTCAAATTGTACAGATTGGATATAATATTAAATAAACATTAGGCTGCCGAATGGACTAGATCCCCCAGAATATGGATGTATTTATTTAATAACAAATAGGAAACAGCAAGACTATTCCTATTGGATGTCAAATTATCATGAAAATAAAACAGCATCATCTGGTCAAGTCTTTCATAACAAACACTTTGACAATGTACCTTACTTTTTAAACATGGGAGTGGCATTGTGCCATTGTATAATGTGTACAGGATATGTAGCATGATGTCTTCAGTTTTATTATTCTATGCTTCAAATGAGACATGTTTATTTGACTAATGAAAAGGTGTGATGGTGCTTAAGTGCAAAAGGATGAAGGTTTTTTTTCAAACTTCTAATTTACATTACAAACACCAGCATCTAAACCAGACTTTGTACAGGTATTCCAGTGGTGTTTAGACACATTTACATTATAGCTTCATTGTCACTTTGATCATGTGCTGAAAAAAAAATGCTTACACCAATTGCAGCATTCATTGAAAGGATTAAAAAACAATTGCACAACTATGGGGCTTTTCACATGTTATCAGATGTTTTAAACTGTACCAGACCAGTAAAAAGGTTGTGTTATTTGTTGCTGCAAACGAGCACCACTGGCACATATTTGCACCTATTTTTAAAAACACCTTCAATGTAATTTAAGATGGGTACACACAGTACCAATCTTCAACAATGACAAACAGCAGGCGTAACTACCACGCTCCCAACCACTGCAGGGGGCGGGTGGTAAGAGGGCCCACAAAAAGGTGTATAAAGGAACGCAACATGCTGTTTAAAACCAGAACAAAACCGGAATTTCGGATCCAGTCTTTTAAACAGCTCATGGCACTTATACGTTTCCTTCATACACGCAATCAGCTGTTTAAAACAGCTGATCATGGACCTCTGGGGAGGGGGCACGGCCCCTGCAGTTACAGCCCCTGACAGGACCTGCTGATTTAATAAAAATATTAACTTTATAAAAAGTCAGCAATTCACAATGCTGCATTGCTGCCTATATCTCATTATGTATAATGTACAATGTTTTGGGTTTAGTTCTCCTTTAACCCCAGATTATACCAGGCTTAAACACAGATAAAAAGAAACGATAGAATCAGTGAAGTGCTAATGGCCTACTACATCATAATAATGGGCAAGGTAAGAGCAATTGTAGTGCTTTGTATTGCCCTTAATATATAAAGCATGCATTGCATGACATTACTACTACACCCAGATTTTCTAATGCTTTGGTTAACTCACATATTATTACATGACACATATTATGACCTATTCATTCCCAAATACTTTGATTGCTTCCTTCATGTACCTAAGTATGAAAAAAGAAAGAAGATGGCCTGATTAGAGTACTGAATGACCTGTAAGGATTGTAGGTTATGTTCCAGTTTACTTTGTCGTGGTTTTAAACAAATCCTTATAATTATCAGTAAAATTATTTTAATCAGTCACATGGTTATTTCTTTATAACTCTCTTTTTGTACTTCGCTATAAAACTTTAGCAGGTTACTACAGGTTTATATACAAATAAGAATCTATTTTAAACCTGCCTTTCAAAATGTAACCTTTCTACTGACATTTATACTGATGTTTCAGGAAGCGCATTTGATAAAATGAACATGCCCGAAGGAAAGACAGAAAGTCTGTTCTCTTTCAAACCCTTTACCTAGTGCTTGAACAACTACTAAATTACATTCGTTAACTAAAAGTAAATTAATGAATATCAATACCCTATGACCAGTTTTGACTCCATGTTAAGCGCTGCACTAGTGCTATGGGAAATAGTCTCATAAATAATATGAGTGTTATATGCCGATAGCGACGCTCGGAACATCGCTACAAGGGGTGTTCTATTCGGCGCTTTCAAACAGCCACTACTAGCTGGCATTGAAAGTGCCGCAATAAAACGCCGATTTCGGCATATAACATCGTTTGCAAAGCTGCACTGTTAACTTTTTTAGCCACGCAGCCCCGCAAGGAAGGAGTTTAAAAGTCACGCTAACTGATATAACATCGGTTTGCGTGACTTAAACTGCAAACAGGAGCGGTGCGCCCGTTGGTGTCTCATATTCAACCCCCATCTGTTCATAAAATACACCTATTAATATAAAGTTATAAAATATAATTTTAGTACCACATCTAAACAAACACACATATAAGCAATATTAGTTCACAAAAATGCTGCTAACCCCTGCATGGCTGTGTATCTATTGATTTTGGGTTCCCCGACTCCTGACCTGGTGGTTGAGGGTTGCACGAGGGCCCATCCATATACTTTTACAGGCTATGCATTATTTAAACCGCTTCTTTGCCAGACACTTGAATTATCCTGGGAATGCCCAGTTTTATCTATATTTTTGTGAACTAATATTGCTTATATGTGTGTTTGTAAGTTTTTATATGTGGTACTAATCATGGTTATATTTTTATACTTTATATTAATAGGTGTATTTTATAAACAGATGGTGGGTTGAATATGAGACTATCAGGTTATTTAATAAAGTTCTTTCGTTTAAAATGGTGTTAATTTTGCCCCAACCATCATGTTTTTTTCAGATAAAATCTGATTGGTGGGGGCAAAAGTAGCACCATTGTAAACGATAGAACTTTTATTGAATCTCCCTGTAAATTCCTTACTGGGGGTCAAAGGTTTGTACATACGTGCGATCGCGAGTGCCGACACTTGACGCACAATATGTTAGGAATGAGCGATTCGGGCGTGTAGGGCACTTTTATCGGCCGTTCGTGCGGAATCGTTGCCCAACCGGCCGGTTCTCTGAACGGTGGCCGTTTGGGCCGATAAAGTGCATATACACGAGGCATTATGGCTGAAACTGCCGTTCATACACTTCGTGCTTTGCGGGTGGCACCCCAGATCACACTGTGTACAAACCTTAATGGTTACTGTGGAAGATTAAATTTCATTAACCAGAAACTACTGATCCAAATGCAAGATAGAAATGGCCAAAACTCAGTACTGAATATTCAGAATATAACAGAGTTTGTTTAAAACTTTCAGGGCGATACAAACTAAGAGGTTCAACTTTCTTGTGTGGCGCTAACTGATGTATATCGGCCCAGGAAATAACCTTCATGGAGCAGCTGCTTGACTAGTGTGGGAATTAACCACGCAGCCTTTACAAGAGATTTTATACGAGATAGTGACTAACAATTTAATTGATTTAATAGGGCTGTATTATTGACCTACCTGCCAACATTTCCACAACATTCCCTAGCATGAGCCATTCATTTTGCAAAATGATTACCCCAGCAATTCAGGGAATGTTGACAGGTAAGTCATCTAGTTGTGATGGCCTAGCGTAAGGGAAATGTTTTTTAAGATGTCTGTTGTAGTTTGGATGCAGAAAGTTGGGTAACCACTGTATGCCAAAAATCTGGAGATCTAAAGTTTCAGCCTTTCAGCCCACATCATACAAACAGTTTTCAGGATATTGTGACATGTTTTATTAAGATGAATAACTCACATAGTAGTATATTAGTAATGGAATCATAGGAGCTCTTTCTCTGGCAAATGTCTGTCTGTCTCCCTTCTACAGTGCTACCTTGAGACTTTTTGCCTATACAGAACAATAAGTAGGAAAAAAGTAAATTCATCTTCAGTCTTTGGACAGGCAATCTGGTTAGATAATGATGATCACAAGAAGACATTTTTGTTTAGCATTATAAATAGAATGTTTTGTTGTAATCACAATTCAGAGCACTGGCATCAACAATGACTGAATATTTTTCATGGTGGTAAAAATTCCTGCACATTAGTGGCACTAATCGGAACATCTCTATGGATACCCGCAGGGTAAAATACTAGGCAGATTTCCTGTAGTATAGTATGCAAACTCCATACTCAGGAAACCATTGTAATTGCTCTTGGAGCTTATCATGTAGTAAGAAGTGTATTAAGCAGTCTTCCCTGTTTGGTCAGTTGTCTGGCATGTCACAGCTGCTGGAGCCCGATATCTGTTTTTTAAGGCTACTCCCATTTTGTGGTCTGTGCTGATTATGAGTATGTGTTTATACCAAGCACATTCGATATCAGTGAAGCACTGGGATTCTGGACCTATTAACATTCAATTTACCACACAATTTATTACAGATATGTTCAGAAACAATTGCTCACACTGAATTCTCGATTTGTCGTCCCTGGTCCCCACCCCTGCAGTAGGGATGGGTGTTATATAAGAACTTTTTTTTACTGTTGGCATAGGGTGTGAGAGGAATTATGATTTGTTCTGAAGCCAATACATAGGGAAAAATGGTGCACATTGTATTCTAAATAATGGTGTGTGAAAATGATTTTTTCCACTACTAGTGTATGGTTCTCTATAGGCCGGATTTATCGAGAGACACAATCACTGGCCTCCTGATAAATGAAATATAGCGCTTGCGGCTCTACTACAGATGGTGAATTGGTTAGTGTGACTTTAACTCCTATGGTTGGGTAGACAGAAGCGTGAGCGCTCGTCGGGAAAAATGACTGTCAGTTGCAGCAATAGTGGCTGCGGGCAATAGTGCGCACAACCAATCGTGCGATCCCACAGGGTACCACACAATCGCCTGTGATTTACCAGATGATTCGGATTGACACGGCGTCCAAGCTCAGTCATGGCCAGTCGCCCCACACTATCAGATATTTCCGGCTGACTGACTGATCAACGGCACTATCGGTCGGACGGCGAAATGTTGTCTGATTGAGATTATCGCATTGCTTGCCAATGGGAGGCAAGTGTAGCCGGCTCCACTGGCTTGTGCCCTCCTGTTTAAAATACAAAACACACATGATCCCCATTTTTGGTGCAGATCGCATGTCTTATAATTTAGGGCTATTGTGGGAGTCGCAAGTGCAGAGTTGAAAACCACATACAAGTGCAAATCATATGGGTTTATCGTGCATTGTAATAATAATAGTTTCCCGTGTTTTTGATAGACAAATCAACAATATCAATCAGTTTATGTATGTATATGTTTATTTTTATGGCACCACTAGGGGATGCAGCGCTGTACATATAGAATACAAAAAGTCGTACAAGGGGGACAGTAAATAAATACATAAATATATAAATAAGTATGAGCATCATGAAATATACAAGTGCTTGAAACATGTAACATGGGGAAAGAGGTCCCTGCCCCATAGAGCTTCAATCTAATTAGTGGGTAACATACAAATACATAGGAAAGGTGGAAGTGCTAAAGTAATAACTGGTGCAGTATCAACAGTCCTATGTTGTGCTGTGCTCAGTGAGATAGCTTGACAGGTTAGATTTAAACTTGTTTTATTGAGGTTTCTTGACGTACAGAGAGGGGAATAGAATTCCAGAGGATGGGAGCCAGAAGAGAAAAAGTTTTAAGGCGAGAGGAGGTAGTGTGAGTGGGGGTCTAATATAAGAGATGGTTCTGTGATGCGCAAGGGTACGGGCAGGCCATATGGGGACATTAGAGAGGAAATATAAGAAGGAGAAGCAGAGTGAAGGGATTTAAATGTTAAAGGGTATGTCCACCCCTAAAACACACTTTTAATATTCTGCTCCCCCATGTCCCCAGCCCCAACCGCATGTTTTTTTTTCAAAAAGCTCCCCAAACTCTTACTTACCTCCCCTCGATCCTCCGCCGCACTGCCGCCCCTCTGCTTGCGAGAATGCAAGCAGAGGGGCGGGACCGGCAGTCACGTCTGTGATTGGCTGAGCGGCAGCCAATCACGGACGCGGCTGCCGGTCATTCAGTGCAGCGGAGAAAGCGGAGGGAGTAAGAGTTTGGGGAGCTTTTTGAAAAAAAAAAACCCATGCGGTTGGGGCTGGGGGACATGGGGAGCAGCATATTAAGGGGTTTAACGCTAGGGGGAGGGATAGAGAACGGGAGGGAGAGGGAGGGGGGAGAAGGCTGCAGTGCGCATGGCAATATCTACCAGAGGCTAGATAGCAGGCAAGACCTGCTATCCTCCTGGTGGTTAGTTTTGGAGACTTGGGGGGGGGGGGTTTACAGGAGAACCCTATGGGCTGGGATGTGAGGTAAGGATTAAACTACACTACATGGTGGGGCCAGTAGTTGGGGGGATTATAGTTTTGGGGTGGACATGCCCTTTAAGAGAAGGATTTTGTAGATAATGCGTTGTTTAATGGGGAGCCAGGTAGATGTGCGGCACAGAGAAGATTTAATTTCCTGATTGTTAGAGAGTGAGTTAATGCGCACGGCAGAGTTAAGTATGGACTGAACGGAGATAGATGGGAAGCAGGAAGACCTGAAAGCAGAAGGTTACAATAATCCAGACGTGATAAGAGGAGAGCATGGATAAGCATAGCAGTAGTCGGAAGAGAAAGGAATCTACCGGAATTTTTCAATGTTACGAAGAAAAAAGCGACAGGTTTTAGCAACATAGTTAATGTGATTGGAAAAGGAGAGAGCGGAATCAATAATAACCCCTAAGCACATGCTGACTGAATAGGGTAAATGGGGGTGTTTGT